>CM042197.1:17908162-17963510 GCA_023539305.1 Ilex asprella | reverse complement strand
GCCAGTTTTTCTTTCAAAATTGATATATGATATTTGCGAAATGATACCGACCGGTTTTACATCTTTCTAAACCTTGTTGGAGCTTGGGAGGATTTTCCTACAGAGCTTAATACTCACCCCCTACAACCAATGTCTTTCAGATTATACTCTTGAGGAGGAGTTGGGAGTCGAGGAGCCCGTACACTGGGAGATTCAGCTAGACGGGGATATGGATCCTGAGGTGGACGCGTAGAGCGACACTATCTTCTGTACTAGACTAGGATATTCTTTTGAAACAATATAAAGTCTAGTTTAGGTTTGCTTTGTTTTCCACTGCGTTACCTTAGTTAATCTTTGGAATGTAAAGATCAAAATGGGTTTAGTTAATCTTTGGAATGTAAAGATCAAAATGGGTTTATTCTTTTGGGATAATGTTATAGACATTATACACATATGATTAATGAAAATTTTCTTATAGATGAATTTATTTAGTCCTCTCATGATTTGAATGGTGATCAGCATGTAATGTCGTTCAGAGTGGTATATGTGGCATTACAAATTAACTGGTTCTTTTTTTTAATTGTTAATTCGTAGTTGATACTTTCACGAAAACAACTCTTAAATTCAAGGTTTTTATTTTTCTTTTCTACTTCACCCTTTGAGCCTTTTGTAACGCCCCAAATACCACCCTGGACAACATTACCTTCTAACATCCATTCACATCATGAGAGCACTAACTAATCCATCCATAAGTAAATTTCATTCATCAAAATATAAAATGTTCACAATATTGTTCCCAAAAGAATAAGCACATCAAGCCTTTACATTCCAACAATTATACTAGTGTAGTACAGCGGAATATAGCAAGATTAAACTAGACTTTACATTGTTCAAAAGAATATCCTAGTCTAGTACAAAAATAAATGACATCCCTAGATGTCCCACTCGGGATCCAAGTATCCCTCAAGTGACATCTCTCCGTGGCTCATCTCTTGAGCGTCGAGCTCATCTTCTAGTCCAAAATCTAAAAAGATGTAATTGTAGGGGATGAGCATGAAACTCTGTAGCAAAATCTTCTCAAACTCAAACAAGGTTTAGCAAAAGGTAAAACGGTAGGTCTCACTCATAAAATAATATATACATAGCTTTTGAATAAAACAGGATCAGTTAAATAGATCTCAAGTTTGTACACAATGATAATTAAATGTAAACATTAAAGAGCATTTATCAAAAGAAACCATTGCCAAATGGTTCGGGAAACGCCTGTCGTTGCATTGTCCCATACCAATGCACCAACATGACATTTTCCAATCCGGTTCTCATAGAGACATATAAATATATATATTGGTTCATCATATTCCATGTATGTTGATTGTTTCCCATGAATCTACTCAACGACTATACTAAGTTCACCCAGCACAATCCAATCACAAATACTTTGGGAAAGGGCGTCTACCATACCAATGACAGTGACGAGTCCCTTCCCAGGAATGGTACACCAACCCTAGTTCGAACTCCAGTGAACGATAGTGGTTGTATTACCAAATGACAACCCACTACAAGTGTTAGGCAACCATCTCTCCTCCACTGGGATAGACTAACCTCTAACACTCTACGGCATTTTTCGAAAGCAATTCAAGTCCCTCACAACAACCATACAATAAAAAAACCAACGTATTCTCAATTACAAACATATTTCTACAAATCCCCAATTTCTTCATGTCATAATTTCAATAATCAACTATGAAAAATACAAGAGATCACAATGAAATCATTTATTATTCAACACAAAGTTCTATGGTCCCAATTTCAATAATAAAATAACACTTTAAAAAGAAAATTCATCACTCTCCAAAAATCTAGGGTTTTTTAAAAAAAAGAGGAATTTCATGGGTAATCAACCCTAACTTTGATAAAACATGTATTTATTGCCCAAAAGACTAAGAGATGATGATTTTATATCGTATATATCACATTTATAGCAAAACATACATATATACATAAACCCTAATCTCAATGAAAGAGAAAGAGAAAGAGAAGAAATCTCCTACCTTGTTCTTGGAAGCTAGATCTTGATCTTGACTATCACCTTTAAACTCTTGTTTCTCTCTTCCTTCCTTCCTCTCTTATCTTCCTTTCTTTCCCTCTTAGGGTTTCTAAGGTTGGAGGGATGAAATGGAGGCCAAATAGGCGACATTGGGTATTTATAAGGCTAAAAATCGGACCAAGATCGCGACTTTTAATCGTCAGAAATCTTTCGGCCGTACCGGTACATCAAACTCTCTGGACCAATTCGCTCCGGTACGCAGTAACGGTACGATATAGTACCGGTACGCGGTACCGCTACGGTTTTGACCAGTTTTTTCCATTTCCTCTATTTTTTATTTCCAATCCATCTTAAACCCTTCCAAAACCATCTCATGCATCTCCAACACCTATTTCTACACCGAACCTATTGAATACAAGTTCTAGGACCTTAAGTTTCAGATTTTCACATATTAAAACTAACATTCCACTATTATTTTCACTAATCATTTTAATTATCTACCTTTTCAATCTACCAAATTCAAACACATATCACTACACATCTTCACATTTTTACAACAATTATCTACTATATATCTCAATACATATATAAAAGAAAATGCGGGGTGTTACACCTTTGTATTCCCTAAGGAGACAACCTTGGTAATCGAGCGAGTTACAAACATGATACCCTTTCCTACGCTTGGGAATTCCTTGTTAATTTAATACCACTCTAAGGAGAAAGAAATTACCTGTCGTTTCTTAAACTTTCACCCGAGGCCACGTTACAACTAGAGACAATTCCTATTTTATTTTAGAGAGTGTGGACGAGTGTGTATGATTTAATTAATAGGAGATATACCAATTGCATTGCTTCTATGTCTTTTAACATTCTTTCATGAAATTTTGTTAAAGTTGTTTCATTTGAATTATGTTCTTTATTCTAAAGACATTTGTGAGTGTAATGTTTTTTTAATGCATAAATTTGATCCTCACATTTAACCTAAGAGTGAAACAATCACTATAATCAGAGATCTTCTTTTCAGAGAGTGCAAACCTTGGTGAGATTGGCGTTGAAACTAGCATTGGATAGCTACTAGAGATATAAATTTTGTATAATAAATCTCTTAAATTAAGCATTCATATCATACACACACGAGTTTTGGATGCTAATATAATTGTGAACACTCTTATATAGCATTTAAGCTTGTGGTGGAGCTTTGTGTGCATTAGTTTGAGTGGATGTGGTATGTCTTTAGCTTCATAGTAATTAAGGAATAATAATGTGTTACAATAGTTAAAATTAAGTTTATTGGTATCTTCTTTGGAAACCTTTCGCTAAGGGTAACCTAGGGGTTGAATGACTTATTGTACAAGCTAAATACAATCATGTTTACCTACAAAAGTTTTTATGTGTTTTACATTCAATTTTTGTGTTCATGAGATTGTTTTATAATGCTTTAAATTCCTTTGCACTGTTTATGTCTTTTGGGAATAAATTACATTGCATATACTTTGAGAATTTTTGGGCAATAAAATGTGATTAAGGCTTTTATGGATACATTTTTGAGTCTTAGGATTTAGGGTATTAGTTTAGTTTTTAATTTGAAAATGAAAAAATTATTAAATTTTTAAATTTTTTGTTAAGATGAACTGGTATGTGGAAACATACTTTGTAAACCCCCACATGTTTAAAAAGGGATGTAATGTTAAATTAATTAGTATTTCAATATATATAATTGTGAAAAAGTGAAACCCATGAGTTATAACGATTAATATTGTAAAAATAATAGTTAACGCCGGTTTAGTTAGTGAATAGATGACATAACTTGTAAAAGAACTTCTACCAACTATATTTGGGGTACCAATGTATGTTGTGTAGGTTTGGGTTGGCTTTGGAAGGGCTTAGAATGGATTGGAAATGAAAAACGGAGGAAAGAGCAAAAACTTGGCAAAATCGTACCGGTACTGTGTACCGGTACACATTGGTCCAGAGAGTTTGATGTACTGGTACTACGTGCCGGTACTGCGTACCGATACGGCCGAAAGATTTTTAAAACTTAAAGGTCGCGATCTTAGTCCTATTTTTGCCCTATAAATACCTTATGTTGCCTCCTTTGGCCTTATTTCAGCCCCTCCAACCTTAGAAACCCTAAGAGAGGAAGAAAAGAGAAAAAGATAGGAAGAAAGGAAGAGAGAAACACTTGATTTGAAGGGATTTACACCTTGGAGTCCATCAAAATCTAACTTTTCAAGAACAAAAGGTAGGGGTTTTCTCTCATTCACTTGCATTGAGGCTAGGGTTTACATATATGTACTCTTTCCACTCTAAATCTTATATGTAGGCTATAGATCATTGATTCTTGATAATATTACCCTGCTTTAAATAATATTAATGGTGGGTTAACCATTAAATCCTTATTTTTTGCTAAAAACTCTAGATTTCAAGAGAGATGAATTTTTCTCAAAATTTTAATTTATCCTTAATTTTCAAACCTTAGTGTTTCATATTGAACCATAAAATTGTAACACCCCGCATTTTCTTTTATATATGTATATAGTTATATGGTAGATAATTATTGTGAAAATGAGGATATGTATAATGATGTAAGAATGAATCACATAGGTTAAAACATTAGAAATAAATAATGGGCAGACAAATAGATTTGGGAAGTTTAAGTTTTAAAGGCGTTTGAGATTGGAAATAGTTATTAGATAAGTTTTTAAATATTTTTAGGTCAAAATAATGTTTCCATTGAATCCAGAAGGTCGAAAAACCATGGGAGAGGTAATATGAGGTGCATTGGAAGCTTGGAAGTACTCCGGAATAAAAACACAAATTACGTAAATTTCGGGTATAAAATATTTTAGATATCTCTTAGTATTTTAGCCATAACTTTTTATCTTTAAGTCCAATTGCTCTGAAATTTTTACAGTAGATATTAGACATCTAGGGCTACAAAAGTGTAGCTCATGAAAATTTTTCAATTAGACCTCTAAATGGGTCAAAACTGCCTTGAAAGTCGGAGGAAAAATCTGTCCGCTGAAGCGTACCGGTACGCCCGATAAATTTTTGGCCCTCTTGGGGCGCGATCTAGGTCACATTTTTGGGCCTATAAATACTTTAGGCCGCCTCCTTAGTCGTCCATACACCATTCTAAACCCTAGATATCTTGGGGGAGAAAGAGAGGAAGATCAAAACACATAGATCAAGATAGATTTACACCCCATAGAAATCAAAACCGAAATTTCTCAAGAACATCATTCTTCTCCTCTCTTCTTCTACATTTTTATTACACCTTTACCCACACCTCTTGAAACCCTAAGAGAATACAAGAAGGAGATCTTTGGAGCTTGGGTTAGCTTAAAACTCTTGGATTCAAGGTAGGGGTTTTCTCTCATTCACTTACATTGAGGCTAGGGCCTATATATATATGTAATCTTTTCACTTTAAATTATACATGTATGCTATATAATCATTGTTTCTTAATACCCTTGTGACTATTACCATGATTTAAACAATATTATTTTTTGATTAACCCTTGAATCCTTTTTCTTGATTAAAAACCCTAGATTTCAAGAGAGATGAACCTTTCTCTAAATTGTTCTTAATTCTTGATTTCAAAACCTTAGTGTTTCATATCGAACCATCAAATGATGCTATTGTGATCTCATGTACTTTTCTTGGTTGATTGTGAAATTGTTGCATGATATATTTTGAGGGTTTTAGACAAATGCTTGTAAATTGGGATAATTGTGGAATTGTATGCTTGGTTGGATTGTTGGCGACGCACATGAGTGAGAGGTTCCTTGTAAGGATGCTCACATCTTCTCAAGAGGTTCTCGGTAAGGATGCTTGAGAAATAAGCCCGTTATAGTGAGAGGTTCTTTGTAAGGATGCTCACCCCTTCTCAAGAGGTTCCCAGTAAGGATGCTTTAGAAATAAGCCCGTTATAGTGAGAGGTTCCTTGTAAGGATGTTCACCCCTTCCCAAGAGGTTCCCGGTAAGGATGTTTGGGAAACAATGTAATGATTGGTGAGAGGTTCCATGTAAGGATGCTCATCCATTCTCAAGAGGTTCCCAATAAGGATGTTTGAGAATCCAAGGTGACCTAAAAGGAGGTGGAGGTTACCACAAAGTATGCCACCTACCTAAAGAATTATTGAGAATTGTTTATAACTATTAATGATTATTATTTTATGTGATTGCTCGTTTATTCATTTAAATAATGTTTTGAAATAAACTTGAGATCCTTTTTAAATGTCACTGCTTTATTTCAAATTATGCATCTATATTATGTTAAAAATGAGACCGACCGCTTTATATGCTTTTCTAAACCTTGTATGGGTTTGGGAGAATTTTTCTACAGAGCTTCGTGCCACCCTTTACAGTTGAACCTTTTTCATATGTTGGACCAGAGGATGAGCTCAGTGCTAACGAGTCGTACCTTGGAGAGGCTTCACTAGAGGGATACTTGGATCCCGAGTGGGACATCTAGAGATGTCGTTTATTTTTTTTGTTCTAGACTAGAATATTATTTTGAAACACTGTATAGTCTAGATTTCTTTTGTAATTTTCGCTGCGCTATAATAGTAAATTGTCATTGGGAATGTAAAGGCCAAAGATGGCATATTCTTTTGGGATATTGATGTAAATGTTATGAATTATTGTTATGAAGTCTTCTTTATTGATGGTTTATCTTAGTGCTCTCATGGTATGACTGGTTATTGAATGTCATGTCGTCCAGGGTGTATTTTGGGACGTTACAAAAATGATGCTATTGTGATCTCATGTACTTTACTTAGTTGGTTGTGGAATTGTTGCATGATATATTTTGGGAATTTGGATAGAAGCTTGTGAATTGAGATAAATGTGAAAATTGTATGCTTGGTTGGGTTGTTTGTGAGGCACATGAGTGAAAGGTTCCATGTAAGGATGCTCACCCATTCTCAAGAGGTTCCCGGTAAGGATGGTTGGGAAATAATGTAGTGATTAGTGAGAGGTTCCTTGTAAGGATGCTCACCCATTCTCAAGAGGTTTCCGGTAAGGATGCTTGGGAAACAATGTAGTGATTAGTAAGAGGTTCATTGTAAGGATGCTCACCCATTCTTAAGAGGTTTCCGTTAAGGATGCTTGAGAATCAAAGGTGACCTAAAAAGGGGGTGGAGGTTACCCTAAAGTATGCCACCTACTAAAAGAAGTGTTGGGAATTGTTTATGACCATTACTGATTATTATTTGTATGTGGTGCTCGTTTATTCATTTAAGTATTGCGTTTACATAAACTTGAGATCCCTTTTAAATGTCACTGCTTTATTTCAAATTTTGTATCTATGTATGTTAAAAATGAGACCGACCATTTTAAATACTTTTATAAACCTTGTATGGGTTTGGGAGAATTTTTCTATAGAGCTTCGTGCTCACCCCCTACCGCTAACATTTTTCAGATTACCCGCTAGAGAAGGACGTAAGGGTTGAGGAGCCCGCTACTTGGGAGACTCCACTTGATGGGAGTGTGGATTCCGAAGTAGACGCATAAAGCGGCCTCTTTTCTTTTTGTACTAGACTAGGACATTCCTTTGGAACATTGTGTAGTCTAGTTTCTTTTGTTTATTCCGCTGCGTTTGTTTAATTAATTTTTGAGATGTAATAGTCATGACTTGGGCTTATTCTTTTGGATAATGTTGTAATTATTTGTGGATAATAAATGAAGTCTTGTTCCTTAAGGAATTTTTATTAGTGCTCTCATGATATGAATGGTTTTAGAATGTAATGCCATCCAGGGTATGTTTTGGGGTGTTACATGCTTCCTATCGATTCATCCCCGTTTTGTCTGAATTTTTTAAAAGAGGAGGTTAACCAGTTTTTCGTTACATTCACTTAAAATCACAACACCCAAACTCTCTTTTTTGGGGGGGTAAGGGGAGGAGGGAAAGGGGGAATGGGACTTGAACCCTTGACCTCAAACATGCAAAACCTTGAGAAAGTAAGAAGTACCATTGAACCAAAGGTCCGTTAGTAACACCCAAACTCTCAAACCCCCTTTCTAGCTTACGAAAACCCTTGGGCAACCCGTTCATCTCTCTTTGTACACTTGGATTCTACATTAATTGTAACGCCCCAAAAACTACCTTGAACGACATTACATGCTAAAACCATTTAAGTCATAAGAGCACTAATATAATCCATCAAATTAATATGAGTTCATTCATCATCCATAAAATTTACAACATTATCCAAAAGAATATGCCTAACTATGACCTTTACATCCCAAAAATTTAACTATTATAACGCAATGGAATAACAAAAGAAAACTAGGCTTCACAATGTTCAAGATAATACCCTAGCCTAGAACAAAAGAAAGTGTCGCTCTAAACGTCCACCTCGTGATCCACATTCCCGTCTATCGAAGTCTCGCAGTGTGCGGGCTCCTCGACTCCCTGCTCTTCCTCAATAGTATAATCTGGAAAGGTTATTAAGTAGGGGTGAGTACGAAGCTCTGTAAAAAAATTCTTCTAAACTCGAACAAGGTTTGGAAAAACATATAAAGCGGCCGGTCACATTTTACAAATATCCTACATAACTTTTTGAAGTAAAATCATGACATTTTAATAGATCTCTAGTTTACGAACAACAATAAAATAAAACTTAAAGATGAAACCAATTTCCAACAATGAGTTATACAATTTTCAAAAGTAAACTAATACCCCATACATGACTTAATATTGTCCTCTTTTGGCATGAGCATCCTCACAAGAAACCTTTCACCCTCAAGGCTTTGTTTCTCAAGCATCCTTACAAGGAACCTCCCGAGAATATCACACATTGTCCTCTTTTGGCATGAGCATCCTTACAAGGAACCTCTCACCTTTAAGGCTTTATTTCTCAAGTATTCTTACAAGAAACCTCCCGAGAATACCACACATTGTCCTCTTTAGGCATAAGCATCCTTAGAAGGAACCTCTCACCCTCAAAGCTTTGTTTCTCAAGCATCCTTACAAGGAACCTCCTGAGAAAGAATGAGCATCCTTACAAGGAACCTCTAACTCATGTTCATCCAAACAACCATTCAAAAAGTATAATACCACCAACTATCTCAATTATCCAACATATTCTCTCAAACCACAAGTAACTCCAAAAATCCCCAATTATTCATATGTGATATTTTCAAATAGGAAAATTTAAAGAAAAACATGCAAGAGATCATTATCAATATCATTTTATTACTCAACACAAAAACATTATGGTTTCGAAATCAAGAATAAAGGAATAATTCAAGAGGAGAATCCATCACTCTTGAAAACTAGGGTCTTAGAGTGAGAAAAGAGATTTCATGGGTATTTAATCCTAACTTTGTTTAAGACATGGTCATCTTTGCAAGAAGACCAAGGGATGATGATTTCATAGGATATATATATAAATACCCTAACATCAATGAATAAGAAAGGAAGAAAATCCCTACCTTGGCTCTTGAATAACTAGGACTTGAATCTTGAATTACTCTTAAATCTCTTGTTTTTCTCTTTTCGATCTTGTGTTCTCTCCTTCTTTCTTCCTCTCTAAGTTTTTCTAGAGTTAGGAGTGGTGTAATGAAGGCTAAGGGGGCGTCTCTAAGTATTTATATGACGAACACGAACCACAAATCTCGATTTTAAAACTGTTAGATCTATTTTGGCAGTACTGGTACATAGTACTGGTATGGTACAATTTTGGAGCACAATATCGGTACGGTTAACTCACTGGGCTAAATGGTTTCGAAACACAACACCGGTACGGCTCAGTACCGGTACACAGTACCGGTAGGGTTTGCCCAATTTGGCCTATATTCTTTGTTTTTCATTTTCAATCCATTCCAAGCCCTCCCAATACCAACCTAAACCTATACAATATATATTTGTGCATTAAACATAGTTGATACAAGTTCTATTACAAATTATTTTGTATATTCGCTAGTTAAACCAAGTTTTGACTAATATTTACAATATTAATATTTCCCACGGTTATAACCCATGTGGTTCATTTCTATACCATTACATATACTAAATTACTAAAAAATTTATCCTTATATTACTTTAAACATGTGGGGGTTTACATTAATCTTGGATTTTACTCAAATTTCGGGAATAGCATAAAAGAGGATATCAACTTTGGTTTTGCCAATCTTTGGGTCTTGGATTTCATGCATTATGGGTTTGATTTTCTTTGTTTCTATGCTTAGTATGGTGGTGATGGATATGACTAGGGTGAGTGTGCTTTCACCAGCTTCGTTGAAGAAGACGACATAGGCCAAGGGAAAAGGGAAATGGCAAGTGGTCGAATTTGAGTCAGATGAGCCTAAGCAACCTCCTGTGCCAAAGAAACAAAAGAAGAAAGGTTATAAGGAGATGGCTGCTATGAGGAGAGTCATGCGTGAGCATATGATTGATGAGAAAAGTTTGGACAAGAAAAGGCTGATATGACAGATTTTAGGGAGAGACCTTGAGTACTTTTTCAAGCCAGTTGAGGGGTATATTTTATCTTTCTGCCATGATTTCTACACTAGGTTTATCAGTAGTTGATGCTAACCTGATGATTTTGAGGAGCATAGTTCTAGGGAAGGCAATTTAGGTCACTACTACAAAGATCGACAAGTATTTGGGCTACTAGAGGCCTTTATCTTTTAAGATTGACTACCCTCATCCTGAATTTGTAGCAAAATACCCTTCTGAATATGTTAGAGAGATATATGATAGACCCGAGAGGTTTAATTGTACTTTCATACATGGGAATTTGGAAGTGGAGTACAGGTTGATGAACAAGATTCTATATCATAATGTCTACCCACAAGGGCTCCGAGAAGAAGCCTGATATGCCTAGGATTGCTTTTCTATGTGAGTTCTTGGTGGCATCAAGGATTGACATAGTCTTGAGGATATGGGTGTAATGAGAGATTATTGCACTACGAGGAAGTAAAAAGGGAACATGAATTTTGGTAAATGGTGACAAAGATTTTCCCTAGTGCTGGGGTAAAAAAGACTGCAGCATACTAGCTTTTGGCTCTTGATCTTGGACCTAGTAGTAGCTTGAAGGAGAGGTAGGTTTTGACATTGTCTAAGGAAAAAGGGTCTAGGAGTAGGCCTACTACTGCTACTTTTGCTATTGAGACTACTCCTACCTTTTGAGGTACAGTTCATTAGAGAGTGAGTAAGTTGGATGAGAGGTTAGTAGGCATTGAGAGTGATGTGCAGGTGGTGAGACATTTGCAGAGTAGGTTGGAGAAGAAGGTGGATGATTATTTTAGAGTTGTACATAGAATATTTTAGGTTCTGATATCAAGAGAGATACCTCCAAGGGTGACTTCAGCACATACGCCTAAACCCAGGAGGACTAGCCAGGATTGTCACCTATTGCTAGAACACCACTTAGTGTTGTTGAGCAGAATAATAGTGTAGAGTAAACTATTGGGTCGGATAATGAGGAGGATGGTTCTTCTAATTCAAAGTGACAGTTGACCTTGGGAGTCCTAATTTTAGAGTTTTCTTGGTTTTAGTAGTTTAGGATTTTTTTTTTGGGTGGTAATAGCCTAAGTAGAAAAAACCTAGTATTTAGTGAGGTTATTCCATTTTGGTTTTGGTACCCAAATGAAAAACAAAACTATATACAAAGTCTTTTTGATTTAAATGTGTGCTTTGATTTCTTAGAGCATATGGATTTCAATTTATGGTGTTTGTTATGATTGTTTGGTTACGCTTTGGAATTGAAGGTGTAATGTTAGGATTTTTATTTGTGTTTTGTTTCTAGTTTGCTAAAGCACTAGCAAAACCTAAGTTGGGGGTGTGATGAATACACAATATTACATATTTTATGTCTCATATCAATCATCTTAGCTTTGTTTGTTATCTATCTACCTTGCTTTAGTTTAGCTTTTGTTTTATAGGGAATCTTTGTGTTTTTAGCTGAATTGATGTAAGGGCAAGGTTTAACATTGATTTTTATGTTTTGAAAGACTTTAAGAATGAGCTAAGATATTTAGAAGTTGAGCTAGGAGCATTGCAGTTGAAATTTAGAAAAAGACTTGTTCTACTGGGTAGATTTTCAACCGGTTCATTTGGTGTCAAACAGTAGACCTATCGATAGCTATGAAGTTCTACCAGTTCATTCAAGACAGAAACTTTTCCACTAGTTTATTCATGTTTGACCTACTAGTTGATCTGAAATAGAAAGTTTGCTACTTGTTCATTGAAACTGAGTTATTGGCAGATTTGAACAGTAACTTTGCTATCCATGAGGGATTCTCATCCAGGACTAAAAAGCCCTTTAAAATGCCCATCCGATAGACATTCCAAAGGTAGTTTGACCAAACTAGGAATTTTAATGTTAAAGTTATTTTATTAATTAAACAACTGATTTTGAAAACATGGTTGATATGTATCTCTTTGCTTATTCGTAGATGGTAAAATTTGGCACGAATAATTCTTGGGATCACTATAATCAATATGACTGTAATTCTTTCATAAATTAATTCAATCAATTTAAATACACATTTGTTGGTTTCTTGATTTTAAGTTGAATATTTTTCGTTCAAGAAAATGGCATTTGTGTAACACCCCCCCCACATGGCAAGATATTGTCCGATTTGGGCCCATTGGCACTCACGTATTTGTTCCTCCTAGTATCCTGGAAAAACGCGTCTTGCCAAGTGAGAACTATGGGCTTACATATAAAGCCCAGCAACTCCCTCTCCCTAGCCGATGTGGGATACCAAGACTGTGCATCCTTTTACCAGGAACCTCACAATTCACCTCCCTTAGGGCTGCACGTCCCAGTGCAGCACAGGCATACTTTCCAGTAACGTCTCGCCCACATGCAAGCACTGCAGGGGCTCACCCTCGAACCAGGCAAGAGTCGGTTCTGATACAATTCTATAACACCCCCCACGTGGCAAGATATTGTCCACTTTGGGCCCACTGGCTCTCGTGGATTTGTTCCTCCCAGTATCCCTAGAAAAATGCGTCTTGCCAAGTAAAGACTAAGGGCTTACATATAAAGCCCAACAACTCCCTTTCTTTAGCCGATGTGGGACACTAGGACTGTGCATCCTTTTACCAAGAACCTCACAATTTGGGTACAATCTTAAATGAGTTATAAATTAGGTCAAAATTACTATTTATAGGGAGATGAGCTCTGAAGATTGTCTAATTTCTTTTAATACTATTTTTTTTTATCAAAAAAAAACTTCACAACACTTCCAAAATTCAAGGATTTAAATTCGAACACCAATATTTTTTGAAATATACTTTTCTCATCAATCCTTATAAGCATGACTTTCAACACTTAATCATATATTTTTTTCATTGTTCTCCTTGATTTCTTTTTTTGTTCATTCTTTTTCTTCTTTTTTTTCAGCAAGTCAAACAAATTCCAATTTCACAAATGCAAATAAATTCACCTTTTTTATTCAACATGTGTCAACCAAGTATCCCTCGATACGTCAACTATTTCAGCTATCTTATGATAACCAAGGGTAAAGGATATTATATCATATTCTGGGCTTGGTTATTATATGTGGTTTATCAATCAAAAATTTTAATCAGAAAGACTCAATCACAACTTGTAAGAATAATAAAATTTCAAGAAATAAGGCTAAGGCTCAAATTATGACTGACATGACCTAAAATCATATCTCAAGAGTTCTTGGGAACACATTCCCTATGGTTAGCAATTTAGAACCAATCAGTTATTTACAACATCAATATCGATCAAAGCAAATAAACTGAGAATATTCAAAGAATATTGTTGAATGAAATCATATTTGTTAAGTAAATGTAAATTTCACTCCAAGAACAAATGGCTCTAAACTCACGATGGACGTTATATTATTCTCCACTATATGTATCAAGTTTTAAGATAAAAACATATTTTCCTAATCTGTAATTCAAGCATGGTCATACGTGCACCTATAGCTTTAAGCTTCAATTGGGAATGTCATCTATAATATTAAAGTGTATTCTAAAATTCTATAACAACTAGAGCATAAATAAGTTCAGGTTTCCATTATGTCCTATCTATCTTATCATCAGTCTCATCATATACACATCACTCAAAGTAATTGGCAGATTAATACTAGACTTTTGCAATGAAATCATAATATATATCATTCAAAATGTGTTTCCATTAAGACTAATTAAAATGAAAAATATGCAAACTAAGTCGAGCCCTAATTCTACTAACTACGGCTGGGGCTTTAACTATTATAAGATTAAAAACTAAAAACTTAAAATGTAAAGATAGCAAAATCAGCATAACAATGACAATCATCTAGGAAGGTAGACCCTCCCCATCACGTGGTCCAAGCACAAGGCAACGAAGAATCTCACTATGCTCGACCAAAGTACCCCTAATCTGCCTCTATTCCTCTAGAATCTAGAGAAAGAGATCTTTATTAGTACGGGTTTCCACAAGGTCTCTTATAAGTGGACCCACTTTCTCCTCAACATTAGCAGGCTCATCTCCCTCATCATCATCTCCAAGCTCATCTGCATCAATCACTGGAACTGCACCTCTACTCATAGCACCATGGCGTTTTCATAGCATCGCACTATCCAACACCCTAGGACATTTCTCCTTAAGCACGCCTCTATTTATGCAGATACAAGTGACCAAGTATCCAAATAGAATGGAAGCATTCTTGGTGTTGTCCTTCAGGGCTCTTTACATCTCTGCCATGATAATCAAGGACAGACATACAGTACATCCAGTCCCAATAGTGCACAACAACTTGGCCCTCTCCAGATGTATATGATTCTTCTAGACCAATGGAAGCATGCTAGTCAAAGAGATCCAATTAAGGATCTTGTACATGTCTGCCAATTGTTTCTAGTTCAGCTTCTTGTCCCTTTGTAGCCATACAAAGTGGGGATCGATAGTGAGTTCCCTAGCTACATCCTACATATTAAACACTGTGATCAAAGTGTATTGTGGCCATGGTACCACTTTTACCTTTGCTACTCGAAAAATCATAAGGGAATCAACTATAAAACTAACCCCACTGACCGTAGTTATTAACCTCTTCAAATCTATCCTCTCAACATTCAAATAAAACTCAAAAATCAGTGGAATTGTCCCTCACCCAAATATCTTAAGAAAGTCATCCCATCCCCTCGCAGTCAAAATTTGATTAACGCCATTCCCCAAAAAATAATCCCTTACCAAACATCTCTCCATCACAATAGGTCAGCTAGCAAAGTAGTGAATGTCTTTTTGCTCATCCTCCCAAGTAGGAAATAAGAGAGATCAAAATGGTGTTGAACTCCGTACTCGTCTATCAACAACCTCGATTCCTGCATAGTTGGTTGGGCCACTCGTGTAGCCCGTTCATTGGATCAGGGTCTATCATCATTCTTTCTCTTTGGTGTCATGTCATAACTAAAATATTTTGGGGGGTTTGGGTTAAAAAAATGATTTTTTGGATTAATGGTGATTTAAGGGATTAGGGTGACCTAATAATTTAACAACTTATTGTATACGATTAATGCAATCGTGATCACCTACAAAATCGGGTATTGCAATTAAAAGTTATTTTGGATTTATGTATGCCAGAGACTAGCAAATCTTAATCTAAGGAGTGTGTTGAGTACAAAATTTCGCATAATTTTATGTCTTAAAGCAATCACTTTAACTTTGCTCATTAATTAAATGTTTTGTTTTAGCCAAGTTTGTGCTTTATGAGGAAACCATGTGCTTGCAGGTAATTCTGTGTAAGAATGATGTTTTACACTCATTTGGATGCTTTGGGGAGCTTTGGAAGTAAGCTAGATAAGCTAGACATCGAACTAGACGCATCACGAAAAAAAAGCAAAAAATCCTAGTTGTACCGGAAAGACTTTTACCAGTTCACTAGGCAGAAAAAAGAGGTTGTCCTAGTTTATTACAAAGTAGAATGGGTTTCTACAACTTCATTTGTAAAACCCGAAAAATTTTAAATTTTTCTGGAAAGGGTAAAATGGTTATTTTATCATTAAAATTTAAAATTGAAATACGTGTTCTATAGATCTCGTATGACACAACGGACTTTTCCGTTGGATTCGTATCGCGAAATCTAGTCACCTTGTTGAATTTTATCAAATTTTGAGATAGTCGGATGTTTGTGCACGCCGTTTGAGGTAACTGGGTGGTGGATGACCCCACAAAGGTCTCCAAATATAATTATCTTAAAATTTAAGTATAATTAGATTAAATTATCAATAACATAAATTTGGGCTAAACACAGAATGTAATAAATTATTTCGGGACGAAAACAGGCCCGAATAAGCGGAGGACACTTGGCACGATCTGGGCCAAGTCTTTGAAAATATAAATAGGGTCTTAAATGGGATATTTTAGCAGAAATATCCCATTCTTCAGCCTTGTTCAGCCACCCATAGAGAGAGAAGAGAGAAAGAGGGAAACACAAGTTCTTCAAGTTCTCCTTCGATTTTTCCTGAGTTTCGACGCTCGGATTCCGTCGAGCCAAGAGGGAAAATCGATCACCATCATAAGGGCTACGTCTACGTACCAAAAATAAGAGATTTCACTGAATATCCAAAAGGGAAGAATTGGAAAATCAAGGGTTTTGAAGTGGTTTTGGAGTTATAGAAGTCTTTCACACTTCTATTAAGGTAGGGTTCTTCCTACCTTGGATTATTTTTCCTTAGATGTCGGTAGACTAAGGGTTAAATTTATATATGCCTATGTATTGATTTTGTATATATGTATATGGTTATGGAAGTGGAAAAGTGAGTATGGAAATGATTTAGGCTAGTTTCTAGCTTAATTTTGAGATATGGAAGTTACATGCGATTGTTCTTGTGACTTTGAAAATCTTGAGTTATGCTATGTGTTTTATAAATCGTGCCTTTAAGGTGTTTGATTAAATGCCTTGGATGTTTGAATGTTACTGTTGGATGAAATAACATGGTTAATTATGTTGTGTTATGTGCACTTATGCTTGTTGATATATTGAGTCTGATGGAGTATGAAATTTATATACATAAGATATAATTTTTCCATGGACCATGATGATGTGTGAGAAATATTGTTCATGTAGTATTTATTACATGTTGGGCATGATCATGGCATCACATTCATGGTCTATATGCATGAGTGTGGGTGTGTGGGTGCATGGTGATCAATACCAAACTTGGTGCTTGATGGGTGGGCTCGGGAGAAATTGGATTGAAGATTCAATTAAGTTGCACGGTTGCATGCATACAAACTTGTGTGGGATATAGCAAGAAGCGTCATGGTGTATAGAACTGGAGGTTGGGATACCAAAATCCGTTGCCCAACAAAGACACAAGATTTTGATTGATAAAGTACTCATTTAATGAGTAACAACCATCAATGATTTGATTTTATAATAAAACAACTTTTGTTTTGAAACGATTATTGGATGGGTTTTTCCGTCAAGTGACGATTAATTTCACAAGTGCATTGCATTGTGTTGTGGGAGTCGGTGGGGAAGTGCATGAGTAAGTATCATGTCATTTTATGGCATGGCATGGTTGCATTTCAACATTGAATGCATATTCTTGTATGAATTGATGGGTTATATGTTGCGTGTTAGTATTGCATGAGCATGGACATCTAGGGGGGAGTAGCCTCTATAGGATCTACTCCACTAGGCGTTGGCTCACCCTATACGGGAACACATTTCAGGTGCGGAGTATACTCCGATGGACGGAGCACATTCGGGTCACCAAGGGTGAAGAGGGCCGGCATGTGGCCCTGTTTTGAGTTTTGTGGATTAGGTATGAAAAACTTGGTATGGATTGTAATGAAACTCATATGAACTATATTTGGAATGTAAATATCACGTTTATAAGGTCATGTCGGGTTGTACATGCATTAGTTGGTTTTGAGAAGTTTTGAAATAAATTGGAAAGGAAAAACTAATGAAATGGGCAAAATCTGGGCTTAACTACCGGTAGTCAACAGGTAGTCGTGACCCAAAAGGTAACAGCTACCGGTAGTCAACAGGTAGTCGTGGCCTACAAGGTAACAGCTACCGATAGTCAACAGGTAGTCGTGGCCCAGAAAGCAATAGCTATTGGTAGTCAACAAGTAGTACTTTTCCAATAGACCCGAACTACCGATAGCCGATAAACACCTACTAGTAGCTCTTCCAAAAATCTGAAATTTTATAATTGTTTTGCCAAACTTTGGGCTTTGATTTTTTTTTCCTTTTAATGACCAAATTGGACCCTAATGGGGTATGAATCATGGTGTTTTGGACTTGGATTGGATGAAATGAATGTTAGAACCCGAGTTACATTGTAAGTTATAATCTCGATTGAGGGTTGCTTTTAACGTGGTGTCGGGTTATGCGACATCCACGGATATTTTCGCGGGTTGACGGGTTGTCAACGGTTAATTAATGACCCCAGATTTTGGGGTGTCACATCATTCATCTTTTGGACCAATTCATCAGGTTTCTATCCAAATAAAAGGTCTTTCTACAAGTTCATCTTTGCTTCTACTGGTTCATCGTGAGCAGAGAGGTCTTCTACATATTCATCCTCATCTTTGTACTGGTACATTCAGTAGAAATTACAAATAATGGGATTTTATTTGAAAATTATAATTGCCCAAATATTAGGAGATATTTTCAAAGATTTTCTCTAAATGGGGTATAGACGTAAAGAGGAAGGAGAGGATCTATCAGGGATTGGACAAATCTCTCTCCTTTTGTTTCTTCTAAAAAACTGAAAAGGGGAGGATTTTCATAGACATCTCATCTTCCGCATATCGAGTCTTTAGCATTTTTACTAGCATTTTTTCTTCTGGAGTTTTTCTTATAGCATAAATATAGAGTACTTTTGATTTCTACTCTGGAAATAATCTTTAGTTTTTGTTTTAGATACAAAGTATTAGATTTAATTTTATTTTCTATTCAATTGATATGTCTTTCATATTTGCTTTAAATGCAACACGCGATATATCTGAGTTGTCCAATTCCAGCATAATCAGAGGATGAATTTTCATTCATGAGAGGGTGGTTTTTATCCTAAAGCGGGTATCCTGCTTATCGTTATTTTGTTGATTGAAGCAATTGATTTTGAACTCATGAGTGATTTGTAAACATCCTTAATTAACCGTTGACAATTGAATTTGGCATGAGTAATACTTGGAGTCCCTATAACAATCATGATACCAATTCTGTCATTAACTAATTTTTTCATTGAAACACATATTATCTAAATTCTAATTTTCATTAAATATTTTTCGTCTAAGCGAGTTTAATTACAATCTTGGATGAGTTATAAATTAGGTTAAGAATCATATTCACAGTGGGATAAAATTCAAAGATTAGCGGATTTATCTTAATATTATTTCATATTTTTTGCCAATCTTCACCATCTTTGAAATCAAAAGAATTTTCTTTTGTTAGAATGATATCTCCATTTGAATTTTTGTTTGTTTCCCGGTGGAGATGACCTCGGTATTTTCCAAGTTACTACACGATAGAATTTCCTACGCTTGGGAAGCAATTTTAGACATAACCATATCTATGGGACAATAATTTTTTGTGACGTTGCCAAGGACCAAAGCGGTACAAATTTGACAAGTGATTCGGATTAATGGTAGGTAAATCTTGTGATTTTCATCATCGCCCACTAGGGAAAATATAGTGGTTCAACGGCTTATTATATACGCTTAATATAATTATGATCCCCTACGAAAATGATTTTGTGATTAAAATTTACTTGTGTTTCACGTTTGCTAGAGACTAGCAAAGCTTAAGTTGGAGGGTGCTGAGTGCACAATTTCGTATAATTTTATGTCCAATCACTTTAGCTTTGCTCATTAATTATATGTTTTGTTTTAGCTGAGTTTGGGTTTTATGAGGAAACCATGTATTTCAAGGTAATTCGATGTAAGAATGATGTTTTACACTCATTTGGATGCTTTGGGGAGCTTAGGAATTAAACTAGACAAGCCAGATATCAAACTAGAAGCATTGAGGCAAAAAGGCCAAAAAAGGCAGGTTGTACCGGCAGGGCTTGTATCGGTTTACCAAGCGAAAAACAGAGGTTGTACCAATTCATCGCTAAACAGAATGGGTTTCTACTAGTTCATTCATCTTTTGGGCTGGTTCATCGAAGTTATGTCCAAATAGAAGGTCTTTCTACCAGTTCATCTTTCCTTCCACTGGTTCAACATAAATAGTGTGACACCCCTAAAACCGAGGTCCTTTCTCAATCCATTGATCACTCATCAACCCACGAAAATTTATGTATATGTCGTATGACCCGAAACCACGTCATCACATCCCCTTCACCAATATTGTAACCAACACATAGTTTGGATAGGGTCTCCCTTGTATCGGAGCACTCCCAAACACAAAACATGTATGCATATTAGTCACTTGACTTTAAAACCTGGGAAATTTGAATATTTACAAAAAGGGTAAAACGATAATTAGTCGTTAGGGTACGGATTGAAAACTCAAATCTTTTTATAACTCGGATGATAAAACGGACCTTACCATTGGATTCGTCTCGTGAAATCTACTTACCCAATTAATTTTCGTTGAATTTTGAGACAATTGAATTTTTTGCATTTTATGATACAAACGGGCATTGCATGCCTAAAATAAATGTGATCAGGTTTTAATTGCAAAATATGAAAAATAATTTAAATTTAGTTTAAATAAAATATATTTAACATAGCATAGGACAAGATTAATTGATTCGGCATAAAATTGAATAAGGAAAAGACAGGACGTAAGGCACGTTGTGAGCCATGTGACGCCCTAAAATCCGGGGGGTCCGTTGATTACCCATCAACCCTCGAAATACCCGTGGATATTGAGTAACTCGATATCACACCGTTATGCCCCATTTACCGAACTTCTTAATTTAACAAAAAATTGGCCAGAGTCTCCTTTGTATAAGGAACTCCACCCAAAACACAACCAGTGCAATTATACAATCATATGACCCATCCAAGGCCCAATACAAAAAGCTGACCACACCGGGTCCATTTATCCATACTTTTGACGCCCCTAAACCCAGGGTTCCAATGTCAATGTATGAAGTGTGACAAGAGGGTGTACAAATGTAACATGGCGTGTAAAAGTGTAACATGAAGTGTAAAAGTGTAACATGGCGTATAAAAGTGTAACACTGCCATGCACCACTGTGACCTACAAACACATCACACCTATGCATCAAACATAGTTAATATAAGTTCAAATTTCAATCTTTTTACATACATTACATGCCAAAACTAGTTTGTTCCAAAAGTTTTACAAAAGGAGTTATACAAGCCACAAGTAGGCTTTCTTCACTCTTGCGGCCCTGAATAAGAGCCGTCCACCGGCCTATATCCCGCACCTGAATATTTTTCCATATAGGCTGAGCCACGCCCAGTAGAGTAATTCCTACAGAGGCTACTCCCCACCTAAGTGCATGTGCAATGTTCACATTCAACAATTCATATTTACATCAATATTCCAAGTAAGAATATGCAATTTTAGGTTGGAATTATACCATGTCATGCTAAGAAAAGAGATGAAACTCACTCATGCATCATAACCTGAGTCTTCACCAACTCTCACCAAACAATAAAATGCCAATGTGTAACAAAATCAGTCATTGATGAATTACATCCAATGATCACTTTGAAATAAAAGTCATGTGTTTATAATCCAAAACTTGTTAGATGTTACACCTCGAATGATCATTTCATAAACAAAACCAAGTGTCTTTATGGGTAGGGGATTTTGGAATCACATCGTCGGCTCCACAAACCTATCTATAGTTTTTGGACTTTCACCATTTGAGTGTATGAGCCAGTAAGCGGGTTTTTACCCGATTGAGTGTCTAACCCTTCTTGCTATACCCCACACAAGTTTTCCATGTCATGCGATGTGCAACTCTGTTGAACATTGGTCCAACGGTACCGAGTCCACCTATCAATCACCAAATGTGGTGTTTGCTTTCAACCATGCACTCACACCCATGGAATGCGATGTCCCCGTGCATATGCAATGTAATGTGTCATTGCATGTCAATGTCATGTCTCATATGTAATGAATGTCATACAGACAACTTAAATCATACATTTCATCATGTATCATGGACAATTATATCATATGCATATAACCTCCGAAAAAACTCATCACAATGTCAATATATTAATACACATATATCAACATTTCTTCAACACAATTCCCTAAGCATTTTACTACATAATCAAGCAATAACACACTTAATTCTCAAGGCATAATGTAGACACATAATATGCCCACAAAACAGCCCCAAATCAAGCCATAAAATAATCCCTAAAACAGTCCATATTTCAGTCCATTTTTCAGCCACATAACAGTCCATATTTCAACCACATAATAGTCTATATTTCAGTCCATATTTCAGCCACATAACAGTCCATAAAATCAGTCCAAAACAGTCCATAAAATCAATCCAAAATAGTTCACAAAATTAACCCGAATCATCCACAATTTTAGCCCCTTAACAGCCTATAATTTCAGCTCCTAAACAACTAAAAAATAGTCCCTAAAAAGCCACATAACAGCCCCCCTTAAATCAGCCCAAAGATAGGAATAAAACCAAAATAGGAAGAACCCTACCTCGTAACGTAGAATGAAGGCTAGAGCTTCAAGAACACCTCTCAAGTTCCCAAAACTCTTGATTTTCCCAAAGTCTCATCTTGGATCTTCAGTGAAATCACTCGTTCTTAGTGTGGTTGTGCAGCCCTTGTCGCGATGATCGACTTTAACTCTTGGTCCGAGTCGATCCGAGCGACGAAACTCCGAGAATCGACAAAAGAAGGTTGGACTTTCTCTCTTTTCTCCCTCTTTCTCTCCCACACATTTTTGGCAGAATTTCAGCAGATATTTCTGCTGAAATATCAAATATTCACCCCTATTTATAATTTTAATACTTGACCCGAGTTTCACCAAATGTCTCCCACTTGTTCGGGTCCATTTTCGTCCCGAAATTATTCATTACATCCCGGTTTAAGTTTAAATTAATTTTATTTGAACTTTAATCCAATTCTAATAAAATTTTAAAAAAATTATTTGTGAGGTCAGTCGCCTCGAATGACGTGCAAAAATCTGAATATCTCAAAATTTGACGAAATTCGCAGAGCAACTAGATTTCGCGATACGAATCCAACGACAAAGTTCGTTGTGTCATCCGAGCTCTAGAATATGAGTATTTTAAATACGCATTATAGTAAAAAATTACCATTTTACCCTTTTTCAGAAAAAAATTTAAATTTACCTGGGTTTAACAAGCCAAGTATTAATGGGTACAAAAATAGGGAAGAAAATTTTGATTTTTCTCCACAATACCCAGCTGATTTCTGATAGAGAGAGAAATGGAAAGAGGAAAGATAGAATCAAGGTTTCTTCAAGCTTCTCTCCACAATCTAAGACCAATCGTTCGTTGAATCGATTCGGACCAAGAACAAAAGTTGATCTACTCGACGAGAGCTACGCCTACATACCAAAAAATGCAGATTTTGACGAAGTATCCATGACGGTAGTTTTGGAAATCAAATTCCAAAGATTGAGTTGGGTTTTCTTGGAGTTTCTACCATTCATATTACTCATCAAAAGGTAGGGTTCTTCTCTTAACTAGTTTTATTTTTAACCTAGGGTTTCGTATGAAATGGGTAACATGATTTGAGATGGAATCTCTTGTCTAAATATATTTCTAGTATAACCATAGTATGAGAAATTGTATGAAAATGAATAAAACTAATTTTGCATGAATTGGATTTGTTGAAAAGTGATTGTTTTGTGATTTCATGAGAGTGTGATAAATTGGGCATGATTATATGTTCACGTGATTTTGGGCCTTTTGGGTGTTTGATAAAATTCCTATGACTGATTAAGTATGTTATTTGAATGAAATTGATATAACATGCTTTGTGGTGATGTTAGAATGTAATTATACGCTTTATGATATAAGTTACATTGAGGATTTGGAAATGTTCATGTTGTGTTCATGACATGTTGAACATGATGTTGTAATTGCAATTGAAAACTTGGATGCATGATGCTATGAAATGAAATGGTTCATTACATTGTATATACACGGGAAGCATCACATTCTTAGGCATATGACATGGGTGTGGGTGTGGTTTTGATCAAACACCATTCTTGGTGGAGGATAAGTGGACTCAGTAGAGTTTGACCAAGGTTTGACTGAGTAGCATGAGTTGCATGAAAAACTTGTGTTGGGTATAGCAAGAATGACTAGATTCTCCCTCGGGTGCTAGACCCAGCTACTAGTTTATACACTTTCGACAGTGACAGTCCAAAAAAGTGTAATGGTGTACGAGAAACCGGAGGTGAGATACCAAAATCCATATTGGTGTGGTGGGTTGTTGGTGCAAGTTCAGGAAATCACCTACCCAAGAAAGACACATGGTTCATTTTATAAAACAGTCATTGGATGTGTAATAACAATGGCAAGGGCTTGGTATGGCTGGGTACATACGCATGACATTACATTATGGGAGCAGGTGAAGGCTTGGGTTGTGTTGCATGTGTAAGTCTCATCTCATAACATGGCATAACATTGTGACATTCATTGTTGAAGTTGTATGATCTTGGATGAATGTTTGCTTGATTATTGAATTGCATGTGAGCATTTCATATGCATCTGGGTTTGGATGTAGCATCTTTAGGAGATACCCTATTGAGCATGACTCACCCTTTATGGGGGACAACATTTTAGGTGCGAGACAAGCGCCAGTGGATAGCCCTCACTTGCAACCTTGTTGAGAAGAAGTCGAAATGTGGCTTTAAGCTTGCATTTTGTAAAACAATGGTGTAAATTATTTGGGATTTGTACTAGTGTTTAAAGGGTTGTATAATGAACCTTTATGGACTATATTGTGTAAAATTTAATGTTATATGTGTTTGGGTGAATGTTGTATGAGATTAGGTGAGTTGAAATTGAAAAATTATTGAATTAGGGAAAAACTAGGTTCATTTAGCGGTAGCAAGTCTTGAGCTACCGGTAGCACATACACGAGCTTCCGGTAGCTCCTCCAAAAATTTTCACTAGTGGCTTGCTGGCAAAGGGCTTCGCTACTGGTAGCACGTACATAAGCTACTGGTAGCTCCTTTAAAATTTTTAAAATTTAAAATAACTTTGCCAAGCCTTCAGACCTCGAACCCTTTTGTTCAAAGGATGTAAATGGGGTAACATTAAGGATAAATTGATGTATATTGGACCTTGGAATGGTCAAGAAATTGAAATGTATACAAGTTATGTGTTTAGGATCACCATGTACAAGGGAGACTCTGTCCAAACTCTATGTTGGTTACGATCCCAGCGAAGGGGATGTTATGACGTGGTGTCGGGTTATTCACGGTTACTTCCTCGAGTTAATGGGTGATCAACAGGTTGACAAAGGACCTCCGATTTTTAGGTACGTCGCATTGATTATTCCAATGTCTCATATCCATCAATTTGCCGCCAAAATTTCTCCAATTACATCCTTTAAACAAAAGGACTCAAGTTCCGACGTTTGGCAAAATTATTTTAAATTTTTGAAAATTTTAAAAGAATTACCGGAAGCTTGTGTACTTGAAATTGGTAGCTGAGCCTTCTGTTTGCAAGCTACCGGTAGTTAAAGACTTGCTACGGGTAGCTAATCAATGTGCTACCAGTAGCAGGTCACAGTTTTCCCTCAAAGCAATTTTTTTTTTAATTTCAACTCATCCACTCTCATTCAACATTTACCCAAACTCTTGTAGCATCTAATTTTATACAAAATATAGTCCATATGAGTTCTTTATACAATATTTTACACAACAATACAAATCCAAAACCAATTACGCGATTGTTTTACAAAAATGTAATACAAAGCCGCAACTCGGCTTTCTTCATCAGTAAGAGCCTAAGTGAGAGCCGTCCAACGGTGCTTGTCATGCACCTAAAATGTTGTCCCCATAAAGAGTGAACCACGCTCAATAGGATATCTCCTAAAGAGGCTACTCCCCTAGATACATATGAAATGCTCACAAGCAATTCAATAATCAAACAAGCTTTCATCCAAGAACATACAACGATATACCATGTTATGAGGTAAGACTCACTCACGCAACGTAACCCAAGTCCTCCACCGGCTCTCACAACATATGCAATGTCATGCGTATGTATCCAGGCATTCCACGGCCCCACCATTGATGTTACACATCCAACGACCATTTATAAATTCTTGGTCTTTCTTAGAATGGGTATTTATGGACTTTCACCAATAGGTATCCAACCAACACAGCATCCATGGACTTCCACCAATGGCTCCGCGTACGCCAATACACTTTATGAACTCAATACCAATGGAGTGCATATCCAAATCACCAGCTCTTGCACCCGATGAATAATCTAGCTCTTCTTGCTAACCCCGACCCTATTTTCAATGCAACTCGTGTGACTCAGTCGAACCTTGGTCCAACTTTCCCGAACCTACTCATCATCCACCAAGAATAGTGTTTGATCAAAACCATGCACACACTCACATTCATATCACATGCTCATGAAAGTGATACTTCCTATGTATATGTAAGTGTAATGTACAATTGCAAATTTCATGTTATGTTCAATATGTTATGAGCATATTATGAAAAATATTCTATCTCAAACAATATTCTCAATAGTAAATTATACCATAAACATATAATTAAAATTTTTAACATCATCAAAACATGTTATATCAATTTCATTTGAATAACATGCTCATTCCATGCAAGGCATTTTATCAAACTCCTAAAAGACACAAAATCATGTAACACATAATCATGTTAAATTTATCACATTTCTCATGAAATTACCGAACAAGCAATTTTCATAACCTAATTCATGAAGATTGGTTTAGAATATTTTTATAATCATTTCTTATACTCAAGTTACACTTGGATTACATCAAGCAAGATAATTCATACCTAATCAAATTATCCATTTCATACGTAACCCAAGGTTGAAAATAAACCTAGTTCGGAGAATAGCTCTACCTCTTTAAGTGTAATACGAGTGGTAGAAACTCCAAGAAGTCAAATTCAAGCTTCAAACCTTGATTTTCAAAAATTCTATCTTTGAGACTTTGGTGAAATCCATAATTTTTTATTTTCAAATTCAAGCTTCAAACCTTGTTTTATCTCTCTTGCCCCGTAGAACAACTTTCGTTCTTTGCTCTAGATCACAAAGAGAAGATGGATGAAACCATTGCTTTATCTCTCTTCTTCTCTCTATCCAAAAATCAGTAGCCAAAATGGGGGAAAATCCGATTTTTCTCACTTTTGTACCCCTAGAATACTTGGTCTACAAAGTGTCACACGTCTCGTCTTTTCCTGATGTGGTTTTATCTTGAATCAATTAAATCTCATTTCGTGTTATTTTCAAAATATTTTATTTGAACTAACTTTAAATTACTTTCCGTGTTTCACAATTAAAATCCAATCATGCTTATTTTGGTCACGTGACACCCAATCGCATCATAAACCGTAAAAAAAGTCTATCTTGGAATTTAATGAAAATTGACTAGGCAACTAGATTTTGCAAAATGAATCCAACTATGTGATCCATTTCATCATCCAAGTTTTAAAAAAATTCAGGTTTTCAACCCATACCACAACGACTAATTACCATTTTACCCTTTTTCATAAATATTCAAATTTTCTTGGGTTTTACAAATAGAGAGTTCTTCTACTAGTTCATATTCATTTTTGTATAGGTACAATTAGTAAAAACGACAAAGAACGGGATTTTATTTGGAAATTTCAATTGCCAAAATCTTAGGAGATATTTTCAGTGATTTTCTCTAGATTGGTGATAGATGTAAAGAGGAAGGGGAGAAACTTCGGGGAATTGGACGAATATCCTTCCATTTCTTCTTAAAAATCGCAAAAGGGACGATTTTCGTATACATCGCATCTTCGACATATCGAGTCTATAGTGTTTTTTTCTAGTATTTTTTCATCTAGGATTTTTTTCCTAGCCTAAATACAAAGTACTTCCGATTTCTACTTTGGTAATAATCTTTAGTTTTTGTATTGGATAAAAAGTAATGGATTTAATTTTTTTTTCTATTTAATTAATATGACTTACATATTTTCTTTAAATTCAACACGCAATATGTCTGACTAGTCTAATTCCCACATAATCAGAGGATGAATTCTTACCCGTGAGTGGGTGATTTTTATCCTAAAGTGGGCATCAATTCTTAGCATTTTTTTATTGATTGAAGTAATTGATTTTGAACTCACTAGTGATTTGTAAACATCCTTGATTAACCGTTGACAACTGAATTTGGCATGAGCAATTGTTTGCTTTAAATTCAACGTGCGATATGTCTAAGTAGTCTAATTCTATCATAATCGGAGGATGAATTATCATATGTAAGTGGGTGATTTCGATCCTAAAGTGGGTATCAATGCTTAACGTTATTTTGTTGATTGAAGTAATTGATTTTGAACTCATGACTGATTTGTAAACATCCTTTATTAATTGTTGACAATTGAATTTGGCATGAGTAATACTTGGAGTCCTTGCAGTAAGCATGATACCAATTCTTTCATTAATTACTTTTATCATCAAAATACATATTTTCTAAATTCTAATTTTTGTTGAATATTTTTCGTCTAACTGATTTTGATTTAGATCTTGGATGTGTTATAAATTAGGTCAAGAATCCTATTCAGAGTGGGATAAAATCAAAAGATTAGCCAGTTTATCTTAATATTATTTTCCTAGTTTTTACCAATCATCACCGTCTTTGAAATCAAAAGAAGTTTCTTTTGTTTGAATCATATCACTATTCGAATTTTGGCTTGTTTCCCTATGGAGATGTCCTTGGTATTTTTCAAGTTTCGTGACTATAGAATTTCCTAAGCTTGGGAAGACATTTAAGACAAAACCATACCTAAGGACAAGCGTTTTTAGCGACAGTGTCGTGGACTCAAGTTGTACGAGTGTGAAATGTGATTCGAATCCACGGCAGTTTAACAGTTTATTGCTAAATTCAATCAAGATCACCAACGAAAGTGTTTTTGTGATTAAAATTTATTTGTGTTTTGTGTGTGCCACGGACTAGCAAAGCTTAAGTTGGGCGGTGTGTTGAGTACACAATTTTGCATAATTTTATGTTTCAAACCAATCACTACATCTTTACTCGTTAATTATATGTTTTGTTTTAGCCGAGTTTGTGTTTTATCTGGAAATCGTTTGTTTATAGGTAATCCTATGTAAGAATGTTGCTTTACACTCATTTGGATGATTTGGGGAGCTTAGGAAACAAGCTAGACAAGCCAGACATTGAACTAGGAGCTTCGCGGCAAAAAGGCAAAAAAATCATAGTTGTACTAATAGGACTTGTACCGATTCACCAGACAATAAATAGAGGTTGTACCGGTTTGTTGCTAAACAGAATTGGTTTCCAGGAGTTCATTCATCTTTTGTACCGGTTCATTGAGGTTTTATCCAAACTAAAGATTTTTCTACCGGTTCATATTTGCTTCTACTAGTTCATAGTTATCAAAAAGGTCTTCTACCAGTTCATGCTCACCTTTTTACTGATAGAATTACTAAAAATGACAAAGAAAGGGATTTTTCTCTTGAAAATTTCCATTGCTCAAATCTTAGAAGATATTTTCAGGGATTTTCTCTAGATGGGTGATAAATGTAAAGAGGAAGGAGAAGATCCTCGGGGGATTGGCCGAATCTCTCTCCTTCCATTTCTTCTTAAAAACCGAAAGGTGAGGATTTTCATATACATCTCATCTTCCACATATCAAGTCTTCAGTGTTTTGTCTAGCATTTTTTCTCCTTGGGTTTTTCTTTTTAGCCTAAATACTTAGTGCTTTTGATTTCTACTATGGTAATGATCTTTAGTTTTTATTTTAGATATAAAGTATTGGATGTAATTTTGTTTTCTATTCAATTGATATGCCTTTTATATTTGCTTTAAATTCAACACGTGATATGTTTGAGTGGTCATGAGTGATTTGCAAACATCCTTTATTAACCATTGACAATTGAAATTGGCATGAGCAATACTTGGAGTCCAAGCAATAAGCATGATACCAATTCTTTCATAATTACTTTTATCATCACCACACATATTTTCAAAATTCTAATTTTGGTTGAATATTTTTTCGTCTAACCGAGTTTGATTACAATTTTGGATTAGTTATAAAGTAGGTCACAAATTGTATTCGCAGTGGGATAAAATCCAAAGATTAGTTGGTTTATCTTTATATTAGTTCTTAGTTTTTTCCAATCATCACCATCTTTGAAATCAAAAGAAGTTTCTTTCATTTGAATCATATCACCATTCTTATTTTTTCTTGTTTCACGGTGGAGATGACCTCGGTGTTTTTTGAGTTACTACACGAGAGAATTTCCAACGAACATGCATTTTTGCAATGGTGTTGGGGACCCAAACGGTACCAATTTTAAAGGTGATTCAGATAAATAGTGGGTAAGTCTTGTGATTTTCATCACCTTCCCCTAGAGGTAACCTAGGGGTTTAATGGCTTATTTCTTGTGGTAAATGCAATCGAGATCACCTATGAAATGCTAAATGGGTTATTGGTAGCTGGAAAGAGCACTTACCCCTAATAGAGTTCGCATACAATAATAATTATCAGGCGAGCATACATATGACACCCTATGAGATACTTTATAGGTGGTCGTGTCGTTTTTTGGTTTGTTGGACGAAGGTTGGAGAAAGACCCTCTACAGGTCCAAATTTGATTCAAGACACCCTGAAGAAGTTGGACTTGACACGAAAGTGTCTTCTCACGGCTTAGAGCCGGCGAAAGAGCTACGCCGATAGATGGTGGTGACCTCTGGAGTTCGAGGTCAGAGATCATGTCTTTTTGAAGGTAATGCCCAAGAGAAGACTGATTAGGTTCAGACAACGAGGAAAGTTATCTTGAGGTATATAGTTTCCTTCGAGGTACTAGAAAGGGTTAGTGCAGTCGCTTACCGGTTAGTGTTACTGTCAAATTTATCAGGTGTTCCCGCGGTGTTTTCATATCTCCATGCTTTAGAATTACACTACAGATCCGACACATATGATAGATTGGGGTGAGGTGGGACGGTTAGTGTGTTCCATATCTCCATGCTTATCGGTTAGTGTTCGACGAGGGACTGGTGCATATCATGGATGACCGAGAGCAGATTTTGTGAGGCAAAACCGTGAGGCTGGTGAAGGTGTTATTGAAGCACCGTGGTGTGGAAGAGGCGACATGAGAGCATAAGGACACGATACGTGTCAATTATCCGTTCTTGCTTTAGGATGGATGTACATTCTTTTGGTCATAAGTGTTGTGACTGTTGCATATGCAATGGTTGAATGTGCATATGTGTGTAAATTTCAGGGATGCAATTTCTTTTAAGGGGGGAAGAAGGTAAAATCCGAAAATATTTGAATTTTTGTGAAAAAAGGTCAAATTGGTAATTAGTCGCTATGGTACAAGATGAAAACCTGAATTTTTCTCGAACTTGAATGACGAAACGGACCTTACCAATGGATTCATCTCGTGAAATCTAGTTACCCAATCAATTTTTATTGAATTCTGTGACAATTAAATTTTTTACGTTTTACGAGACGATCAGGTGTCGCGTGACCAAAATAAACGTGATCAAAAATTAATTGCGAAACGTGAAAAATAATTTAAAGTTAGTTCAAATAAAATATATTGAACTTAAAACAAAATAAGATTTAATTGATTCATAACAAAATTGGATCAGGAAATGACGAAACGTGTGGTGTATTGTGGGTCAAGCATACAAAAAGTATAAATAGAGGAGAAAAATCATATTTTCTCCCCATTTCCCAGCATATTTTCAGATAGAGAGAGAGAGATGAAGAGAGAGAAATTCAAGGGTTTTCATCTTCTTGAGATCTAGGGTGATTCGTTCATCAGAATCCTTCAGGCCAATAAAAAAAGTTTTTTCATACGACGAGAGCTATGCCTACATACCAAAAAGCGCAGTTTTTTATGAAATCTCAAGAACGGGATTTTTGAAAATTAAATTCTAAAGCTTGAGTTGTGTTTGTTTGGAGTTTCTACCACTTGTGTCATGTTTCAAGAGGTAGGGTTTTTCTCATAGCAAGGTTTATTTTCAACCTAGGGGTTTGTATGAAATGAGTAGTATGAATTGAGATGAAATCTCTTGTCTAAATGTATTTCTAATGTAACTAGAGAATGAGAAATGGTATGGAAATGAATAAAACTAATTTTGCATGAATTGGGTTTGTTGAAATTGTTAATGAGTTGTTCAAATCATCAAAGGAGCACACTGCTCAAGTGGTCAGAGGTGGTTGGAAAGGCATCTACACTTGTTCTCTAGTTCAATCTTTCTAAGTGTTTAAAGATTGCTCTAGCTGAAGGCGGGTGAGTCGATGCAGTCCCTACAGGTTATAAAGGTAGAAACTAAGCAAAAACTAGACTTATTAATACTAAATAGAGTTGCTCAAATAGAGTCTGATGAATTATTCAAACTATGTTTGCAAAACAGATTTAAGGTTTAGAAAATCTTTTTCAAGAAAAGGCTAATAGTCATTCACAGATTATCCTAAATCTATTTTAACCTATTATCGTAAGTTTAAAATTAAACCAAGGGTTCTATGTCTCTAGGTTATTACCTTTATCCTAAACTCTTGAAAGTGCATTAGAGATATATTGATTTAACTTTCATAGTTGAACTCCTCCTTATTCGAAGCTTTTAGAACTTGATTTTTGAAACATTATGATCATAGAGTTACATTGAAATTTATAATAAGACTTAAAATATTAGCTAATTACAATCTATTTCCTAACAATGGACGAAATGCAACCTATGAAGAAGAGATGCAACCTAGCATGACATTTGCAATTGGAAAACTACCAAGTCCATGCAATTGACTAGGTAGCGAGCTAGTAAACACCAGTGGTCTGTCATTTAATATGTCAAAAATAATAATTTATTTAAATCTAAAATACTGATACACTTTGTGGAGGGTATCAATTATTATATTAATTTAATAGTAGGTCTCAATATTTATTAATATCTATTACTAATTCAATAATTGCTATGTAGTATTTTGGAGGTCAAAATGTTAGTGGTCCGTCATTTAATGTTGGGTGACAGCAAATACACAGTTCATTCAACAAGAGAAGGTCAGACGGTTTGAAGTTTCCAGTCCCCACGATGTTCGTTTCATGGCGGCGAAGAGAGAATGCCGTTTACTCCAAGCCTTCCTAACCCATGTCCGTATCCATATCCATATCCATCCTCCTCCTCCACCACAAAAGACCCTATCCTCCTCTTTGTCTTCCACTCTGTTTCAATTCCGGGTATTTTTTTAGTTCTTTATTAGTCTGTATCTTTTCAACTGCGTATAAAATATTGCTAATTCTACTTGTTATGTTGCATTTCTTAGCGATCATATGTTATGTACTGGTCATTCTGCTAGTTTCATGGTTTTAGATGATGGGGTTTTCTTAGTTTACCTAACCGGGGCCTGGGTTGGGTCTTTTACGGCTTCTTCAGTAGCAGATGCTTCGATTTTGTTGATACTTGATGAAAATGTTAGGGATTTTAGATCACAAGTTTTCAGGTCGTTGCTGGCTTAGGATTTAGATTTCAGTTGTAAGTTAAATTCTTCTTTTATATAGGTTTATATATATTTTTTACCGCAGAAGTATGTACAGTTTTGATGTGAAATGTCAATTCATTGGATTTATATCGCTTTCTATGTATTCTAGGTTGGTACGTGTTATATTTTGATTCTTGGAGATAGTATGACAGAAAACTATGCCAATGCAAGTGCAAGCTCGAGCTCGAGTTTGAATAGTAGTTCGCAGGATACAGAGGATGATCACACCATTGCCACAATTTTGGCACAAGAAGAAAATTTGAAATATGATGGAAAACTAGGGAAGAGACTCTCTCATTTGGATTCAATTCCGGTATGATACTCTCTGTAGGCAAGCTATTCTAATCTTTCTGGGAAAGTTTTTTCCCATTATTTGTTTCTCTTTCACTTTTTCCCCTCATCAATATTTGTTTTCTGTTTGAAGTATTGTGGCAACTTATACTCTGATCATTGGGGTGCTGGAAGTTAAATTTTTATTTTCATTTGTTTCAAAAACTTATTTGTCCATCTAATGTTGATTTTGACAATAAAAAGGAAAGCTTGTGCCTCATTGACCATCTTAATGAGCCTTGTAATTAGGGCATGTACATTTTGTACTTCAATATCTGAGAAAACTTATGACACATTTCTCTATATTTTTGGATAATTGAGAAAACTTATGACACATTTCTCTATATTTTTGGATAACGGACACTTGCACTCTAAAAATTTTTAGCCCTAGAATTTGGTGTTGGTTATGTAAATCCTACATCTCCATTTGCCATTATCTTTCATCATCTGGTGTTTGTTGCACGTGGATAAACTATCACTTTTGCGGTGTTTTTTAATCTTGTCTTAATTACTGCCTCCTCTTAAGATACAAGCCTTATGTGTCTTGACTTATACTTTGTCCATATAAGCTTTTTATTCTATTGAAGTGAACATGTGATTTTTAATATCCCAATGTCCTGCCCTTCAAAACACTACAAGTTTTATTCTGTTCTCTGAACTTTACCTTCAGTTATTGAGTAATACTAGATATTGCGGGTCTTGGGAACATTATTGAGAAGATAGTAAATGTTTTACTAAGTGACTTGAAGCTTGGAATGGTTCAACCTGCAGCTGAGTTAATGTTGCTGAGATACATGAAAGTTTGTGTTTTCGTTTGTCTAGATCAAAGATTATTAATCAGCTCCCTTTGGGCCTATATTCTTCTGACCTTCTAGATACTGCTAGTGAAGAATAACAGAAATCATGCACAAGGATGACACTAACAATTGCCGTTTCCTCTTCTTGATGGCATTTGAACTGGTCAATACAAGAGCACTATGTTCAAGCTGCTGCTGTTACAACTAGCTAATGATGGATAAAAAATAATAAAAATGTTTTCTCAATCGAGAATCCCTGAATTTTTCTTGATTTGGTTCCATTGCTTTCTCATCATGATGTGAAGTCCACAAATTGTGCATCTAACTCTGATAATCTGCTGTCAGAGTCAAGGCCCCGCCCCCCCCTTCTCTCTCGTGCATGTGCATTCTTTGTTTCAGATTAGTTTTCTAATCTTGTCTTTGTTACAAGCTTGAATTTTTCACATTAACTTCTTCACACTTACTATCAGTAGTTTCTGATGCTTCCACCTTTCTTGATGCAATGAATCACATTAGTACAAGAGCTGATTATATGCTGTTCAACCTCTGCATTCAGTTTCTGTCCTTTATCAAAAGCTATGGCCTAGGCAACTAGAGTTAGACTTCTAAAATTGACCCCCTTCGCTGCTGCCAGTTTGATGAGAAATTCTTGATCTAGCAGGATATTCAAATCTGGTGATTGTCCTCTGATGATAATTGAGCTTTCTTTTTCTCCACCATCCTTTTTTGGTGCACATGCTCACAAGTTAACATCTGCCTTTCCATACAGTTTAGAATGGCACCTTCACCACTTTAATTGATTCTCCTGACCACATTTTTAGTTCCTCATTTCATATATTCAGAAATCTTTTTTTATCTTTCTTCAACTAATTAGCTTCTGGATTGCTCATTACTCTCCTCAGTAAAGGACCATTGCTAAGATATAATGCTTAATTAGTTTTTTAGTAGTGAGCTATTATAGGGTGGTAAACCCCCTACAAAGGGGTACAATGTGCTTTTGGAGTTTTCTTTCCAAAATATTCCGAAAGATTGGCCAAAATATTTCAAAACATTCGAAATAGCTCAGGACAAGGAAATTTCGATTTTCATCACTCTGATTCATTCAGTTTCTTCAAAACCAACATGTTTTGGTTGTTTGGTTGAAAGCAAAATGAGATTTTGATCCTTGGTAAGCACAACAAAACTTTAAACAACAAAAGTGCTCATCAATATCGCAGCCGCTGCATGCTTGCCATTGCCACAAAGTACTTCTGCCATAATCACAATTAACCTTGCCACCATTATTCTACTATTGCGTGGATTTGTCACTATTAAATTCCTTCAGGTCCTGCTACAGTTGATGTTGAAAAGCTAGATTATGCCTTCCCCAGAGAAGACTGGAACTTTGATCCTGTAACCCCTGACGCAAATATTCAATTATAACCCAAAAGGAAAAAAATGAAAACCAGCACAATAGCCATAATTGGACCTTTGCTAAACTTGCTGCCACTACCCAACCAAACAGTGCCAGCTCTCTATTCTAAAATTATGGATCTGCCCCCAACACTTTAAAAAATTACAGAACTCCCCTTGAAGTTTCTAAAATTACATCTTTGATCCCAAAAGTTTCTGAAATTACAGTTTTGACCCCTTAAGTTTCTGAAATTGTAGTTTGGCCCCAAAAATTCCCTGAAATTGCAAATAATTTTTTTGAGATTTTCCAAACCTCTCAAATAAAGATGGTATCCAATGCCGAATTAAATACCAAAGTACTAGTTTTATTCTAAGAATGCATTGATGCATAGAAAGCCTTGAATGATAGACTAGATACAGTTCAGGCATCCATAGATTCATTGAAAGAACTTGTGTTTGGTATAAAACCAGTGTTATTTAAGGCGTAAAACAAATCGAAGCGAACCAGTCTCCTAAGCGAGAAGCGAAGCGAAGCGAAGCGAGCGTTTTATTGAAACAAAGTGAACAATATAAAAAATAAGCAAATATTTTAGTTTCATACTTTGATTACTCCAAAAATTCAAGTTTTTAACTTTACAAATATAAAATATTTAAATTCAATCAAAATAATAGATATCAACATATTTTAAATAGACAAGATATTAAATATTAAATATTATTGTATTTTAAAAATAATCAATTGACATAATCACGTCATCTAAATGTAAAGTTAGCAACTGTGGGTTCAACTTCCGCTATGATTGATTAATATCTCAACTAAACAAAGCACTCACAAATTGATTAATATTAATCAATTTGATTAACCAAGCAAATTGAGTAACGAGCATTCACATCAAAATAAAACATTCAACATTATCTAATCATAATAAGACAGATTGTCATATGATACTGTTACATGAATCAATCAATTTATTTTATACATATACACATAACATCATCTCTGTTAGGGTTTGGTTAATGTTAAAGAAGGAGGAGGAGGAGGATGGAAGAGGAGAAAATAAAAAAACTACAGTTAGGCATTCGTTTTTCTTGCTTGGCTCGCTTCGTCGCTTGTGCTTGTTTTTTTTTTTTGCTTTACTTAACCTCGCTTCGCCTTGGATGTTCAAGACGGCCAAGACTTGCTTTACTTCGCTTTTCGTTTAGGTGCTCGCCTAGGCTTGCTTTTCACAACACTGTGTAAAACTAGAACAAGTGAAGATATCAACTTTGTCGTTTCAACCCTCAATCAACAAATGGTTGAACACAACCTTCCAGTTCCACACAAGCTCCACCATCACATGATACAATTTGATTGAATGATGAGCTGAGATTATACATTGTAGATGAGCCTAAAAGTTCTTCTCATTACATCAATTGTTTTTGATGAACCAACTTTAAAGGGTGATTGATGTAGATCGTATTAACTTTTATGCATACTAGAAAGAGAAAGAATTAGGGATGAGAAGGGAAGAAGAAGGGGATGAGAAAAAAGAAGAAGGGGATGAGAATAGAGAGAGAATTTGAGGAAGAAGGATTCAATATCAATAATCAATAATTAAAGTCTAGTCTAACTAAAACAAATACCATATCCCCTATATATATAGGGAGAGTACAAATCCTAAAAGAACTCTAAAAGAAATAAATAGTCATAATGACAACTAAACCCTTAAAAGGTAAAAGAAATTACTTAAAAGACAAAAATTAAAAGTATCAAAATAACTATTATAATTAATATATAATATCTATCCATAATTTGATTTTCTCTGGATTTGTTGCTTGGATCTGGTTTTGTGGGTTCCGATTTGGCTCGTGTATTTTTTGCACTGTTCATCATTGCAGATCTGTGATTTTCTGTTTCTTGTGTGTTCTATTTTTGGGCATTTTGGTGGTATTACTTTTGGGTAATTTGTTTTTTGACTTTTTTTAGACGTGCTTTGCATATTTGGAGATTTTGTGTGATTGGTGGATTATCAGGCAAATTGTAGATTTTGTTGGTTTGACCCTATATAATTATTTGTGGGTCCTCCATGGCGACTTTGAGTAGTGGATGTGGTGGTAGTTTTGGTCATGGTCATCGTTTTGAGTGGAAGTGTATTTATTGTGGTGGTGGACGACACACATAAGATTATTGTTGGGATAAATATTAGAGACCCAAATATGCTAATCAAGCTCTTAAGGATACTTTCGGCTCTATGGTATGGTACATCAGACTTCTTCCAATGGTTTAGATGATTTTTCTTCTCAACTTTGTCAGCTCATTCAATAGTCACTTTCTCCACATTTATCTATTCCTACAACCAGTCTTGCCAATGAAGGTAACTCTGCATGTGTGGTTGTTCAACTTTCTTCGTCATCTTGGATCATTGATTCAAGAGTTAGTGCTTATATATTTGACAATTTTTTCCATGCTCTCTAATTTTCATTCGTCTAACTCATGTATTGTATTAGCTGATGGTTCATTTCGACTGGTACACGAGATTGACAATTTTTGTCCTACTCGATCTATGCCATTAACCTCTAGTTTGTTTGTTCTTAATTTTTCTTTTAATTTGTTATCTGTGAATCATCTAACTAAGTCATTACAGTATTCCGTAACATTCTCTCCATTCTCTTGTGTTTTCAGGACCTAAAAACGAAAAAGGTGATTGGTATAGGACACCCAATATTACTTGGATTCGGGTAGTCCTATTCCTGCCTTGAGTGCTACCGTGTCTCCTATTCAATGACACTTCTGACTAGTCATCTTTCCGTGCAAAAGTTGCGTCAAGTTGTTGTCTCTAGTTTGAATTCTTTTTTTGTTAAAATGTGAGGGTTGTCAAGTTGGTAAGCATCGCCGTAGTTCTTTTCCTATAAGAGTTAAAAGTATTTTTAGGTTTCAGTATTTCGTGATATTTGTTGATAATTTCTCTTTTATGGCTTGGTTATTTCTTATAAAAGATTGATCTAAATTACTTAAGTTCGTTTCTACCTTTTATAATGAAATTTTGACTCAGTTTGATGTTCGTATTAAAATTCTTCGATATGACAATGTCCTTGAGTATACTCAATCATTTATGAAAATCTTTTGGGCTAACTGTGACATTATCTATCAAATCACTTGTCCTCATACCTCCTAGTAAAATGGCGATGTCGAATGTAAGCAACACCATTTATTAGATTTTGCCCGCACCTAGACGTTTAACATACATGTTCCAAAACCATATTGGGTTGATGGTGTTCTTTTATTTATCTTATTAATCGCATGCCATCCCCCATTTTGGACAACAAATCTCATTTCTTGTTGTTTTATCCTGAGAGACAGTCATTTGGTCTCATTCCTCGTATCTTTGGTTGTGTTATATTTGTTCATTTTCTTGGTTTGTGTAGGGTTAAACTTTTGTCACACTCGGTTAAGTGTCTTTTTTGGGATATTCTTGTATCTAGAAAGGTTATAGGTACAATGACTTTGTTTCTCTTCAATACTATGCCAGTGCTGATGTTACATTTTTTGAGTCATCTATTTTCTTATTTGTGTTGGGCGACACACTTTTTTAAGATTTAGTCTTTTTTTGGTGAGGAGGAGCTCTTGTTGCTATTGTGCTGTATCTTCTTCCTGCATGAGTCCTATTCATCCGTTGCAGGTTTATTATTGTTCCAAGGATAGACAAGTTGTTCCATATGCTCCAGCATCACATCTATCACATAAGTCTACTAAGGTCCTGTCCCCTCGAGTCGTCGTCAGCTAGTTCATTATCTTCTGATTTGCTTATTGCATTGATGAAAGATACGCATAATTGTACGAAGCACCTCATTCTAATTTATTTCTTTGCGTAGATTTTCACCATTCTTTAATTTTTTTGCATCGATCCTGTGTTCGATATTTTATCTTAGTTCTTTGACATAGACATTGTCATCTCCTAGTTAGAAACTGGCTACAGTTGAGAAAATGAAAATCCTTCATAAGAATCAGACATGTGACAATATTAATCTTCCTTCTGATAAACAGCCTTGTAGTTGTCGTTTTTGTAGTGAAATATTATCTTGATGGTTCAGTTGGGTGTCTGTCTATGAAGCACGAATACTCAATTTTGATTTACGTATCCGTGTCTGACACGTCTGGGACACGGACACTCCTGGACATGTGTCAGACATATTGTTTTAGATTGTTTGTTTGTTTTTTTTTTTTGAATTTCAGACACACATGGGACACGTTGCTGACACGTGAAGGACAAGTTTGTGGGCCATTTTGTAATTTTAAAACCAACATACGAGGTTTTTTTTGTACTTGTTTAAAAGTAAAACTGCTAGAACTTACAAATCCAAAAGTTTGGAAAAACAAATTTCCAAATAAATATCATCTGATGAGAGACGTTCTCTCAACAGACCATTGTTCGCCTAGGGATCTTCTTTGCCGAACCAAGAGAGGAGAGATCATCCATAACCCTTCACTCTGGCAACCTTCGTTCATTTCAGCAAGCTGTGGGAAAGCTGTTATACACAGTGGGAGAGCTGCTATATCCCCTCTTCTAGGTTTGGACCATTTGTCAGCAACTACCAAGTTTCTCCGTCACAAGTAATACTCAATTTGGAATATTCATGATATTGTTTTCTTGTTTAGATCATTTGTTATTTCAATAAGTTGGGATTCTCTTTGGGGATTTTTCTTGTCAGGGTTTCCTATTAAAGTTTAACAGGTTTTAAAATCCTAACAGGAAAAAGCGAGAGGCATATCGCAATTGCTTGTTTTTTTTCTCAATCTCATGGAAATTATTTGCTTAACCTGCCTTTCTCAATTGGGAAAAAAAATTATCTAATATGCCGATTGTTGGCAGAGCTGTGGTAAAGTTTTGTTATATTTTTTCCTTCTATTTTTTTTGGCATGTTCAGAATTATATAATCTTCTTGGCTTGTTCTTTCGCTCAACCTGTGACTGTTTCACTTTGCAATTGTTCGTTCCTGTTTTTACTTGCTTTGTTTTGGCTTGATTTTCTTCTATTTATTTGGTTTGTTTTTATTTGTTAGTTGTATTATTTGTGAATTTGTAGAATTGAAAGAAATGAGTTCTGTGGGTGCTAGCAGTGTGCCACCCGCTAAAGAAGACATAAGTAAACCTCTATGGAGATATTTTACAAGATTTGAGAAGTTAAGCGATGGTGGGGGCAATATTTTATGGCAATGTAATTTTTGTAATCAAAGCAGAAAGCCTCATACACACAGGTAAGAGATTATTTGTTGAAGTTGATTGATTGTGGGATTGGAGCATTCCAAAAAAAGTTACAAGCCAAGATGCAAAAATTAGAGGAGGAAACCAAAGAAAAATTGAGGAAAAATGCACCGAAGAAAATACTATTGCCTCCTAGTGAATTGAATCTGTACTGTTTCGACTGAAACGGTCCGACACAGTGCCGTTTTGACTGAAATATTGGAATTTAGGGATTCAACCACTGTTTCGTGTCGGAGTGTTGAAATTCCGAAACGTTTCGGATGTTTCGGCCGTGTCGATATGAGATTTCGTTCCTTGCTTCTAAGTTATAGACATTTTTTATCTTTATGCTCCAGCTTGAGGGGGAGTGTTAGAGTTCTTATTTATATTATTAGAAGTGTAGGGTAATATTGTAATTCACATAATATCAAGTGTAGTATAAATAAGATAGTGTAAGGCAACATCTGATCTTCTCGGACATTCAACTTCATGCCGAGCAGCAGGAGGGGTAGCAGGAGGTAGAGCAGCTGTCGATATTTTTTCCAGTCTGCTTTTAGAAGTGGGATGTCCCTGCGTCCAGTGAAAGCTGGGGAAGGAAAGAACTCTGATTGCCCATTAGAAAGGGTAGGCGGAATAAGGGCAGGTGCGTTTCATATTTATGATGGCGGAATAGCTCGTCCACACACAGATTATTCTCATCTTTTTCTCATTTTCTCTCTTTCTTCAAATATAATATTATAGCAGTTTTAATTTTTAACTATGTGGTATATATTCACAGATGATGATCTTGCTATGTTATTTTGCATTTTGGCAACAAAGATATCTGGGTAAACATGGATTATATACTTATTGATTCATTGTTGTTCTTGCAGCACACTCCCCGTGTTAATGGCGAAATACCTGATGTGAATGATGCAACCCTAGACCATGAGCGACTATCTGCAAGGTTGCCATTTAAGTTTTTTAAATTTTAATGCTTTGTAAATTTGCTCCTTTTACCAGTTTTACGAGTTTACTAATGTTAGTAAATTTCTAGTAGCATTTTTATTGAGAAGTTCTATCAGTAGTAATCATCAGTGTCTTACAGTAACTTTTTATTGGCCTTCATTTTCCAAAAAAGTTTCCAACTTTCTTTCATGCCTTGAAACTTTGGGTGTAACACTTCAAATGTTACTCTTGGAGCAGGGCTTTAAAAGTAGCATTCACTAAACATAAGACATATTGACATTGGTATCATTTTGTCATAATGGTTTTTGCTGTCGTTCAGGCTGACAACATACAGTCTAGCGGAATTGCGAATTGAGGGAGATGGCAATTGCCAGGTTGGCTTCTTCACATTAGTAAATCAATCAGCATTGTACTTGGTATATCTGTTTATGCATCTTTACACCATTGCTCTCTCTCTCTCTCTCTCACACACACACACACACACACACACACACACTCACCCTTTCCCCTTTTTTCCTGGTATAGATAACTCTACTTTTGTTTAAGTCCAACTTATGCTTAACTTTATTTGTTTGACTTTTGGGACAGTTTCGAGCACTTGCAGATCAGTTGTTTCGCAATCCTGATTATCACAAACATGTCAGGAAGGAGGTTGTCAAGCAGGTACAGTTCACATGGTGTGTTTGCTTTAGTTCTTCTCTCCTTGTTCTGAGCTGCTTATAAACAGGATTCTGCGTACGGAAATGCTAAAATCTAGTGGATATTAATGATCTTGTTTCCTTTAATCGTGAAGGTGATTAGCTGGTGTTGTGCGAAATGGGCATCTCATGGTGATGCATTTCATATATTTAGTAGCAGTTCTCTTATCTTTAAAGCAGTTGATTTTCTGTTATTTCTTCCCCGGCCTGCACGTAAAAATTGACTCCACGGCATCTTTTCCACAGGTGGCTGTACTTAGTTCCATTCAATATAGTATCACCAGAATGGTTGCACTGTGGAAGTGGTATTTAAGGCGTAAAGCGAATCGAAATGATCAAGGCTCCTAAAGCCTAGGCGAGAAGCGAGAAGATAAGAGAAACGCTTTACCAAAGCGAAGTAAACAGTTAAACAAAGATTTTTTTTAGTTTAATTACTTCTAAACATCTAAGTTCTAATTTTATATATTCTAAATATTTAAATGCAAGTAAAACCATACACATTTAAATTAAAAAAAACACTAATAATATCTCAAATCTTAATAATAGTCATAACTTAAATATTTAAATTCAAACAAACACTAATAATCAGCACATCAGCATTAAGCAAAATCAACACTATGGATTACATCATTCAGAAGAAGCAGCAACATTAAAATCAGCTATATAAACATTAAAGAAACATTAAAGAAGCAACATTAAAATCAACAATATTAAAATTATAATCATTAGCTGAAAATCAGAAAATCAGACTTACAAAGAAGAAACAAAAAAAAAACAGAAAGCAAAAAAAAAAAGAGAATCAAGAACCAGAAAAAAAAACCAGCAGCAGAAAGAAGAAGTAGAAAAAAAACAGAAAGAAGAAGCAAAAAAAACAAAAAAAAGAAACAACAGAAAGAAGAAGAAGCTAAAAGAAGAAGATGCAAAAAAAAAAAAATAGAAAGAAGAAGAACCAGAAAGAAGAAGCAGCAGAAAAAAAAATGAGAAAAAAAGAAAGAAGAAGCAGCAAAAGAAGCAGAAGCAGCAGCAGCAAAAGATGCAGAAAAAAAATAGAAAGAAGAAGAACCCGAAAAAAGAAGCAAAAAAAAAAAACACAGAAAGAAGAAGCAGTAGAAAGAAGAAGCAGAAAAAAAGATGGAAAGAAGCAGAAAAAAAACAAGCAAAAAAAAAAAAAAACAGAATCAGAATCAGAATTAGAAAGAAGAGCCAGAGAGGAAGAAGTGATATATAAGAGAGAAAAAAAAAGAGGAGACAAATTTGGACCAATGAGAAAGGAGAAGCAGCCGTCTTCGTCTCTGACACAACAAGCAAGGAACAACATAACAACAACTATTGTCTGGGAAGGAGCAACAACGATGGTCTGGGAAAAAGCAGCAGCATCGATCGATCGTCTGATCCTAAAAATTAGGGTTTGAGTTTATATTTATGGGGATAAAAGGGGGTAATTGGGTGTATTGACATCTTATTTTTTTTTTTCCAATTGTCCCAATCCAATTGTGCACAATAAAAATAAAATAATCTAACGGTCCACAATAAAAATAAAAGACTACTTCACCTCGGATGACTAAGGCGTTCGCTTTTTCGCCTTTCGCTTAGGCACAAGGCGCTCGCTTTTCTCGCTTCAGTCACATTCGTTTCGCCTCGCTTCTCACCCAGGCGAGTGCCTGGGCGAGCTTTTCAAAACACTGCGTGGAACCTTTCCTTATTATGTTCAGGCAGGATATCCCTATTGAGATTGAAAGGTGTGTGCTTAAAGCTGCCCATTGCAAGCCTATTGTATCTGGAAACTCACTCATTTCTTCTCCCATTGTTCTCACTGTAGATGTTTCACTGCAGGAACTTGCTTTATTTTTTTACAGGAAACAGTATTGCTATGCATTCTATTTGTCTTCATGCTCCTGAAGTTGATAAAATTCATTCAGGGCCTTTTCTTCCTTTAAACCCTTCCCTAATGGCTTCAATAAGTAGACAGCTTTTCCGGTGACCTTGGAAAATAGTTTTAGCTTTTGCTGATCTTATCCCATTTCATTGTCTTTATAGAACATGTTTTTAAGAAATTCAACACTTGGATATGAAGTGCAACTTTAAATCGTCAATTCAATTGTTTCATGAAAAAAGACCATACATTGAGAATCCTTTTCACTTGTAGATATAGGTATTAAATGCTTTTTCAACCTCATCGGTATTACTTTGGTCTTTATGATACAAACAATCTCGTCAACCAGGATGACTTGCAATGTCTGCAGCCTTGTCTCCACTATGATCAAGTTCTATAGCCTCTCGTTTCATTCCAAGTTTGGAATTTTAGTCCTAAAACCTCTTGGCATCTCTAGTATTTCTAAACTCACCTGGTTTTTGTGAATGTCTGCTTTTTGCAAGGTATTTCTTAAATAGCCGCATGCATATTTAAACAGAAGATATTATCGTGCTGTGTATACATTTTGTTTACCATTGTTTTTTTGTGTGTGTGTGTGTGTGTTTTTTTTTTTTTTAATGCATGCTTGCATGGCGATCTATTAGTAATCTTTCATTATATATCTTGCATTTAAAGGAAGTTTGTTCTTCATGAGATAATTTATTGTCATAGTTTCTGAATTTATTTTGCAGCTAAAGCATTTCAGAAAGTTGTACGAAGGCTACGTTCCTATGAAGTATAAAAGCTACCTGAAGAAGATGAAAAAGTCAGACATCTTGGTTATGCTTGAAATGTTTCCTGCAAATTTGAAGCATATTTTGATTCCTTGATGTGATTGGTTTTCTAATCAAAGCTTACAATATTTTTTTATGGGACCAGATTGGGGGAATGGGGAGATCATGTAACTCTGCAAGCGGCTGCTGACCGAGTAAGTAAAATCTTAATATTGATCTTCTTCTAATGGATTAATGTTCATAATTTCTAATGTACTTTGAATTGTTGGCTTCAAGAGGATGTTGGACAGGCTCATGGATATGCTTCATGTGATCTGCAACCTCTTATGCTTTAACTTTCTTCAAATTTGGAATGGGAACCAGATTGACTACGCTGTTAGTTTTGTATCCATACATTGCTAGAAACAAATTTAGCAAAAACGTATTGTTTAGGCTTCTATTTAGCTAGACTTCGTAACAAAATTGACCAAACTTGTATTGGCAACTTCGGTCTAACCATTCGTTTGAGGATGAAAAGAAGTACTAAAGTCCAAAGTTGTCCCAATTTTCTTCTAGAGTCCTCCAAAAGTGTCCAAGAAACTTAGTATCACAATACGAAACAATGGAGTGAGGAAGTCGAAGCAATTTTTAAATTACTTTAAAGATTAGATAAGCAATATTAGAGGCATCCATTGTCTTCCTTCTTTGAGTAGTAGGGAGACCAAACACAATGTGTATGCTAATTTCTGTCCATGGTTAATTAGTAATAGGAAGTGGAGTGTATAATTTGGTGATAGTACATTCACCTTTGCTCGTTGACACACGACACCTCTCAGCATACCCTTTGACGTCTTGTTTTAGTCTAGGCGAAAAGAAACATTCAACCACGGACGCCAAGCTCTAATTTCGTCCCAAATGCCTCTAGTTATGCTGCACCATGATGATCTTTTCTCAGTGGGAGAAATATGGAATGCAAAGTTGATGGTCCTTGAAAAGGTTTGTGTCATGGAAATGGAAGTCAGTTGCTCTCCAGTTTTGACATTAGGCAAAACATGCCAAAAATACTGATATTTAGCATATAAATCTCTTAAAGAATCAAATCCTAACACCTCAACTTGCATAGCATTGAGTAGAGCAGTGTTACTTAATGCGTAAAGCCAACCGAAACAAACAATTCTTCTGAGGTCTAGGCAAGAAGCGAAAGGTGAAGCGAGCTTTTTATCAAAGCGAAGGGAACAATAAAAAAGAAGAAGCAAATATTGTAGTTTAATCAGTCCTTTTTGAGAGAAGCAATTGAACTAAGCATAACAAACCAGTAGAATCAAACAGGAGCGGTCTAAAAACAAACACAGTAAAATCAGTCTAAGCAACAAGTGTAGAAAATCAGCATAACAAATCAGAAACCTAATCATAACAAAGCAAAAAATTAGTCTAAGCATAACTGCATAATACAGTAGATGTAGAAGGGGAGGTTCTAACAAAATCAACATCATATCAGGGAAAAGAAATAGAAACAGAGTTGAACAGGAGGAAGCTTAATTAGCAATACAAAAAAAAAAAAAAAAAAAAACTAGAAACAAAGTAGGAGAGGAGAAAGCAAAATCAACATCACAACAAAAAAAAACCAAAACAGAGTAGAAGAGGAGGAGGCGGAATCAGCATCATAGTAACAAAAAAAAGAAATAGAGTATAAGAGGAGAGGGAGATTCCGGTAGAACCAGAAAATCTGAAGAAGGAAAGAATTAGAAGAGGGGAAGAAGAAGAAGAAGAAGAGCAAAAGAGGCCTACCTTCTTGTGAGCGGCGTAAGAAAAGGAGAAGAGGTTTCTCACTGTTTGCTGGCTCAAATCAATTTGGTGATTAGGGTTAGTTTACATATATATAGTTTACATATATATAGATGATGGTCAATCGGCTATGATTGACATACCTAATTTTTGATCTAGTTGCATCAATCCAACGACTGTAATAGTTTAAGACAAAAAATTTAAAAGTTCACTAAAGCAATCGCTCCCTTTGCTCACTTTTCTCTCACCTCTCCTATGCACGCTTTGCTTGGTATGTTCAAGGCAAGGACTCAAAGCATCAACCACCTTATTGTGTATTCTAGCCATGGTTTAAGGTCGCGGTATCGATAGCTGACTTGAAGGATACATAGGCACATCGATGGTGATGTCGCGGCACATATGGACCAATACGCCCGAAATGCTAGTTGTGGACTTAATTTTGGGATTTAATCCATTGTTATTGTAATTTTTGATCTCTAATTGAGTGGGGGAGTTAATTGTCAATTCAATGACAAGCGGCTTTGTCTTGCTCCCTACCCAGCTCCACGCACTATTCCTCCCCCACAAAAAAAAAAAAATTGCAATGCACACAAAAGGATAAATAACTTAATCTCAATCCTAGCAAGAGGAACATTTACAAAGATTGTTGGTTAACAATAACTTCAACTATCACACCTGACTTAACTAGCAAACTTCTTTAAAAATTTCTAAATTAGATCTAAGTAACAAATATAGAGTATATCAACTTGCCTTAATAGATTAAATAATGTCATAACTAGTAGAAAAATAAATATAGTCAATATTTATATAATAAACATCACACCCAAATAAAATATACATACCATATTTATTGTAAATTATTACATTATTGTTTCAGGTAAGTTCCAAATATAATAATAGTAGTGGTCTATAAGGGGTATTCTAGTAATTTAAAACATTAAAGGCAGCCTAAACCCAAAGCCACAATAATCCACTAATCACCAACAATACACACCAAAGAACCACTGGGAAGACCACTGTCCAAGCACGAGTTGCTCCAAAACACACAAGGGCCTCCCCAAAGAACACTTTGAGCAGAGCAAATAATACAAACAAAGAGAGAAAACACACCAATTAACAACTTTAGGCTAGAAAAACACTCCCAGTTTGATCCTTACTTTGCACATAAACACCAAAAATCAACTCAAAAACAAATGGGTCTTCACAAAAGCCTCCTAGGGTCTTAGTTGACTTTGTCTGAGGTGGATCGAAGCATCAAAAGGGCATGGGTTACTCCTAGTAGCCAGAGAGAAGAAAAAACAATGATTTTTCAAAAAATATCCGAAAAAGGAAAAGTCAAGCAAGATGGGTCAGAAAAATCTGCAAAAATCACCATAAATACCACTTTAGAGAGAAAATCCAGGAGGTAGGCCTCTGTCATCAGAAACTGCTGAATAGTAGTGGTAAGTCCTCTGTTTACTGGATCTGTTTCTGTAATGAGCAAATAATTTCTCTGACACCAAGATAAATTGCAATCTTGAGATTAGGGTTTGACAGAGAGTAGAAGAGAGAAAGAGAGAATAGACATTGAGAGACATTAATATGTTTATGTATGTGTTGCACTACACTTCTTATTTATAGTAGAGAAACAATTAGGGTAACAATATTGCCCTATAATCATTGAATATGACCAATACAATAAATAAGAACTCTTAACACACACCATATTGTTTTATTCTGTAAAGGGTTTTTTTAGCTCATATACTAGATGCTCTTTACCTTCCTTAAATTCTTCTGGTGGTTCTATAATTTTTTTTCTGATAGTTTCTCATGAAGTAAATATTGTCTAAACATCATGTGGTTGCAATCACAGTCAAGCATTCCTGCCATGGGTAAGATGGCATGAATAGAAGCATGGTTCACACTAAGAAAATTTTCATTATAGTTAATCCCTACAACTTGCTTATATCAAATAGCTGTGAGACGAACCTTCAATTCGCCAAAATAGGTTTTTCTTTCCGACGTAAATTTGCAACTGTCTCCTTTTGTCCCGCTGGTTTTCCAACAAATTCTCAAGTTTTGTTTTTTTTGTAAAGATTCCATCTTATTCATCATTGCTATCATTTTATTTTTCACTCTTTCCTATTAATTGCCTCCCTAAAACAAGATGAATAACCACTACCAGCAACTTTTAGAATAAATAATATCTTTAAACCATACATTATTAGTGCCATAAGGGCTTTTCTACTCTTGGTGAAACTAAAGTACTATTTCTACTTGCTTTCCATCGTGAGATGTATCTTCTTTTTAGAAAATGTTGGTGCATGATCTGTCCACTAGGCTGCTATATTTCATCTGACTCTCTTGGACTAGGAAATTTTCTTCATGCACATGCTTATTCACTTTCTTTTTGATAAGCATACGTTCCTCATTAAAGATGATATCCCTGCTAATCACCTCTTTGCTTGTAATCGGATTTTAAAGTTTATATGTGTTCACGACTTTTTCATAGTCAACAACATGCGCTGTTTGAAATTTTGGTCCAACTTGGATCGTTGCTGTTCCTACACGTGAATATAGGCTGGACAACCGAAAAATTTCAAATCAAAAAATTAATCGGTTTAGATGATCAAACCTCCTTAGGAATTGGGTTTGTCCCTTCGTAGTGGAGAAGTCCAGATTTAGTTCTTTTAGCTTTCATCTCATTTGTAGTTTACTTTGTTCTTTCTCTTTTTTGAGGATACGTTGTCCTCCATGTTGTACATTGTGTCCTTTATTCTTCCTTAACAATATTATTTTTTTATTAAACCAAAAGCATATCATCACCGCAGTGCATCAGGGTAATAAAAGAAACATTACAAAACATCTTATAATAAATGCAACTATCATAGGTTCTTAGTTGCTCCACATGCAGCCAATATGTATGATAAAAAATAAAACCTCCTATGCCAATGCTTAGAAGATTGTTTTGTTGAATTTTGGCTGAATTCAGTCATCAGCTAAACTCCTTTTGCTCAAAGAAAACATTGCTGAACTTGTGGGTATTAACTATGAGGCTGCCAATTCTTTTTCCTTGCAATCAGATTTTTGTGGCGTGTTGATGGCACACAATCAATGGAAAATGCATCCAAGTTCTCCCATTTCTTGTATGCTATGTGGCTGTCAAACAGAAACCATAGTCATTGGCATTGGTTTGAAGAAAAAGTTGACCACAATTCAGGGCGGCAACTTCGTTGCATATGTGACTGCCTTTTCTTCTCCAATTAATTTTGTAGCTGCAACTTCATTGCATTTTTTGCTACAGTCAACATTTAGGAGAATTAGTTGGATGCTATATTTCTGTGTAAGAGGCCCAATACTACATCAACCTTTTCATGTTCTTAGGAGAAAAAACCATGCTGCTACTTAACAGGGCATCCTTCAGCCAGACATTACTCATCTCATACGAAATAAAGGAGCAACATAGTTCACAACTCAGCCACCCCTAAATGCACGTGTAAATATTATCCTCTTTCCTGCTGCACCACCTACCACGAATTTGCTGACCTGTTGCCTTTCCCCTCTTTGAAATTGGTGATGGTAAGAATTGCCTTTAAAGTTGCAGCCGATGCAAAAAAGGCCTCTTTCAAATTGGCAGATGTGTCATAACTCCCATTAGAAGGGAATATGAACAATCAGAATTTTACTATTATCACCACGATCCTCCCTGTTCTTCATCCCTTACTCATCATCGTCACCCATGGATTTTCCTTTTTTTTTGGGGAAGTGGGGAGTTCCATAAGCATGGTAGGTGAACCCTCATGCAACAGTCAAAAGGCATAGGAAGACCGAAGGAGGATCATTGTGAAATATCCCAGTCAAATGATGAGGGGCATAGTTAAATCCAAAGACTGTAGTTTTTTTTTGAACAGAAGCTATGCCTCAGTTCAGCCGATGCTGCTTATCCAAGGAAAACTTCATTCCTCACGGCCATGCAATATTACTTTACCAAGAATATCCAATTTCTTGCACAGTGCCAGCTGAGTGGACTTTCTCTCACCCTACTAATTGCACACTGTGCAGGAGGCTCATAAAAGCTTCGATTTGCTCTAGATCCTAATCTCGAGAAGACCTGCCAAATCTAGCATTTCCACACCACACTCCCTCTTGAATGATCACCTATTGCATTGTGGAAGTGAGTTCATAGGACACTATCCCACTTGCTTAGAGTTTTGGATGGAGTATAATCTGTTTTTGCAGTTTTGCTGCTGAAGTTGGAACATGGTGACCCCTGTTTCCTACATCAGGGTAACCCTTTACGGAATGTGTTTGAAACCTTTTGCGGCCCTCTTGCAGTTATTGTATGAAGAAGCTTCCTTCTAATGTATATATGAGACCATATTTACTCGATGATCGTATGCATGTAATTAGTTTAGTTTTAATCTGTTCATATACACCTTTAGAATATTGAATTCTGAAATATCTGCCTCTGACCCTTTTTATAATTATTTGTAGTTTGGAGCAAAAATTTGTTTGGTCACGTCTTTTCGAGATACCTGCTATGTGGAGATCCTTCCCAAAGACAAGAATCCTTCCAGAGGTAACCATATACATTGAGATCCTTTCTGTGGATGATTTGAAGTCTCCACACTTTTTTGACTTTTTGATGGTAATTTTTTTCCTTCTCTGTTTTGATTGATAAACTTTTAATGCGTAAATTTCCTTCTTGTTATAGTTTGTTTTGGGACGTGTTGGCATTTTTCTTCTAATATTTCAAAGTGTTGCAGTATAATTCAAATTTTGATTTGATTTTTCATTCTATGTTCGAAATATTTTCGGAACGTTTTTATTTTCGAACTGACTGAAACTGTGCTCTGAAATGAAATGTTCCTTAAGATTCTCTAACTCATTGATTCCAAGTAAGAAAGATGATAAACTCCTAAGACCAATAAAATTAAGCCCCACAAACAATGGTTAGGGCGGACCATGTAATTGCAGGAGAAAGAACTAAGGAGAAGAGATGATCTATGAATCTGTTGTTTTTTAGGATGATAAGGATGTTGGGCAATGGTCATTGCTCTCCTACTTTGAAGATTGATTTTGGTGTTCATTTTGTTAATGTTATTGAGTGATTTTTTTAATCCTTTAGTATTTATCGTTATTCGAAGTAAGAGAAGAAACGATGGAGTTTCTTTGGGAGAAAACAACGTATTTGGTGTCCCAGTGCGCTTGGATGACAAAAAAGTTGAAGGATGCGCCGCTTCACTGACTTTCTATTTTGATTAGATAGCTTCATGTAACTAGGGGAGTTCTAGTTGTGATATAGGATTATATTATTTTTCTCTTGATGCAACTCCCTTTTTTGGATCATTATAGGCAAGGATCGAAATTTCGTTTCGAAGTACCGTTTCGGACAGATAAAAAACGGGAACGTTTCGGAAACGCAGAAAAAATATGGAAACGTGTGGAAACACAAATATAATCCATTAATCTATAAAGATAAGCTAAATAATTGATTAATTCAACATATTTATTGCGTTAACATTCATTTATACAAGAATAAATTTAAATTGGAGAGAATAAAAGGCTTGACATGAGGCAAAAATCACTTAAATTAGTTTCAAACACTTAATTTTTATCAAATAAACACACTTTTATATAATATTAAAGTTTCATAATATACATGAAATGCTAATGAGTACATACTTACATGGCTACATCCATCCCCCTGTGGAGTGTCGAGCAGGTTCATACATCGGTGTAGGCTCTGGGTAGCTACTTAGAGAAACTCCATATGTGACATAAATATGATGACAATAGTTACTCCAACTCATATTATTACGATAATGTGAATTATATTCTCTCCCAAACCTCTGATAGTCTGCAACACTACATCCAATTTATTGGGGAACGAATGCATCAGTCATTGGCCAACCTTCATCTTGTCTATATGAGGAGGATGTCTGGGAGTCATAGCCAGATCCATAACCATATGTTGAGGATCCATATCCGTATCCTCGTGTGTCATACCCCGATCCATAATCATAGGAGGGAATGCCATGCCGAGAACCATAACCATATGAAGACGATGAACCATAATTATGGGGTTCACTTCCACTTCCACTTTCACTTATACTCATAGTAGAAAAACCATCATTAATCATATCAGTTCCATACCTAATAGTACCCATACCATGTGGAGTGGTCGGATTTCGAGTACGCTCTTGTTGACGATCTCGAGTTGATTTTGAGCGTCGTTCATATTGAAGCATTCGTCGAGAGCCATGATCTTCATCTTGTGTAACATGTGTAAATCCTTCCTCTACAGTGAATACAATTTCATGTGGACTTTGGCTCCCCGTACCTTCATCACCACCATCTCCATCGCCTCCATGTCCATGGCTATCACCACCTCCGCTGTCACCATCTCCATTACCACCACCACCACCACTACCACTATCTTCATCATCATCTTCACCACCATCATCATTGCTACCATCACCATTATGATCATCCTCAGTACTACTAGTGACAATGACAGGTTGCTTACGTGGTCTTGGTGGACCTCTCATTAGTCTGTCGAACTCTTCATCATCTATTGCTTTACTAGATCCTTCTCTACTTATTTTGGATCTTGATTTTCGTGGTGGCACAACACCTTGACTTAGAGAAACTCCTACATCGTCATCGGAAAAACGATTTGCCCACGTTGTTAGGAAAGTGTTTGGTCTTGTTGGTTGTCCATCATCATCAAGTTCATCTAAAAGTGCATCACCAGGATCATCTAACCACTCCGAAATACCTTCATCTTCCTAAAAAACAGTGGTTAAGTCTATAGGTCTGAATTCATACCCTTTTTTATCTTTCATAAGGTGTTTTAACTTCAACCTCATGTTATATTGTGCAAACACCAGCCTTTCTAACTTTTGATAATTGAGTCGATTCCGCACTTTAGTATGAATGAGAGCAAATGTGCTCCAGTTTCTCTCACAACCACTAGATGAGGCTGTTTGCGATAATATTCTCATAGCAATCTTTCTCAAATTTGGAGCATCAGTACCATACATAAACCACCATTCAGCTGTTAGTAATAAGAAATATATTAAAACCTTAAAAAAATTATAAATAGAAAATTATGAGAACAAAATATAAGTGTAAATAATCTACTTAATTACCTGGATCACTTTTTGTTCTTCCTCTAATTGCAGCTTGGTCAGCAAAACAATACATGGCTTCCCGAAATATTTTTACCTAAATATTATGGATATGTTGATGTTATATATTAATTTAGCACATTTGTAAACTGAGATTGAAATACTAAAGTATTACCTCTGCAAGTGCTTCAGCAGCCTTATTTGGATTTGTCTCTAATCTAGACGCAACGATCCGAAGCGAACCCAAAAAATTTTCTAACACACCAATATCTTCTTCATAATGGTATGCGGGATTCAAGTAATAAGCTGCACAACATAAATAATGATAACACTTATAAATGATAACATCCAAAATGATAACACTTATCAATAATTAAAATATAAATTCGTAAACAATAAGTTTACCTGCCATATGAATATGTTGAATGATTTGTTTTTTCCATCGGGCATCAATAATGTCAAGATATTTTTTGCAAGATTTAGGAGCCGCGTCTTTGACAGCTTGTCTTGCTCGTTTCATTGCTTCATGTACATATAGCATTGTTGCTTTTCTTTCCTCATCCACCATTCTTAGAACTTTTGCAATAGGTGTATGCATATTCAACACATTTTTTGCGGTCTCCCAAAACTTAGGATTTAGAATTGTCCCTTGAACTCGCTTTCCAACTGGATCCTTTGCTGCTGCAGTCCTAGACCAATCTTCTGAAGTAAACATCCTTTGCAAACCATTTCTCTGCTCCAAAATACTTTGTAGGGCAATATAATTAGTGGCAAATCTTGTTTGTC
>CM042197.1:17855410-17896292 GCA_023539305.1 Ilex asprella | reverse complement strand
ACATGCCGTGTGAGCCATAGCCCGATACTTTGCCTCTACACTTGAACATACAACTACATTATGTTTTTTTCTATGCCAAGTAATAAGGTTACCACCAACAAATGTGCAATAAACAGATGTAGGTCGTCTGTCAATACCACTATCTGCCCAGTCAGCATAAAAAAAATCAGTAATAGTCGTATATGGGGAAGACCGATATAGTAATTCTTTCTCGGGTGCTCTTTTAAGATACCAAAGAATATGACAGAGAACCTCCTAGTGCAACTTATGGGGAGCATGCATAAATTGAGTAACTATAATTGCAAATGTAATATTGGAACACGTAATTGTGAAATTGATTAGTTTACCAATCAATCTTCAATTGTGTCCTGCGTCATCAAACTCTTCTTCACTCTCAACATGTAACTTGACTGTAGAATCCATAGGGATAGGAGTATCAATAGAAGGAGCACCAAGAGTACTAGTTTTGGATAATAAATCTATACGTACTTTTGTTGAAATAAATTGATACCTTCTTTTGACCGAGCAACTTCAATCCCAAGAAAATACCGAAGAAGATCAAGATCTTTAGTATCAAACTATTTCCCTAAATGGAACTTATAGTTGGCAATACCATCGGAATCATCACCACTAATGATATTGTCATCAACATATACAATGAGAATTATGACCCCTTGATTAGTATGGTGAGTAAACACTGAGTGATCTGAAGTAGAGCGTTGAAAATCATACTGAAGGACCATAGTATTGAACTTAGTAACTAAGCACGTGGTGACTATTGTAGACCATAGAGTGCTTTCTTCAAGCAACACACTAACTGTTCCTTACCAGACATAACATAACTTGGAGGTTGAACCATGTATACCTCATCTAGTAGATCTCCATGCCAAAAAAACTTTTTTTTATGTCTAGCTATTACAAGGGCCAATCATGATAAGTTGCAACTAAAATAAAAACTCTAACAGAATTAAGTTGAGCAACAGGAGAAAAAGTCTTATAGGAAAGAATCGATACCATAGGTCTTAAGTTTAGCCTTTGGTAACTAACTGAGCCTTTAAATGCTTGATAGAGCTATCAGGATGATATTTTAAAGTGTACTGTAGACCTAACAACAACTAACAGACTAAGAAGCATGGATACTCCTCGGGGGGTGGCGGTGGTAGTGTTGGACATGTGTCCAACACGGATACACACATCCAACATTTGGACACGTGTCCGACACTTGTAGAAGTGTTTTGAACAGTGGCTTTGATTTTTTTTGGCCGGATACGGCTCGGACACGAGAGGGACACGTTTGTTATTTTAAAAAATTAGGGGGTCGAAACAAAAAAAAAGATTTGGCTTGAAAAAGAAAAAACAAAGGGGCCAAAGGCATTGTTCACACCCAATTCAATATTCCGCGTGTTCGAGAGAGAGAGAGAAAAGAAAAGAAAAAAGAAGAGGAAACGAGCTCGAGAGGGCCAGAGGAGAAGAAGGAGAGGGAAGAGGAAAGTAGACTAACCTGTGACTACAACTCCAACTCGACTACGACTTGCGATTTTGCCCAATCTCTTGGAGGTTCTTCTTCTTGCGTCAATTTTTTTTAAGATCTGTTATTGCTGTTCTTACCTCTTTTGGTCTGTGTGGAGTCTGGACTTTCAAAAAATTTAATTAGGTTAATTTGATTGGGATAGGGTTTTCAAAATTTGAGAATTTTAGGGTTTTCAATTTTCTTATTGTGTTACTGACTTTAGGATTTTTTTTTGGTTTGGTGTTGTATTGCTTGTTGGCTTGGTGCCTTCGGGATTTTTTTTTGGTCTTGGTAATCTGTGCTTCTGCCTTATGTGCTAGTGTGTTGCTGCCTTCTGTGCTAGTGTGCTGCTGCCTAGTGGTTTTAAATACTGAAAATTGCTTTCTTTGTTGCCTGCTGGTTTGTTTTTGGTCTTGGTCATCTGTGCTACTGCCTGCTGATTTTCTATGTTGCTTGCTGTCTTCTGAAAATTATTGTGTTGTTGCCCGTTATTTAGGATTTAGAAAAATGAGTTCTCCTGCCGGTGATAGTGAAAATTTAAGTAATGTTTGCTATGTTTTAGTTGTTTGTTATTATTAATGTTGTTATATATATAAAAATATATATAATTATTTTAATTAGTTATATCCCCGTCATATCTTTATCATATATTTTTAGGATTTTGCTGTATTGCCGTGTCCGTATCGTATCGGATACGACACCCGTATCCGTATCTGTATCTGTGTTTCTTAGTTAACAGGCTACTTCCTAGGAGTGAGAAAAGTGAGATCCAAGTCTGATTCTCATGAAGAGCTTTCATTTCCTCATCCATAGGTAATTTTCATCTAGAAGATTCAAAGCCTATGTTAAGGAACTAAGAACAACAACAAATGGCAAGATAGATGCAAAACAACGAAATGATGAGGAAAGTCGATGCAAGGAAGCAAAATTAGAAATGAGATGCCTGGTACAGTTACGACTACCTTTCCTTAGTGTAATTGGCAAGACCAAAGAAGATGAAGTAACAGAAGACTCTAACGGAATGACCTCTGTTGAATCAGGTGATGGTTGTTAAGTGGGAGCATATGACACAATCTATCTGTTCTGAGAAAAGGTAGGGTTATGGGGCGCTCTAAGGAGGAGATTTGTAAAAAAGATTCCCAATTAATTAGTAGGGGAAGACCCATCCTTATTAAATAACTTAGCTCGAACGTCCAGAGTTAGATGCTTAATCCATGCCATCCCTTTCATCCTTAGAAAGTGATTTTAGATTTTGGATTGATGCCAAATCGGCAAATCAGTAGAGATTGGAGAGGAGATAGACGCCCGAAAAGTCATCTATATTAGTAAAAATAAAGAAAAAATGCCACTGCAATGGAGCGTTAGCAGATGAATTAGAAGGCACAACATTTGGTATACTAGGTAACAATAGCTCCCTTTGACTAGCAAAAACCAAATTTGAGAAAGAATTATGTTCGAAAATAGAAAAGAAGGGAGCGAACTCACAAAAGGTAACATCACTGACATAGTATCGGTGAAAAACTGAGTCGTAACATTAATAACCTTTTTAAGTACGAGAATAGCCCATAAAGACATACTTGACCGATCAGTAGGGAAAGTTTGTCCCTACATGAACCAAGTAGATGAACAAAAAAACACAACAAAAAACACAAGTCATATCAAATGGAGGTGCAGTAGAATACAACCATGAGCAGGGAGATTTGTTACCTATGACAGAGGAAGACATTTGATTAATAAGATAAATGGAAGTAAGAACTGCATCTGACCAATAGTGCTTAGGAACATGCATATTAAACATCAAAGTATGAGCTACATCTAATATGTGATGATGTTTACGTTTGGCAGGACCATTTGGTTGGGATGTACGAAAAAAAAAAAAGTTTGATGAATGATACCACGGTCAGTACAAAAGGAATGCTTAAGTGATTGAACATACTCAAGGGCATTGTTAGAACGAAAGATTTTAACGCATTTATCAAATTGCACAAAGAGTTCATTATAGAAAGTAATAAAAATATTAGGCAATTTAGAGCGATCCTTCATAAGAAACAACTAAGTCATTTGAGAAAAATCATCAACAAATATTATAAAATACTGAAATTCAGAAATACTCTTTATTTTTGCAGGATCTCAAATGTCCGAATGAACAAGATTAAAGAACTAGACTCGCGACTATTATGGTTACTAGAGAAAGAACTATGGTGATGCATGCCTAATTGACAAGCTTCACAATCTAACATAAAAAGATTTAAACTAGGAATACTTTAACGAAGCTTTTGCAAGGAAGGATGTCCCAATCAAAAATGCCACTGCAGTGGAGAGACTGTAGTACTCAAGGTAGGTACTAATTCTCAAGAGTCCAAGTAATAAAGACCATTTTGCTCATGCCCCAAACCAATCACCCTCTTCGTATTAAAGTCTTAAAAAAATACAAAAAGATAGAGAAAATGTCACAAAACATTGTAAAGTTTTAGTTAACTCATTAACAAATGGCAAGATAAAAGAAAAATGGAGAACATATAGGTTAAGGGCATGGATTTAGTGGGATGGAGATTGCCAGTTTCATGCACTAGGCGAAAAGAACCATCAGCCAATATAATACGAGAGTTAAAAGTTTGAAAATTAAAAAACACTGAGGAAATACGAGACATGTGAGCACTAGCTCCTGAATCAATGATCCAAGAAGGTGAAGCTGATTGGACTGCCACATATGTAGAATTACCTGCATGAGCCAACCAGTAGTAGAAGTAGATCTCTGGGTAGTCAACGAGAATAGGTGTTGGATGAACTGACTCAGCTAAGAAGTAAGATGGTCATGAGAATCTGACGTAGAGGCAAAATGTGCTGTAGTAGATGTCTGAGATATAAGTAGAGCCGAATCATCTGAAGCCTAATTAGTATAGACTGGTCTCCTATGCTTATCCCAATAATAATCCTCAGTATGTTTAGTGACTGCACAATAAGTACATTTCCACACTAAGCGGTTGCCATGGCCACCACGTTGTCCATGATTGGAACCTTAACCCCCATGATTACCACTTGAGGATGAATGTCGACCAATACCACTACGACCACCCCAGGGACCACCATGGCCACCACTACGAGAGAGCAAAGTAGAGGAATCCTGGGGGAGTGAAGAAGTCCTACGAGTCAAAGGGGCTCTCTGAAGATGGAAATAAGCATTAGCAGTAGTTGGAAGTTTTTTACTAGCCAAAATTTGATCTTTGGACACACCATATTTTAATATAAGATTAGACAAGAATAGCGCAACTTGAAACTCTTCACGCCCTTGTCGTTGTACCGTTAAGTCTGCACTCAATGACTAATAAAATAGAAGTTCTTCCCATAATCTTTTCAGGGCGCCATAATGCTCAGCCAGAGATTTATTGTCCCGCTCAATGTTACCTGGATCGTGGTTCATTTTGGCACGTGGTACGAGTACGGGTACGGGTATATGTTACGACATTTTTTTAGGTATGTGGTACGATAGAGATATGTTTAATTGGTACTATATTTTGGGTTGCAATTCGTTTTGGAACTCTTATGTAGATGGTTTTCACTATTATACAACATTATATATTACATAACATTCATAAACACTAAGTTACCATTTATCTTATAGTTATGTTTGATTTTTTACGATCTAAAACAATATATAATTATAAATCTGTATACATGTAGTCAACTAATATGTATTTTATATTTGTGCTACATGTTCTAAAACAAATTGGTTTAGAGTTAGTATTATAATTTGGGGTCGTCCATTTTGGTGATCTAGATAGCGAACTCACCTCATTTGGGATCTATGTACTCAGATCGTGGATTGTTAATGGTTTAGTGAATTATGACAACCATGGTCCTGCTTGGTACTAAACATACGCTCAAACAATTCATAGATCTGGGGCACATTATATTCTTGTGAATACATCTCCTCAAGACAGTCCCAATTCTTCTTAGTCGTATCCAGAAGTTTAAAATCAGGGGGAGGTTTGTTAGTCAAGTACTTGACTTTCCTCTTAGTGCGCAAAAACACTTTAATAGCATGGGACCAAGAATAATAATTGGTACCATTCAATTTCACAGAAGTAATCTGCATAACTTGGTCCTCCATAGAATAAACCTGTCGAACATTGACGTAACAACCAAAGAATGAAGCCCAAAAAAAAAAAAACAGTTAGAACCACGAAATTAATGCTGGATCAAACCTATGTGACTACCATCAATCCAAGATTAATAGAATCAAAAAACACAAATGACCATAGTCCACAGGCTAAGATTCACAAAAAAACAATCCAGTTTAATAGGTCAGTCATGCACAGCACAGCACACCGGGACCAGAGAAGAAGCTACCAAGGGAGAAAATCGACAAACAACAAACCTGGGACCACTGCTAGAGCTCGAACCAGTAGGCATGAGGCAAGAGAAGGAGAGACACCATAGATCAGCAACCAAACAGGACAAATGGCAACTGTCGATACTCTAAGGTAGAAATTGAGACCCTCCAAATTCGAAGTCCACCAATATTTCCCCAAGAGGCAGTTCAAGATGATTCAGAGCATCCAATTGAGTAAAAAGGGACTGGAATCGCACCTTATAGTGGTAATTTGAATCAGAGAAAACAAGCAGAACTCACAGACTTCACAGATCTAGAATTTTGGGTCGTTCTTCTCAATAAATTCTTCAAAAAATCAAATGGCTCATCAAACAAACACCAAATCAAGAACAGATATCACCATGTCAAAGCCCATAAACAGTCGACCAGATTGGTGAGTTCTGGGGCTTTTGGCTGCTGATGTCATCACCTGCAAGGCTGACATCAGCCCTAATTCAACCTTTGATTTTGCTTCTAATGAACTTGTTGTATTGTTAATGTTGTTTGAATCGAAACTGCTCAGATACCAACTTAAACGGCAAAAAATAATATTAGGATTAGATAAAATAGAGGAGGAGGGAAAGAGAAGGAGAGGTAGGAAAGATAATATAATTAGGGTCAGTGTATAGGCTTTGTTGCCCTACACCCTCTTATTTATATTAAACAATATCTGTGATAATTACAATATTACCCTACACTAACTGACAAATATAAAACGTAAAAAATAAGAACTCTTAACACTAATCATTCTCAGGTGAAGAACCTGAAGCTTGCTTTAATGTTCTTATTTGTACATTGTGCAATACCTCTTTTGTGCATGTATTGTGCATGTGCACATACTGCCTTAGTGCTAACTGTTCACCCAAATTGCAGCTTTGCACTGCACTTAGTGTGGCACTAAGGGCTGGTCAATACAGTTATCTTACTTGGTCTCGGGCAAATTACACTTGCTCGCATTGCTCCTTCAACTATCATGCTTCTCGCATTATGCTATTGGTTTCACATTGTCCTAGTTGTTAATGTCCATTATAAATTTGAAGGAATGTTGTCTCATTTTGTCCCCTGAACTATGTATCTTGTTTTATTTTGTGCCGGACACGTTGACAATGTGTCCAAAAGAGATAACGGATGTTCATATTTGGGGCAATGTGAAATCAATTCAGGTAGTCTAGGGGGCAATGTAAAAAAATTGATAGTTTTAGGGACAGTGAAAATGAATCCATAGTTAAGGGGTCAAAGTGTAATTTTCCCTTTGTTATCTGTCCTAGATCAAATAGTGACTGGTTTATTCTTGGGCAAATTTTGTCCTAGCATCAGATAATTCTGGTTATTAGTATCTCCCCAAAGTTTAGCTTCTCAGTGTTACACCTTTGAAGAGGATAAGAATTTGGTTTCAATGCGTTGTACTTTGCTATTTGGTCTGAATATTAGTATAGTGGTATTGGTGGATAGGCTAGTCCCAATAGTTTGTGGGTCAAATATATTTTTGGAAGTTCATTTGAATGGCCGTACTTAAATAGAAAAGACAACGGAAAAACACAATCCCTGTGGATTGTAGATGCATGATATTTAGGCCATGTGCACGAGGAGAACTATGTGGATCAATGTTGAATGTGCACTAGATTATTAGCATGATGGATGCATAGTTATTAGTATCGTACGATACGCCACGATATACCAGAAAAACGATACGTATCATGTCTTTGTATCGTTTTTGTACCGTATCGTATGATACATAATAGGTGATGATTTTGTTTTTTATTTTTGATTTTTTAATTTTTTGGGGTTGAAATGACATTGTTTTACCCTAAGATTTATTTTTAAATCACAAGCCAGTGAAATAACGTCGTTTCAATGGTATGATTTAAAAAAATAAATAAAGTCTGTTGTTAATATTGTTCAATTGAATTAAAAATTCCTGATTAATATTAAAGTTGTTCAAGCAATTGATGTTAGAAGTTTAAATTATAGATCTTTGCATTTTGATATTACTAAACTATGTTGGAAAGTTGAATAGTTATTGGAATATTAATGAAATGCTATGTTGTTATGAGTCGATGACTTTTTTACAAATGTATATATATATTTTATTAATAATTATTTAAAAATTAAAATTGCGCGTATCTTATGATGCACTATTTTTTAAAAACGATACGCGATTTGACAACTATGGTTGAATGTTGTACAAGACACTAGCTGGTGATTTTCCAAGTCTTATTTTATGGAATAGAGCAAGAACTTGATACAAGAATGCTGAAGTCGAACCTGCAATTAGTTATGTAGCGTAACTAAACTTGTTTCAGTTATCTCGACATCTTCCGTCCTAATAGAGAATTTACTTTTCAATGAAATAGCATTAGAAAAATTATTCAAAGGAATTCTTGCTAGTGAAGTTTTTCACTTTTTAATTTAGCTAGTTTCTTTTTGTTATCTGCAAGTATAAGTGATACAATTGGTACCAGTCATTCTACTTGCATCCATGCCACCACACCCATCAAATTGATGGGCGGAAGAGAATATGGGTTTGTACGATTCCCTTGAATCTAGATTGTACATTTAACTGGGCATTCAATCCAATATTTGTGTATTCCATACACTAGCAGTACAGAGAGGCACCCAAATTTTCTCATACGTCTTTGGTAAAGTTACCCCTGTAAGATTACTTGATAACTACTCTAAGAGTAGAAGTAGGAGGACTTGATAGCAAACTAATTTCTCCTTCAATCTTATTATACACTTTCAAAATATGGAAAACTGTTTAGAATTGTTAGAAGAAAAACTGATTTGCTAAGGTCTTCATTTATATTTGATACTAGTTTTTAGTTTATTCTCATTTATGAGTATTTCTTTGCATGTCTAGAGCTATGGCTGAGCTTTTGGAGTGAAGTGCACTACAATTCTTTGTATGAAGGCGGAGGTCATAAGTCCAACCACAATTTGTTTCTTTTTTGTTAAATTTTCTATTTTTATTTTTCATTCATATGTATATTTGGTCTTAGATAGCTAACTTGTACTCTGTGCTGGATATTTTACAGAGGTGCCTACTAGAGTACCCAAAAAGAAGCATTGGCTTGTCTCGAGCTTCCAGCGTCCGACCATGTAGTTTTTTTACCATACCATTAACGTGTCCATTGCTCTGTAACTCACTATACCTCAAATATAGCAACCTGAAATATATTGTAAAGGCAATGTAGTCCGGTGTCACATCAATAACATCTGGGATGCTTTGTTAGTGACGTAAAAGCATAATATGATTGAAATGATTGAGTTGAGAGGAGGAAAATTATTATTGATTTTTACATTAATCTAGGTTTATTGTGGGTAAAATTAGTTCATTAACTGTTGCTAAAGTGAGCAAAGTGCGAAGGGGATGGATGTCTGAGCAGTTGAAAGAGTCCTTAAAAGCCAAACTATCGATAGGAATACTGCTGCCATCATATATGAAATACGTGTGGAAGTATGCTATGTTTATTTCCCCATTGGAACTCATTCTAACGATATATATTCTGTTATAACAAGCCAATTTATCCATGATACTGGAATTGGTATGGCTACGTTATTGGTTGGTTGATGTGTCTTCATGGTTTGAAGGTTAGATATATTCCACCTTTTCAACATGATGTCCAGCTTTATGAATTAATCCAATGAAACCCGACACAATATCCAACGGATTCCAATGGTAAATGCAAGTGGACAAAAATTTCAAGATGACATAGCGAAAAAATGCTGAAGTTAGATGATGAACGTACGAGTCAAATGTCACATGATAAGTGAGCGAATGAAAAATCTTTTTTAGGACCAAATAACATGTTCCTAAATTATGAGCTTTATTGTATTTTTTTTCCAACGGTAAAAGGAATTTCATTGATCAAAAGTGGGAGGGCAAAAAGATACAATAAGGGCTTCACCCTTGAACAATTCTGAAAAGAAATAGATCAATGATGGTGGGCCTTCTAAATAGATTGCTCACTATCATCAATCATGTTCCAAAGCAAAAATCATTTATTTAAACAGCCAACTAGGGAGTTTCCATCTGTTCCTCAAGTGGAAATTTGAAACTGTTGGTGGGATTCCTCTGGAGCTCTCTAATTTCCACTGACGTGGGGTTCAATCTTTTTGGAGAGAGTCACCTCATCCAAATACTCATTAGTCTGCCACCTTGAGTTCCTTTCGATCCAAATGTGATAGATGGATAATGTGAAAGAGTATTTCATCAGCATACTAAGCAAAGATTGACCTCGTAGCTTTTGAGCAACCCATTGAACAGTTTCTTGCCACGTTCTTTGGCTCCATTGTACGTCACATTTCTGACAAAGGGTGAACCAAATTCAGAATGTAAAGGGACAGTTGAAGAGTAGATGATCATGTGATTCATTGTTGCAACGACAAAAACACGTAGCTCATCCTATTAATCAATCCAAATTTGGTAAGTTTATCTTGTGTGCTCAATTTGCCTTTGATAACCAATCAGGTAATAAAAGAGGCCCTAGGAATAAAGTTGGGAAACAACACTGTCCTGCCACCAATCAACATTGGGCTTCCTCATTCTTAGTATCTCCCATACAGATTTAGTACAAAAGCCCCCCTAAAGATGAAAGTCAATCCACTTTGTCATCAAGCTGTGGGTTGGGAGGTGCCAGTGTAAGCAGATGATCTCTAATCTCCATCAAGCAATGCAATTGATCCTCCAATTACTAATATTGTGATTGGGGGCCCTAAAAGATCAGATGTATATTTAACAAATGTATACGGTTAAAGATGACCTCCCCATACTTGAGCTTGGTGTTTTTTTGGTTGGATTTAAGAAATTGAGAGGTTTGAACTAAATCTTCCATATTTTGAAGAACTTTCCCACTTTACTTAAAGCGTAGTCATCACTGCTTTTTGAGGCTCTCCAATATTTTTTTTATGACTAAAGAAGAATTACTTTTTTTTTTTCCAGAAGGTAAATGTATTCTATTGATCAAACCGAAAAAAAAAAATCACAAGTAACAAGTGCTCTACATTAATCATAGACACCAACTATGACACAACTGTGACGAAAGGACATGAAGAAAATACCATTTCGAAGTGTACAGAACAAAGGTATTCTAAATTCACATAGAAAAGAACAAGAAAGACTAGAATGAGCATTCATATAATGTTTTTAGATGATGTATTGTGGGATATAATTGAGGAGGGTCATATTGCACCAACCAAGATAATGAAAGAATGGGATGAAGCAGACACGAAATTGTGCTCTTTGAATGCTAAAGCTATGAATGTTTTATATTATGCTTTTTGACAGAAATGTGTTCAATAAGGTTTCTACTTGTGAGACCGTACAACACATGAAACGAATGTGAAAAGATATGAAGAAGAGGAACATAATAAGGAAGTTCAAACACATGCTTCATGGTGCTAGAGGATAAAGATCAGGTACACATTACATCCAATAAAAATAAAAATAAAAATAAAAATATATCATATGATGATATGTGTTCTCATTAAGAAATCACATGATGATTTACGTGTTCTCATTAAGAAATATAAAGATCTCAAAAAATAGTTGATTTTTCTGTCAAACAAGAATGATATCTTGAAAAAAGAAAATAAAACATTGAAAATTGAAAATGATTTCTTGAAGAACAAATGTCTTGATGCTTCAATTATTGAGAAATTTGAAAAGTGAGAACAATGATTTGAGAAAGAAAATTTGTGATTTGTATTCAATTATCTCAAAATTTACTCAAAGTTGTGAAAAACTACTTTCAAGCCAAAAAAATGTGTTCTTTATATAGCCGGTATTGACTATAATCACAATAAAAAGCAAAAGGTACACCAAAATTCCTTTGGGAAAGAGTTAAAATCCGATACTTCAAATTCTTGTAACTTTTCCACAAAGTTTGACAGTAAGCATATAATATTTTGATTAGAAGGTCGCATGAAGATGCAAGGTACTATAGACATTCTAAAAGATCCCACTTTTAATGAAAGTATATTTCGGTCAGTTAGTTGAAACTTAATTTACTTAGCTTTAATGAACTAAGTGATTAACGATATATATTTACATTTGAGGCTAAACTATGAAAATAAATATGTTGTTGATTTGGATGACTTGATTGATCAAAACGTTAGATTGCTTATTCTTAGTTAAAGATGAATCTCCCAAGCATGTCAATCTTTGGTTTATTCTTGGCATGCATAATTGGAACTTTGAAAAAAAAAAAAGTTTTATGCATTATTACATATGTATATTTGAACTACTTACTAGATCGCATGCATACTCTGACTCATACGACACGAGATAAGTGAACTATCAATGATAGTTGAAGGTCTTAGAAAAGGCTATATGGAAAATGCATATCTAAGACTATATAACAAGAGGAGTTCAAAATGAAAAAGAAATCATTTACCAAAAAAAAAACTCAATATTTTAAAATGGGATAAGTGACATATTCTTGGGTGTGTATGAGTCTTGAATGGTTGTATATTTTACTTCTTTGAGAATAATTCAAATACTAACTGATGGTGTACGGACTCAAGACTGAGCAGAAGCGTGAGTATATGAGAACGAGTGCCAATCTGAGCTACAGGGCTCGTGAGGTGAAATGTGGATGCAGCTAGTAACCAAGGAGTAAGAACGAGATGCAGAAGAAGTCTATTGGTTCACCGGCACAGGAGCTCGTCTAGTCCACTCTCCAATGGAGTTTCTTGCTCCTTTTCTTTAATTATTTCTCTAATGTTTTACAATGCTATACCAAGGCGACTAGGGTTTTTTTTTTTTAATGAAGGCGCCATACAATATTTATAGGGTCGTTCCTTTTCTAGTGGGATCTTTGTCGAGATCTTCACCCTTCAAGCGTGATATTCTCCTTGATTTTAAGTGAGGATCTTGGTTAGTTGAGAGTTCTGCGTCTTGAAGGTAGCTTAGCCCTTGTTTCAGGGATGCCTTATGTGATCCGGTTGTCCACCCCTTACTTCCTTGATTGCGAATTCTGAAGGGAGCCCTAGATATGAGCTATGAACTCTGAGCCCTGCATATCCAAGCTGACCTCTTGGTACAACCGAGCTTATCCCTAGGATATACTCTAGGTATCATCAGTTGCCCCCCAGCTCTTGGTCTAAGCGAGCTTGGACAAGGGCTGAGCTGTTTTACAGACGAGCTTGATCGGCACATGACAGACTTTGGCTTGCACGTGAGGATTGCTTTTTTTGATGGTTTTATTAGTAATCATGGCTTCCTCGATTCCTGCGCACACTTCAGCCCACTTCACTCAAACTATAAATGCTCAAACGGGTACCAAAACCGCCCTTTTACTATTCATCTTCTATTTCGGTTCCCTTCTTCTTTGAATTCCAAGCTTCTTGGCTCACAGCTCCTTGATTCTTTACCCAAATTCTAGTTTTCCTAGTTCATTTCGAGGATTCGCACTATTTCCCTCCCTTGGTTCTACTCTGGGTCATGGTCCACCATTCATTCCAAGCTTGGTACATTTCTTACCTCTTACTTTCTTGTGTTCCCATTCTGGATCCCTCGAATTCGAGGTGGTTACTGTATTTCTGGACTTTACGATTCTTTTATTTCTGGAATCGAGACCATTGCTTATCTCCTCTTCCTTCATTCATGGACTGGGGTTCCATTGTTCGAATCCGGGTATGAGGAGCTATTGTGCTAACCCCAGGGTTATTAAAGAGTGTTTAACTAGTGTCCCCCCTTTTTACCATACTTTCGACCTCCCTTTTTCTTGCCCACTCATGTCTGCTTCTTCTAGGGCCACTTCTTCGTCTGTTTCCCTCTCGGGGAATAGGTCTGCCGAGGAAGATGTCGACTTGGGAGAGGTGGGAGATGAAATTGACAATTTTCCTGGTGTCAACTCTGCCGATGCCGAGGTAAATATCAACGAACCTCCGTCATCCTCCTCCCCAGCGCCTTCAAAGCCTAGCAAAGGCAAAGGCAAGGTGAGTGGCTTACGAGGTGCCTTCAGAACCGCTGAACTCTTGGGCGGTAGTGAGGCCGTTTCCCTTCTCATGAAGATCTTTCGTGCTCGTTATGGTTTCCCTCCTGACGTCCAGGTTTGGTGTCCTGATAAATTTACCTCTTACGTTTCCCATGTACACAAGAAGGTCTATTTTTTCGCTGCTGCCTTCGAGAATGGCCTTCGCTTTCCTATGCACCCATTCATGAAGGGAGTTTTGCAATACTTCAATGTGTGTCCCACCCAGCTCTCTTCTAACTTCTGGGATGTTTTAGCGGGTCTTCTCGTTTTCTTCAAGAAGCATAGGCTTGGGGTCCCCACCATTTCCCTACTCCTGAATTTTTTCAATGTTAAATACAATTTTTTCGACGGTTTCTTATATATTTCCAATCGGCCTAATGCTAAACTAATCATCTTTGATCTCCCAAGCTCTCACAAGTGCTGGAAGAATTTATTCTTCTTCGTAGGGGGCTCTCAGTGGGAGTGCAACCCAGCAGATAAACAGACACTCTGCCCATCCTTAGAGCTTGGTCTGTCCCTGACAACTTGAAATTGTTTAGATCGAATTTGGTGTCCCATGTTACTGACCTCGTTCTGTCTTTATCGTATTTCAGGTTTTCAACCTGAGCTCAGCATTGAGGACGAATAGGTGCTGATGAAATTAGAGAAGTGTAAACTGAAAAAATACTCTAAGCTACAAAGCCTTGGGTCCTGGTTATAGGAGGGCTTAGCCTTCCCGAGGTGGTGATAAAAAACCCCTTCCACTTTCTGTTCAAGCCCCCATTTCTCTTCCTGTTGCTGGGGCTGAAGTTGCTACAGGTAATACCCCCATCTCTTTTGTGTGGGGTTTGGGGTTTTACCTCTCTCCTCTGCTGACTTACCCCTTTTAAACTTTCAGTTTCTTCCTCAATGAAGCTCACTCCCGAAGAACTCCAAGCTAAGCTCGATCAAGTGAAGAAGGGTGGGAAAGGTGGCAAACAGAAAGTTGAGGTTGGCTCTGGAAGCAACCCCTTTACCCGAGCTAAGACCCAAAAGTCAAGGGTGTCTTCCTCCTGTGCTTCAACTACCAACATGCCGACTTCATCGTTGAGCATCTCTCAAGTCTTGGCCTACTCTCCTCCTCAAAAGGTTCAAACCACTTCTAAACAAGTCCCTGAGCTAAGCCCTGTGTCTCCTTCCTCGTCTGAAGTCGAGAGAGTTGTGGGGTTGATTCCCCACCTTCCTTTTGAGCTTGTTTCCTACAACGTTTTTGGAAGACCCTCAAATTATCCCTGAAGGGACCTGGGATTGAGAAGGGGAAACAAACCAAGGTAGAGAGGAGCGAGGATTCTTTCTTGGAGAACGTTGAGCTTGCTACTGGGGCCATTTCCTCTGTTCTCCCTAATTCTGATGTTGAGAGGGTCTCTTCTCTGCCTCTTGAGGAGTCCCTCAGCTCAGCTCTCCAAGGAACAACTGTTGTAAGTATTCATATTGTCATGTGTCCATTTGTCCTTAAATTTCGATTCTGTGCTAATCCGCCTTTGTTTCCCTCATTTTCCCAACTGGCTATCCACATAAAGAGTTTGGTGGGAAGGGTTTGATCTTCATAGAGCTCTATCGAGGCCCTGAAGGAATACAAATTTAAGGTGACAGAGCTGACTTTCGACAAAGATGAGCTACGTGCTCAAATGCAGAGCCTTTAGGAGCAAATGGAGAAGCAAGCTACTGCCTCCAAGGATCTACAGGTTGTAAGAGACAAAGCTGAGGGAGGAGAGAAGAAAGTCAGGGATGAGCTGCGTATGGCCAAAGAGGAAGAAAATAAAATTAGAGATGAGCTCAGAATGGCCAAGGAGGAGCTCAAGCTTAAAACCGAAGCCTGGGTTAAGGCCAGTCAGGAAGCTTTTGATGCCCAGAGCTCCCTTGAGGGCTTGAAGAAGGATTATCTTGTTGTAACTGAGGCAAATGATGCACTCTGTGGTGAGCTTGAGGTGTAGAAAACTGCTGTTAAGCAGAAAAATGATTTGCTTGCTGAGCACAGGGATGATGTCGCCACCAAATGGGTCACTAGATGGCTTGCCTTTCAGCGCAAAGCTGAGAAGACCTATCCAAACCTCAACTTTCACTTTGCTATCCCAACTGAGAAGGAGTTGGAGGAGACTGATTCTGAGAATGAGGAAGATAGCCTGGCTCCTTCAACCTTTAACACAGTCCCAGTATGTGCTGAGGTGTTCACTCCTCCTGATGGGGTCTTGGCCTAGGGTGTATCCCCTGCTTTAGTCGTTTTAACAGCTTTCCTCTCTGAGACCACCTCTATCCCTGCCCCTATTGGGCTTCTAGTTGCCCCTACTGCTGTTCCTGACATTATGCCCTTTTCTACCAACCTTGTGACAGAGACCCTTACTCAGGATTCTCCAATAGTAGGGGGAGAGGTTCCCACGAGGAGTACCCCTGAGAACTCCCCTCCTTTGCCATTTGGGACCCCTACGACTGATCTGCAGGGCTCTTCTCCTGTTCCTACTATAGAGACCTCATCTGCTGACTTGTAGATTCCTCCACTTACTCCTTCTTTGACAACTTAGGGCTAAGGTTCTTCTTCTTCTTTTTTTTTTTTTAATTCTGATTTCAAATTCCATGTGCTTTTGACTGTGTATTCTAGAATGCAACTTTTGTTCTTGCAATGTAACTTTGATTTGAGGCGTACTCTTGCTTTCCTTTGCTTTATGTTCCCCTTCCTTGTCCCTTGCTTTGAGAAGTACTTTAGTCCTTTTTAAAGTAATATTGTTGAGTTTGAGGTATCAATTAGGGGGCTGAGATGTCGAGAATGTCTGGCTCCTCTTGAAGTGTGGTTGACAGTGACCAGAGGTCTGCTGGATTTGGCAAAGAGAGTAAGCAACTCGAAGCTTAGGTCACCTTGCCGTTGTTAATGTGTACTCTATGCTGCCGCATGAGATAACTTTGTAGGAAGATGAGTCTGAGACACACCAGCTTCTTTTTAACCTCGAAGAGAAGTGTCAAGGGGGGGTCTATGCATCCCCCCGAGCTGACCTCAGCCCAAAGAACTCTTAGAACTTTTCTTGAAGAAATTTACTAAGAGGTCCATGTGCTCGAGGATAAAGGATTGGTTGGGATTCTCCCTAGCCGACCTCAGCACAAAGAAATTTGAGAGGTTTTCTTGAGAGTATAGCTCAGGAGGTCTCTCATGCCCAGAGGATAGTTGGGACAAAGATCAGCAAAGGTCTGTTTTCAAAATAACCTTGCCTTCTCGAGTTAGTTGAGTTTGGTCGGTAGAGCTTAGTTATGGCCTTGAAGTTATGTTTCTCGGTTACGCCGCAGCTTATTGTATCGGACCTCTCTTTGCTTCTCTGAGCGCTGCAAAATGCTTTGAGATGGATGAGGAGTATTGGGAAAATGTTGAGGCTACTGGGGAAGTTTCCTTTGTTGGATAAACTTAAAAGTTGAAGGCCTTTTCTAAACTTTCCTGGGAGCCGACCTTGCTCAAACTATCGTTTCGGTGTCCTCGAGGGAGCAATGGATTGTGAGCTTTACTGATTACACTCTTTACTCTCTAAAGACGTCATAGGCATCTTAATTTGGAAATTCTAAGGGGTCACTGACTTTGCTTTCCACGTGCCTCTTGACTCCTTAAAACCTAGGGTTTCTTTAAGCTTCCTATAATCACCAAGATTTCTTTATCTTGAGGCTTCCTCTTGAATCTTGAAACTGCGACCCTTTTGTTATACTTGAGTTTATCTCTTCTTCATCTGTGATGGTTTCCTCATATCTTTCTTTGTTCCAGCAACAATTTTTTAATGGGATTGATTTTAAGTGGAAGTCTCGTTACTTGGTGCCTTCTATGATGACGGTGCCAGATTTGGAAGAGATCCGGAGACAATTTTGCCTTCTTGTAGACTTATTCTTAAGAATTTCAACTTCCGATGAGCCCTGCAACTTTCTTCCTGTAGGGAAGTCTGTTTCTTTGAAGGTGCCTTGGAGATAGGCCTTCGTCTTACCATCCATCCTTCCATTAAAAGGGTCCTGGCTTACCACGGTTTGAGCCCTTCTCGTTTGTCCCCTAGGGGATGGGCTATCATAATCAGCTTCTTCTTTTTCTAGCACTTGCATGCCAATGAGTTCCCCACAATCGCTGAGTTCCTTTATTTTTACTATCTTGAAGAGGATGAGGTTCCTAGCTTTGGATGCTTTCGAAGGAGGCACTTTCTCATGCATCCCCTGGTCTCTGATCTGCCTTCCCCTCTTGAAGGATGGGATCAGCTCTTCTTTTTTGTTTTTGGGGATTCGTGAAGATCTATTGAGGGGCGTTGCTTGGGGAGCAGGGTTCCTCGCTCTTGGAGGAGTTCGCCTATTAAAGGTAGGCGTGTATTGAGTTCCCTGACCTGATATCATGATAGCTTATTTTTACTTTGTTTCCTTTAATCAGGTATGGATGATCTGGATCTTGTGGAGATGTTAAGGATTGAGCGAGTGATTGACGCCAAATCCATGTCTTTCTCAGAACTGGTGACCTCCGAGAACCTCTTGTTATTCAGTGCTGATGTCGACGCTTTTGGCTTTGTATTCTCGCCGGATTCTGATGTCTCATTTTCTTCTGAATCAGACGAAGATGAAGGCACTAGTGTACCTTCCATCAAGCGTAAGAGGGATGGCACCCTTTTTTTATCGCTTGATTCCTCTTTTAGAGCAGTTTTACTGTTCCCTGCAGGGAGTAAACTCTTGGGTATGCTTGAGGAGACGGAGCGTGAAAGGGATGACCTGCGAGAGGAGAACGCACCCCTGAAAGAAGAGGTCCTTGGATTGAAGAGGCCGCTTGAAGGAAACTAGATGCTTTCTATACATCAATTTTGCTGTAACGGACTTTAGGTCTTTTTTTTTGGCTGATTACCTGTGTTTATGAACATTGGATTTTAGCTTGTCCCTCTCTTGCTTTGTTGTCTGTCCATAAGTTGCGTGGCTTTTCTTAGTCCTTTTAGAGCTCATCTTTCGCTCAAGTGCTCCCTTCAATTTTCACAAGCGGAGATGTTCACCATGAGCTACAGGGCTCGTTTTTGTGATCTTAGGAGTTCATCTCGAGTTACATGGCTCATTTTATGAACTTGGGAGTTCTTCCCGAGCTACTTGACTCTTGAGTTCATCCGAAACTACATGGCTCATTATGTATTCCCCTTGAGTTATTTGGCTCCTGAGTTCATCCGGGGCTACAAGGCTCATTTTCGTTTTATTAACTTATGTATTCCCGTTGAACTACTTGGATCTTGAGTTCATCCGGAGCTACATGACTCATTTTCGTTTTATGAATTTATGTACTCCCCTTGAGCTACTTGGCTCTTGAGTTCATCCGGAGCTACATGGCTCATTTTTCGTTTTATGAACTTATGTATTCCCCTTGAGCTACTTGAATCTTGAGTTCATCCGGAGCTACATGGCTCATATTATGAACTTGGGAGTTATTTCCGAGCTACTTAGCTCTTGAGTTCATCCAGAGCTACATGGCTTATTTTCTGAATTGGAAAGTTCAATGCTTTATGAATACCGAATAGCTACACTAGGATAAATCAAAAACTTGTTGCTTTATTGAAAATCTTCATGTTACAATGGAGACTTACTGAAAAAACTTCTTAAGATGTTCTACATTCCAAGATTGAGGTAGGATTTTTCCTTCCTCTATTTGCAGCTCATAATTTCCTGGTCTGATCACCCTTGATATGATATAGGGTCCTTCCCACTTAGGCCTCAATTTCCTATGAGTGGGGTCCTTCCTTGCAAGCAGGAGTTTCATGAGCACTAGGTCCCTAGCTTTAAAGCTTCTATGCTTAACCCTTCTGTCAAAATACCTTGTTATTTTTCTCTGGTAATTTCGGATGTGGTGCAAAGCTTTGTCTCTCTTTTCGTCTAAGAGATCCAAACTCACCAGAAGTGATTCATCATTATGTTCAGCATCCACAAACTCAATTCTGGGTGATAGAAGTGCCACCTCGATAGCTGCCACTGCTTCAGTTCCCAAAGTGAAGGCAAATGGGGTTTCTTGGGTTGCAAATCTGGTAGTGATCCTACAGGCCTATAGTACTTCAGGGATGTATTCTACCCATTTGTCCTTCAAGCCTTCCAGCTTGGTCTTCATAGCTTGGTCTTCATACCGGTAGGGTACCGTTCCGGGACTGCATACCTGTGCCCCGAACACTAGTAGCTTAACCCTACCGGTATTGCATATCGGTACGCTCCCAAAACAGGCCCAGACGCCTCCAAGTCACTTCCCACTTGCTTGGGGGTCCCACCAATGATTCTCCCACTTACCCCCAATATTTCCTTACACAACTACATGCCTCCTATACCATGCTTGAAGACTTTGGAGACTTGGCATTCAATGAAGAGGGGAAAGAATTGGGCTACCATGTGGGTTGATGGGTAGGCTGTCCTAGCCTGTCAAGACCCTTCCATTCAGCCATCCATTGATGGGAAGCCTGCATACTTTCTTTGGGGACCACCATGCATGAAAATTGAAGACATACACTCTATTATATTCAACATTCAAGAGCATTGCAAAGTTGTGGCTACCTAAGCTTAGTTTTAGCTCAATGTAGAAGAAGATGAATAATGCCAGAAGTTAATATTTTTGCATTTTCTTCATTCCATTGTTTTGTAATCTCTTGTAAGGATATTCTAAGCTTTGTTTAATATCTTTAATGTTATTTACTGCAAGTTTAATCCTTTACTCTAGCTTTCACCATTGTTACATTTAAGATCTTCATTTCAAGCTTAAAAAGGGTATTGAATATTTTTCTTCTTAGTTTATGTTTTTGTAAACCCCCACATGTTTATATTCATATAGTGATATAATTGTTTATTAATTGAGTTTCACATGATAGTATAGATGATGAGATATGCATAAATCCTATAGAGTTGAAAAGTAGAAATAAGTATGAGTGAGGCGAATCGTTGGTGTGATGTAATATTTGGTAGGTGTTAAGGTTGATAATAGTAAATATTTAGCTAAAATTTAGTTTTGACTTGTAAAGAATTGAAAATATTTTCAATAGAACTTCTAGGTATCAAGATTTATGTGAAAAACCTTGTTAAAAATGTATGAGATGGTTTTGGAAGGGTTAGGAATGGATTGAAAAATAAAAAATGGGTGAAGTAGGCATATCTTGGTAGTAACTATCGGTAGTTAATCTACCCAAACTATCGGTAGTCAACAGGTAGTCGAGTGCCTAGTGTACAGAACTACCAGTAGTCAACAGGTAGTCGAGTGCTCAGTGTACCCGAACTACAAGTAGTCAACAGGTAGTTGATTATCCAATGTACCTGACCTACCGGTAGTACATACCAGTAGTCGCTATAAAAATCTAAAATTTTTAAGTCGTGAACAGCCGGTTCCCCTTCTACTATAAACACTTAATGATGCCTCCTTAGCCTTCATTTCAGCCATTCTAACCCTAGGAAACATTAGAGAGCAAGATAGAAGAGGAAAAACAAGAGACTCAAGGGTGATTCAAGTTGGAGTAGACCAAACCCTTCTCTCCTTCACTCAAATCTAAAAACACAAGTAGGGAATTTCTTTTCTTTCTCTTACATTGAAGTTAGGGCTTATGTATATATGTATGTTTTTCTCTAAATGTTATATATATGATATGAAATCATCATCTCTTAGTCTTTTGGGCAAAGATTATATATTTTTAACAAAGTTAGGGTTGAATACCCACGAAATCTCTTTTTGTATTTCAAAACCCTAGATTTTGGAGAGTGATGAATGTTCTTCTTAAGTTTTTCCTTTATTATTGATTTCGACACCATAGAGCTTTGTGTTGAGTAATCGAACGATGTAGTTGTGATCTCTTGTATTTTCATAATTGGTTATTGGAATTGTCACATTAAGAATTTGGGAATTTTTAAAATATGCTTGTAAATTGAGAATATGTTGGTTTTCTTATTGTATGGTTATTGTGACGGACTTGAATTGCCTTTGAGAGATGACGTAGAGTGTTAGAGGTTAGTCTATCCAAGTGGGGGTGAGATGGTTGCTTAACACTTGTAGTAGGTTGTCATTTGGTAATGCAACCACTATCATTCACTAGAGTTCGAGCTAGGGTTGGTATACCTTTCCTGGGGAGGGATTCGTCACTGCCATGGGGATGGTAGACGCCCTTTCCTAAAGTGATTATGATTTGTTGGTTATGATGGGTGGACCAGGTATAATAGTTGGGTAGATTCCTGAGAAACAATCAACGTACATGGCATGGAGATGAACCAATATATATATATATATATATATATATATATATGAGAACATGGATTGGATTCTGTCAGAGACGGTGCATTGGTATGGGATAATGCAACGACATGAGCCCTTCCTAACCATTTGGAAATAGTTTCTTGTCGAGAAATGTTTTTTTTACTGTTTCCATTTAATTATTATTTTTGTTTAAACTTGAGATCTATTTAAATGTCCTGATTTTATTTCAAAAGCTATATATGTTATTTATGAATGAGACCGACTTGTTTTGCATTTTTCTAAACCTTATTTTAGTCTGGGAGAGTTTTGCTACAGAACTTCGTGCTCGCCCCATACAGTTAAATATTTTTCAGTTCTGGTACTAGAGGAGAATCTTGGAGTTGACGAGTAGGGGTATTGGGAGGCCCCACCCGAGGGAAATCTAGATCTCGAGGTGGACATGTAGAGATATAGCTTCTTTTGTACTAGACTTAAAAATTTATTTTGAGACTATGTGAAGTCTAGTTTTCTTTTGTTATTTTCGCTGCGTTACATTAGTTGATTTTTGAAATGTAAAGGTTTAGATGTGTCTATTCTTTTGGGATAATGTTGTAGACATTATATATATAATGAATAGAATTTATTTATTGATGGATTATCTTAGTGATCTCATTATGTAAACTGTTTTAGAATGTAATGTCGTCCATGGTAGTTTTTGGGGCGTTACAAGTTTTGGTATCAAAGCTTAGGCTTTAGGTCTTACATGTGAGCTACAGGTTGTGGACTATCACTGGACTATTAGGTTAGGTTGAAGAAACTTTAGGCTTGAATTTGTTTGAGGTTATAGGTTTATCAAATTGGGTAATTTGTTGTTCAGTTAGGTTAGGGACTTATTTACTTATTTATTTTATTCGAATTCGTTGAGTTGTTTCTCTATGCAATCGAGTTTGTGGTCACTGATGCAAGGAGGGCTAAACGTTTTGAACAAAGTTTGAGGCATTCCATCTGTGAGAAGTTGGTTGACACTTTGAATTCGAGAATACAAGGATCTAGTGAAATGGACGAATGTGGTGGAGAGAGACACACAAGAGACCAGATGAAGACAAAATTTTGCTAAAGGAGGTTCCCTGAGAGATGATAGCAGCAATGAAGTCACATAAAGGGAAGTTCCATACCGCCGGCCTTATCAAGCTTCAAGGCAAGGGAATCAAGTAGTTCGAGGAGTTAGGGTTACTTAAGATAGAGTAGCCACTAATACGCGTCAATGCCTCGCTTGTGGAAGGGTAGGGCACCTCAGAAATTACTGCCCATCATTGCCACCAAGGACCAATCAAGCAACCGGACATAGTGTTGATAGTATCAAAATTTTTGGATGTTTTCTCCTATGAATTACCTAGGTTATCCCGCAACGCGAGATTGAATTCAAGATTGATCTCTATCATAGAATCGAACCCATATCCATTGCTCCTTATGGAATGATACATTTGGAGTTAAAAGAGCTAAGGAGACAGTTGGACCATTTGTTGAATATTGGGTTTATCCGCTTGAGTACTTCACCTTGGGGAGCCTCGGTCCTCATTCTGAAGAAGCATGATGAAATACTTCGGTTGTGCATAGACTACCGAAGCTTGAATCGGGTGACAGTGAAGAATAGATATCCATTGCCATGGATTGATGACTTATTCGATCAACTTAGGGGTTCTAAGTATTACACCAAAATTAACCTTCGCACGGGGTACCATCAATTGCGGACCAGGGAGGAGGATATTTCTAAGACTGTTTTTCGTACCCGGTATGGTCATTTTGAGTACACGATAATGCCATTCAAATTGACTAATGCACTCGCAGCCTTCATGAATTTGATGCACAGGGTATTTCGGCCGTATCTAGATCAGTTTGTCATTGTGTTTATTGATGACATACTAATCTATTCACGGACACCTCGGAACATGAACGCCATCTCACAATTGTGCTCCAGACTTTGAGGGAGCATAAGTTATATGCTAAGATGAGTAAATGTGAGTTTTTGGATGAAGGAGGTGAAATTCCATGGCCATGTTGTGTCAGAACGGGGTGTAGCCGTTGACCCTACAAAAGTTGAAGCCGTAATGAAATGAGAACCACTAAAGAATGTGACGGAAGTATGTAGTTTCCTGGGTTTAGCAAGCTACTACCATAGGTTTGTAGAAGGGTTCTCCAAACTTGCGATGCCAATGACTCGCCTTACAAAGAAGGGGGAGAAATTCTTGTGGGCTCAAGAGCGTGAACTAATCTTTCGCAGCTTGAAGGAGAGGTTGACGATGGCACCTGTCCTCATTATTCCAAATAGTGGAGAGGGATACGATGTGTACACTGATACTTCGTTACGAGGCTTGGGATGTGTGCTAATGCAGGGAGGCAAGGTAGTTACTTCTGGTTCGAGACAATTAAAGGTTCATGAACAGAATTATCCCACACATGACTTGGAGCTGGCCATTGTGGTTTTTGCTCTCAAGTTGTGGAGGTGTTACTTGTATGGAGAAAAGTTTCAAGTGTTATCTGACCACAAGAGCCTCAAGTATGTGTCCACACAAAAAGACTTGAATCTCCAATAAAGAAGGTGGATTGAGTACCTAGAAGACTATGATTTCACACTCAACTATCATCCGGGGAAGGCGAACGTAGTAATAGATGCACTGAGTAGGAAGTCTTGGGGTGAAATAAATTGCCTTTTGGTGAATAGGTGAAAGATGATGGATACCTTAGAGGAATTCGATCTATGGGTGGATAGACAAGAGGATCAACCATGCTTATTTAATCTTGTTGCCCAATCGATGCTTCAACAAAGGATCGTAAAGTTACAATGGTCAGACACCAAGTTGGAAGCTATCTGATATAGGTTGAAAAGGAATGAGAGTGTTGAGAATTGGTTGATAAAGGATGATGAGTTACAGTTTCAGGGAAGACTATGTGTACCCAAGAACGACCAGATGAGAGAAGAAGTGTTGGGCGATTGCCATCGTTCAAAGTTCTCCATACATCCGGGTAGTACCAAGATGTATAGGGATATGAAGCGCCAGTATTGGCGGAGAGGAATGAAGCAAGATGTAGCTAAGTAAATTTCAAAGTGCGCGGTGTGCCAGCAATTGAAGATCGAGCATCAAAAAACCCGAAGGATTACTGCAATCCTTACCTGTTCCAGAGTGAAAGTGGGGTCACATCACTATGGACTTCATGTCAGGTTTATCACGGACGTCGCAGGATATAATGATGTATGGGTCATCGTGGATAGACTCACCAAGTCTGCACATTTCTTGAGTATGAAGACCACAGACACATTAGAGACCTTGAACAGGCTATACATTCACGAGATTGTCAAGTTGCATGGAGTTCCATTCTCTATCGTGTCGGATCGTGATTCGCGGTTTGTGGTACAATTTTGGTAGAGTCTACATCGAGCTATGGGGACGGAGTTACACTTCAGCACCGCATTTCATCCTCAAACGGATGGTCAATCCGAGAGAGTGATACAAATTCTAGAAGATATGTTACAGGCTTACGTGTTAGACTTCAACGGGAGTTGGAGTGATCCTTTGTCGTTGGTGGAATTTTCCTATAACAATAGCTGTCAAGCTAGCATTGACATGACACCGTATGAAGTGTTGTATGGAAGACCATGTAGGTCCCCGACTTGTTTGCTAGAAGTTGGAGAGAGTAGCTTGTTTGGGCCAGAAATTGTTCGAGAGACCACGGAGAAAATTCAACTTATCCGGGAAAGACTAGCATTGCACAAAGTAGGTAGAAGAGCTATGCGGATAGAAGACGAAGGTTGTTAGAAATCAAAGAGGGGGACTATGTGTTCCTCAAAGTTTCACCCAAGAAAGGAGTATTTCGTTTCAGCAAGAAGGAAAATTTAGCGCCAAGATATACCGTACCATTTGAAGTGATCAAAGTTGTTGGCAAAACAGCGTATTAGTTGCGGTTACCGACTTAGTTGTCAGGGCTACATGACGTGTTCCACGTTTCAATGTTACAGAAATGTCAAGCGGATACAAAGCTAGTCGTGGAATTGGAAGATATAGAAGTTCAAGATGGAGCAACATATGAAGAACAACCAGTGAGAATCCTCGATACCAAGGAGAAAGTACTTCGCAACAAGGTTATCCGAATAGTAAAAGTCTTGTGGCAACATCATGGGGTGGATGAAGATACTTGGAAACCCAAGCGAGAAATGCGGCAGAAGTATTTGTATTTGTTGGCTACTTGAGGTAAGTTTCGAGAATGAAACTTTCTTTAAGGGGGATAGATTGTAAACCCCCACATGTTTATATTCATATGGTGATATAATTGTTTATTAATTGGTTTTCACATGATAGTATAGATGATCAGATAGGTATAATTCCTATAGAGTTGAAAAGTAAAAATAAATACGAGTGAGACGAATCATTGGTGTGATGTAATATGTGGTAGGTGTTAAGGTTGATAATAGTAAATATTTAGCTAAAATTTAGTTTTGACTTGTAAAGAATTGAAAACATTTTCAATATAACTTGTAGGTATCAAGATTTATGTGAAAAACCTTGTTAAAAATGTATGGGATAGTTTTGGAAGGGTTAGGAATGGATTGAAAAATGAAACATAGGTGAAGTAGGCAAATCTTGGTAGTAACTACCGGTAGTTAATCCACCTGAACTAACGGTAGTCAACAGGTAGTTGATTATCCAATGTACCCGACCTACTGGTAGTCGATGTAAAAATCCAAAATTTTTAAGTCGTGAACAACCGATTCCCTTCCACTGTAAATACTTAATGATGCACCCTTAGCCTTCATTTCAGCCATTCTAACCCTAGGAAACATTAGAGAGGAAGAGAGAAGAAGAAAAACAAGAGATTCAAGGGTGCTTCAAGTTGGAGAAGACCAAACCCTTCTCTCCTTCACTCAAATCTAAGAACACAAGTAGGGGGATTGCTTCTCTTTCTCTTACATTAAAGTTAGGGCTTATGTATATATGTATGCTTTGCTCTAAATGTAATATATATGATATGAAATCATCATCTATTAGTCTTTTGGGCAAATATTACATGTTTTTAACAAAGTTAGGGTTGAATACCCATGAAATCTCTTTTTGTGTTTCAAAACCCTAGTTTTTGATGAGTGATGGATGTTCTTCTTAAGTTTTTCCTTTTATTGATTTCGACACCACAGAGCTTTGTGTTGAGTAATCAAACAATGTTATTGTGACCTCTTGTATTTTCATAATTGGTTATTGGAATTGTCACTTGTAGAATTTGGGGATTTTTAAAATATGCTTGCAAATTGAGAGTATGTTGGTTTCCTTATTGTATGGTTGTTGTGACGGACTTGAATTGCTTTTGAGAGATGTCGTAGAGTGTTAGAGGATAGTCTATCCCGGTGGGGGTGAGATGGTTGCCTAACATTTGTAGTTGGTTGTCATTTGGTAATGCAACCACCATCGTTCACTGGAGTTCAAACTAGAGTTGGTATACCTTTCCTGTGGAGGGATTCGTCACTACCATTGGGATAGTAGACGCCCTTTCCCGAAGTGATTGTGATTTGTTGGTTGTGATGGGTGGACCAGGTATAATCGTTGGGTAGATTCCTGAGTAACAATTAACGACATGACATGGGGATGAACCAATATATATATAAGAACATGGATTGGATTCTGTCGGAGCCGGTGCATTGGTATGGGACAATGCAACGACAGACGCCTTTCCTAACCATTTGGAAATGGTTTCTTGTCGAGAAATGTTTTTTTTTACTCTTTCCATTTAATTTTTACTGTTGTTTAAACTTGAGATTTGTTTAAATGTCCCGGTTTTATTTTAAAAGCTATATTTGTTAATTATGAATGAGACAGACTTGTTTTACGTTTTTCTAAACCTTGTTTGTGTTTGAGAGAATTTGCTACAGAGCTTCATGCTCACCCCTTACAGTTAAACATTATCTGGTGCTAGAGGAGAATCTTGGAGTTGACAAGCAGGGGTATTGGGAGGCCACACCCGAGGGGAATCTAGATTCTGAGGTGGACATGTAGAAATATAGCTTCTTTTGTACTAGACTTGAAAATTTATTTTTAGACTATGTAAAGTCTAGTTTTCTTTTGTTATTTTCGCTGCGTTACATTAGTTGATTTTTGAAATGTAAAGGTTTAGATGTGTCTATTCTTTTGGGATAATGTTGTAGACATTATATCTATATATGATGAATTGAATTTATTTATTGATGGATTATCTTAGTGATCTCATTATGTAAACGGTTTTAGAATGTAATGCTGTCCAGGGTGGTTTTTGGGGCGTTACAGTTTTCTTGCATTTAGTTAAGTTCCATGCTTCATTTCTTCATAATTTCCATTTACATTATGTTTGTCTTTCATTTTATCACGAGTTGCTAGATTTTAAGTTGGATAATCCAAGGGAGACCTCCCCTTGAGGATTCTATTTCAACTCCTTTTCTTTCCTCTCTCGGTGTTCGGTGGTTCGGTTTGATTGGTTTGAGAGTGGATGTGGTTGTGAGTCTTTGATATTCTATAGGCCTTGTCACGGTTTATGCTTGGATCCTCACCATCTCTTCCCTAGCTTTCCACGAATCAATCGTTCATTTATAAACCCTCGGGGAAGGTTTCGAGTTGATTGGACATTCTCATTGGAGTGAACTTTTGGATTAGCCAACACTTATTTTCTTGCATTTTCATTAAGAACATAACTCTGCAAAACACAAACAAAAGATTTTACACTTTCTCTTTTTGACAAAATCACCTTCACGCACTTGAACTTTCCTTCCTTGAGGAGACGACCTTGGAATACTTTTTCAAGTAAAACACCGACATTCAAAAGACTCCTGGCGATTGGGGAGCACTTTTGTTCACATTTCACATTTCACACATTTTGTTCATTCCATTTCATACCACCATTTCATTTTTTCATTTCTTGTATCTTCCTTAGGGAGAGTGGCACTCCCTTCTCACACACATCATACACATGCTAAAGGGTGATGTTTAGAGGTTAGAAAATAATAACGTTTTCCATCAATCAACTCCCTCAGGTGCAAGACCTAGTTGCTGGTTTATACACTTCTGCCAGTGTAAGTTCAAAAAAGTGTATCGGTGTGCGGAGCTGGCGATGCGACACCAAAAGTCCGCTACCCAACAAAGACGCGTGATTTTACTCATAAAATTGTCATTGGATTTATAACATCAATGGCGGATTTATCATACATTGACATTACATTGTGTGGTGGGAGCCGGTGATGGCTCGAGTCAAGGTGTATGCATGAGTCTCATCTCATTTTATGGCAGGGCATAGTAGGACTCAACCTTGAATGGTTATTGATGCTTGGTATGGTTTTTGATGTTGAATGTTGCATGTGAACATTTCATATGCATTTAGGTTGGGGAGTAGGCTCTCTAGGAGATAACTATTGAGCGTGACTCACCCTTTATGGAACAAACATTTCAGGTGCGGGGATTACACCGGCAGACGGTTCCCATTTCGAGCCTCAAAGATGAAGAAAGTCGACTTGTGGCTTTTATAGTTCATTGTGTAAAGTTTTTATAAAAAAATTCCATTTTGATGTGTAAATATATGGAATTGATCGTAATGTAACTTGTACAAGTCATGCTTTGTATGAAAAATCTTAGTAAAATTGTATTGGGTAATTGTGGGAAGATTTGGAACAAGTTGAAGGTGAAAAATAGGTGAAACAAGTAAAACTGGGCAAGGAGTACCAGTACTGTGTACCAGTACGGTTCAGTACTGGTACAGTGTACCGGTACGCTATGGTCCAGAAGGTTCAACGTACCGGTACTGTTTTCAAAATTCTGAAATTTTATAACTATTTGCCATGTTTTCGTCTATGTTTTCCTCCTTTCCAAAGATGCAAATGAGCATCAAATAAAGTATATTGAGGCATATTGAACTTCGGATGAATTAAATGATTAAAGGAACACGGGTTACATGCGTAGGTTAAAATCCTAGTTAAGGGGATTCGTTTGACATGATGTCGAGAATTACAACAAGCAAAGTTATTTCTGCGGGTTGACGGTTGGTCAACGGTTAGTAAAAGACTCTCGAATTTTGGGGCGTCACACTGACAGACCAAAGAGGGCTGATGGACAAAAATGCAGTAGTTGTACACCATTATTCAGCATTCTAGATAGCTTTACAGAGAAGCTCTAAGGAAGAAGACAAAGTTTTAGAGAGAGAAAGCTTGTTTTTTATATTTTCTCACCCATATCATTAGTAGTAAGCTGTAATACTCTTATAATCTTTATTTTTTGCACTTCAATCTCATTTATTTCAAGTGTATTTCAAGTTTAGTTACGTATTTTTGAATCTATCATGTTTACATTTGAGTTTTTCTTTTCAAGCTTTGTAGTTGGGTATGAAGTGAACTTATCTTTGTAGTTTATTTTTTCTTTGCATTAATACAAGTTTTAATCTTTGTTTCTTTACCATGTCTCTTTAAATTGTGTATGTCTTTGCATCCATTATGAGTAGCTAAGTTTTTAGTTGGCTAATCCAAGGGAGATTTCCTCTTGGTTATGCTAAATCAACTCTCCTTCCTTTCTCCTTATAGTGTATGGCATTTGGTTTGATTAGGTTGAGTGCGGACGTGGTTGTGAGCTCTTGATACACCATAGACTTGTTATGGGGTATGCTTGAGCCTACACCTCCACATTAGTCCCTGACTTCCTACGAATCAATGAAACACCGAGACACCATTGGTAGAATGTTTTGAGTTAATTTGGCATTCCCATTGGAATGACCCTTTTGGATTAACCAACCTTGTTTTTCTTGTATTTTATCAAAAATCTCCACTCACCAAAATACAAACTCACAAGATTTTACACTTTTCATTTTTCACAAAATCACCTTCACCATAATTCAACCTTCATTCTTTGAGGAGACAACCTTAGAATGCTCAATTCCAAGTAAAACACAATCATTGTAAGTCTCTCTACGATTGTGGAGCACTTTTGCACACACACACACACACACACATTTTCATCCACACACATGTATATGTGAGATAAAATATTGTGCACAAAACGAAGTATGCTCACATATAATCCAAAAATGAGGCACATGCATAAAAATGAAACAACCTTTGCATAATCTCATGAAAGGAATCTTAGGGCACTAGATAGCAAAATCAACTTCTCTTTTCTTTAAAGGTATGGTTTTCCAGGCTTTTTCTAGATCATTTAGGACTTTCAAGGGTTGTAATGAGGCCTTGAGGTGATTTTGAGGCATTCAAATTATCATATTACACACTTTAGGTTTCATAAGAAATTCCGTAATCAAACAACATTTGATTTAGCCAAAGCAACTACGTACATCAACTCCCTGCTGCAATGTATTCAGTCTCAGTACTAGACAAGGATATGAAATTTTGTTTTTTACTTTGCCAAGATACCAAGTTGTCCCCAATGTAAAAACACCTGCTGGAAGTGCTCTTACGATCATCTACATTCCTTACCTAATAGGCATTGGAATAGCCAACAATATTAGTATTAATCTCAAAGGTATACCAAATACCATATGATTGGCATTCAATTATAACATTTTATTGTGCTTTGTCTGGACTAATTATACTTTGATGGAGTTCAAATGATGATGTTTCAGGTGCTAAAGTGAGGAAAAGGGTCAAAGACAATAAATACAACATTTAAGTGTAACTGCAGCATTTGATCAAGAAAGGAAAAAATTCGAGGACATCAAGAACGTTCGAATGGAGATCAACGTTCGAACGCCCCCTCTGAACCAGGAAGATGAGGCAAAGAAATGTTGCAAATCTTGGAGATTAAAACCTAACGTTCGAACACCAAGCCTCGTTCGAACGCATCACCCTGTTCGAACGCATCATCACGTTCGAACGACACTGGAAATGCTGACACGATCATGCTGACTGGAAGACTTCGCGTGTGCAGACTCCCAAGCTTGAAGAAAGACCCTCAGGCACATGGGTGCCATGATAGACTAAGTCTGGAGTGCTGAAGACTCTGATAGCTGCAGAGAGTAGGTGGATGAACGGCCCTACAAAGGACTCCAACCTACGTGAAGCCTGAAAATCAACACAGACATACAGGCAAAATAGCCTTCACGTTCGAACCGAAGGGACCGTTCGAACGGTTCCCACGGACAGACTGCAGATTTCCTGATTCTTTGTCTGAACTTCAGATTTTTCCTTTGACTCGTCCAGCACTGTTCTTTCACCCCTCCCTTGCTCTTCCCTGCTTATATATACTCCCCTCTTTGGGAGCCTTTGGAGAGAACTTTTTGGGGAGAGATCAAGAGCTCTCCTCTTGAAGAATAGTTAGTCTTTTTCATGTATTTTTAGTATTTCATTCAAGTATTTACTTTCTAGTTCTTTTAATTCAAGTCTTTACATTCCAACTCTTTCAATTCAAGTATTTATTCCAGTTGGGAAGTTTAATTCCATACTGGTCTTCATCTTCTTTATAGTTGGGAAGTTTAATTCCCTACTTGCATTGTTAAATTCATGCTCTTTATGTTCTTGTCGTTACATTGATGCTCTTACTTTCTTGCTTTCAATTAAGTCTTGTAATTTCAATATTTGAGCTCATCTTCTTCTTAGAGGAGTGAAACTCTTCCACTTTTCTAGAGCTTTCACAAAGCCAAGAAGGGTGGAACGCGATTCACTCATTCTTTGTTGAAGATCTAGCTATCTTTTACTTTCTTTCACTTCCATTGCTTGAGCATCTTCTTCTTAGAGGAGTGAAACTCTTCCACTTTTCTAGAGCTTTCACAAAGCCAAGAAGGGTGAAACGCGATTCACTCATTCTTTGTTGAAGATCAACTTCGTAGTTCCTCTATTTGGAGGAATGGGTACCATTCATTTTTTTAGCTTGACCCAAGCCATGAAGAGTGAGTAGTCCTCATTTACTCTTTAGGGAGAGGTGAAGACTATGTAATGACCATCCGGATATTATACTTGTGTATTACTTTCACATTTCAAGGCTTTATTTACTTATTTAGTGGGAAATGGGATGAGTTAAGCAAAGTTAGGGTAATTTGCACAACCAAAGGATATTTCTATGATCCGGATAACTCCTACATAGAAAGATCCGTTGGTTTAAGGCAAATACCCTAGCTCATTCTTTGTGCAATCAATGGGTATTTCTATGGTAAATGGATGACTCCTTCCAGAAAGATCCATTGATTCAAAGCAAAGAATCCCGACTAGTATTTTGTATAACCAAGGGATCTTTTCTATGGTAAATGGATGACTCCTTCTAGAAAGATCCATTGTGTGAGACAAATAGTCCAGGAAAGAACTTCAAGATAAACCCCTCAATTCCCACCACCATTGCACTTCATGAAAAGGATGGAGCTTTAACCCAGTCTATCCTTATCTTCCAATTAACCCACTGTTGACACGGGAGTTAGTTGAGTTATAAAAGCACAAGTGTAATACGCCGAATGACTCATTACATATTCTGATCCTCGAACTAAAGAGTGAATTTAATTATATTGAAATCATATACTTTGTCTAGAAAATCTCTTGAAAAGAATTTAATATTCTATTCAAGAAACCATCCACTTCTCACAAAACTCAAAAAGGTTACAATCAATCGGTCTCTATCACAGCTTACTTTGAAAACACCACAACATATTCCCTGTGGATTCGACTTCGGACTCAAACCGGATTATTACTACAACTTGACCGCTTGCACTTGGGTGTACACATTTCGGATCAAGTCATCATACCCTAAAGGGCCACTCACATAATGATCGATGTGCTTAACTGATGAGTGTCAAACATTGTACATTAAAACATCTTCATTGCATCCATTTTAACTTATTTTGTTGTGAATTTTTTGGAAAATGGATTCAAATCGATGATTAATGGAGAATGGTTTGATGGCAGGTGATAGGATGGAAAACACAGGCATAAATCACATAATGTGATTGGGGACAATGGGAAAGAAAAGAACTCAACATGGATGGCTATGGAGCTCAAAGAACTAAAAATTTCAAAATTGGAAGAAGAGGTACTGGTGCCAAGTCTTGAGGTATCGATACCTGAGTTCTTTGGAAAGTAGGTACTGCTTGGATTTCAACATGTTAAAATGGAGGAAATGAAAGAGGTACTGGTACCTCTTCACTAGATACCAGTACCAAAACCTACTGGAATTTAGCGATCGGTACCTCCTTGCCTTTGGTACTGGTACCTCCCACTTGTGCACTACTTATTCAACAATGAGGAAATGTTGAGGTACCAGTACCATGTCACCAGGTATCGATACTAATAGCCCAGAAAGTTCAGATCCTCTCCTAAACGATTCCACCAACCACGAGGGCCCTCCTTTTGATATGTAAACCATGTTTTGACCTTTTTAACACTCCATCATGACCTCCTAACCCCTACACTCAGAGAATAAGTATGAGTGAGTGGGTGGGCCAACAAGAGAGAATGATTAGCTGGGAAGAGGAATGAAGACCATGCTTTGACTAAATTTGAAAGTTTTTGTGGACAACCTCTCCAAGCGATCCTAGTCAGTCACTCATGAAAAGAGAGAGGGGGATGGCCTAAATACACACTTCCTATATTAATTTTCATATTATCAAGTTTCTATAGAGAAAAGGTCCATGGAAGAAGATGAAGTTCTAGAGAGAGAAAATTGGGTTTTACATTTTCCTTTACCATTTTCTTTGTAGTAAGCTCCATTTTTACATTTAATCTTTCCCTCTTGCACTTTAATATCTTTTAATCTAAGCTGTAGTTAAGTTTGGCTAAGTTTCTTGTGGTTCATTTCTAAATTTAGGCTTTGTTCCCTTTAAGCTTTACATTTTGGAAATGAATATCTTTTCTTTTGTACTTTAAAATTTCTCTAACACTAATACAAGCCCATGTTTGATTTCATACCATGTTTCTTTACTTAATTTTTATTCTTGCTTTTACCATGCATAGCTAAACTTTTAGTTGGCTAATCCAAGAGGAATTTCCTCTTTGGTATGTGAAATTGACTCCATTTCATTCATCCTCGTAGTGTAAAGAGTTTGGTTTGACTAGGTTGAGTGCGGACATGGTTGTGGGCTTTTGATACATTATAGACTTGTCACAGGGTATGCTCTTGTCCAATGGCACTAAATTGGTCCCTCACTTCCTACGAATCAATCAAACACCTAGACACCATTGTTTGAATGAAATGAGTCAATTTGGCATTCCCATTGGAATGTCTTCTATGGATTAGCCGACCCCATTTTCTAGCATATTTCATAATTCACAACTCACCAAATTTCAAATCACAAGATTTTTTAATTTTTAATTTTTACAAATCATTCTTCAAGAACACCATGCCTCGATTTTCCTGAGGAGACAACCTTGGAATACTCATTTCAAGTAAAAAATGACATTGTAATTCTCTCTACGCTTGGGGAGCAATTTTTCACACTCACATAAGTTTTGTTCATCCACACACAATTTCCCACTTCTTGCATCGAACTTGAGGGAGAATGGCACTCACCGTACTCTATAAGCCATATACACACACAATCGGGTTCGAGTGGGAAGTTAGGGAAAATGATCAAGCATTAACTGCAAGCAAATCTTTGGGGCAAGATTGATACCATGCACATACACAAATACTAAAGGCAATGTTAGGTCAACTCGCAGTGAGATAAAGTAGACTACCTAAAATATTATGATATAGTGTGTGATTTACAATTTTGGCTAGAATTTCCTTACTCAATTTGGTGCTAGTACTCATCGGAGTACATAAGTGCTTGGTTGGATCTAACCCAAATTTCTTAACTAGTTCTCTTTTATATTTAGATTGTGAGACAAAAAAAATTATTTTCCATTTATTTAACCTGCAAGCCTAGAAAGAAAGTTAGTTCATCCATCATGCTCATTTCAAATTTAGATTTCACTAATTCACTAAACTCATGAGCAAGAGAGTCACATGGAACCAAAAAAATATCATCAAAATACACCTAGGCAAATAAAAGTTCACCTTTAACACTGTTTACAAACAAGGTTTTATCTATACTACCTCTAGAATACCATTATTTCAAACGATAAGTAGAAAGCCTTTCATACCAAAACCTTGGAGCTTTCTTTAACTATATATTGTTTTTTTAAGTTTAAACACATGTATAGGATGATGCGGGTCTTCAAAATCCTTTGGTTGTTCCACATAGAATTCTTCTTGAAGGAAAGCATTCAAAAAATTCACTTTTCATATCCACTTGATACAATTTGAATAACTATGACAAAATGTAATATCACAGATTCTAGCCTAGCTACCGGTGCAAAAGTCTCATCAAAGTCTATTCCTTCTACTTGGTTGTACCCTTGTGCCACCAGCCTAACTTTGTTCCTAATTTTTTCCCTATTACATTGGTGTCATTAAGACTAGGAACAAAGTCCCATGCATCACTTCATGTGAATTGGTTTAGCTCTTCTTGCATGGAAATAAGCCAATTGTCGTCTTCAAAAGCCTCACTCACTTTTTTGGGTTCAAACATGAAGACGTAGCAATTTTGGGTCAAATTATCTTCAAGTTGTCTCCTAATCTTCATCCTTTGTTCGGGTTTCCTAAAATGTCACTAGGTGTGTGCCTAGCCCGAACCCACAAAGGTGTTGGTTAGGTTATAAGTTAATTATCTTTTTGAGGGGTAGAAGTAGATTCCAATTCACATTTATCTCCTATTAAAGTACTAGTTCCCTCATCCTCCTCTTTCTCATGAACAAGGTCCTCTCGTATTTAATCAATGATGACATTATGGATTCTATAAAAATAGATGTTCTCAAATTAAACAATCTAAATGCTCTATTATTAATGGAATATCCAAGAAATATTCATTCATCGCTTCGGGAGTCAAATTTTTTTAAGCTCTATCTATCGGTCAAAATGTAGCACTTACTCCCAATAACTTAAAAATATTTCAAATTAGGCTTCTTGCCTTTCCAAATCTCATAGGGAGTTTAACATGTGGTTGGACTAAGGTAGACTTTATTAACAGTGTAACATGTAGTGTTGAGAGACTTGACCCAAAAATCTCTTAAGCAACCCCTTACAATGAATCATGACACTTGCCATTTGTTGAATAATTTTGTTTTTCCTCTCTACCTTGCCAATTTGTTGTGGGGTTGTGGGTGATTAAAATTCATGGTTGATGCCATGTTTATCACAGTAAGCATAGAAGTTAGAATTATCAAATTACTTACCCTGATCACTTTGAATTATAACTACTTTACCTATGGTTGCATCTCGTTTATTTTGAGCTTTCATGCAAATATTTCTAAAGCTAGTAAAAGCCTCAAAATTTTCTCTCAAAATGCAACCCAAGTGTACCTAGAGTAGTCATCTACCATTACTAAAATTTACCTCTTACCTTATATGATCTCAGTCTGTGTAGGAACTATGAGATCCATCAGAATAAGCTCTAAGGGCCTTCTTAGTTGTGATGATCTTCAATTTTTTGTGAGGGACTTTAGTTTGTTTCTCTAATTGACATGGTCTACACACTTTGGAAGACGACTTACTAAACTTATGTACTCCCCTTAGAAGCTCCTTGCTCATGATTCAGTTTAGGTCCTTGTAATTAATGTAACCTAACTTGTAATGTCGTAGTGTGACTTCATCAACACTTACCCTATGACAAACTAGTGAAGGGCTCAGAGATATTGTCATAATGGTGCAGGGCTCGAGAATCGTTGGCATGCCCATGATTGCTTGAGGCTTAAAGAGTGCTTTTATAGAGGTGAACCCAAGTGAAGCTACTCATAACGTCGAAGGAGGCCCTTTGGTGGAGAGACATATTAAAGAAAGAGAGCATCTAACCATGTTATTTGTTGAGATATAAGTTTTGAGTCCTTTTATGTTGAGTTTGGGATAGTGGATTAGGCTTTGGTGAATCGAAAAGGTTCCTCGTAGCTATTTCTGTGAAGGACTTCTGTGACAACAAATTATTTGTGTTACTTGTGATTTAATGCACACATAGGCACTATAAGTATTGATTGTTTGAATGTACATATCACATATAGGTGGTTGATTGGGTTTGGGTTGCCTTGGTTGGGATCATTGTGAGAGATTGAATATTAATCAACAAATTGATAAAATCAATACACTAATCTACATGGGAGTTTTAGGTTATAGTGTTTGAAAAGGGGTTCTCACACTTACACATTATTATGTGACGAGGTACTTGTGATAGATTTAGGTTAAAATTGGTGGTCATCTGAGCTTAAATTTTAATAACCTATTAACCCCCTCTAGGTCTAATGTGCAATTCCTTATGTATAATTGAATGGAAATATCTTTCACATGAAGTGTTATATTTTTTCAACACATATGATTGAGAGAATCATAAATTTATCATCTTAATCTGTGACGCTATTAAAAACTTCCACATTAATAGGATATGGATATGCTTAGGGGGCATTAGTTTAGTCCTCAAAACAGTTAAGTCTTATGTGTATAGGTTTTTGCTAATAGATATGTTTTTCTTGATATCAAAGGGGAACAAGTGAGACAAATTTGAAATATTAGCATTAAAAATACGAACATACTTAGGGGGAACCTAAGTCCATTGGTTTGATGTGTTTGATATATTCATGATGATGTCAAAAGGGGGATAAATATTACTTTGATATATATACATTAGTCATTGTGTATGTGTATATGCTAGGTGAGGAGATGAAATATATAATTATTTTACTGTGTATGTCATCATCAAAAAGGGGAAGAATGTTGACCCAATGGTTGGTTTAGCAAGGTTTGATGATAATAAACACTATTGTATTACTAATCATCTTCGTGTGAGTTTAGTTACAAAACATTGCACAGGCTTGATGAGAAAGCTTGAATGAGTTATGCATAATTTTAATGGTCAATTAGGTAATAGAAGATGCAAAGAAACGAATAGAAGAATTGGATGGAAATAGCATAAGAAGCTTAAGCAACCACCTCATCAATGCTATAGTTATAAGTGGAAAACGTGAAGAGGTTAATGATCATACTTATATGATCCTTTGAATTTGTAAAGATAATTATGTTGGTTGAGAAGAAGAGTTGAAGGAATATAGCAAACGAGTGGAAGAAAGAAGTTAAGGAGGAAGAATGCTATAATCATTTAATTTGACTTAGTATTGGTAATGTGGACATACATTTTTACTCAGATGTACAATTGAATTTATTCTTCCGAGCTTAGAAAGAAGCCTTCAATATCTACATGTTTGTCTGAAATATAAAATTTCAAATTTGAATGTCTTAAAGGTAAAAAATGGCATGGAAGTTGAAGGTAACACATATAAGCTGACAACTAGGGATCAAACATATGCATGGTAATTAGGTTATAACTATTTACTCTGATATCCAATTGACCTGATTCAAATGGATGCAAAAAGAAGACTTCAAGGTCTACAACTTTGTCTGACGTAGGCTTTGTCAGATTCAAATGTTTTGTTGGTTCAAATCACCTTGGAAGTGGAGGGAAGGCACAACACCAGACATTTGGAAGCCTAATCTAGAATTTCAGATGTGCCATCTAGAAGGGAGATCCATACTTCTAGTTGTGGGACTAGATATCATGACGAGGCTTCTATATGAGATAAAATAGAAGCAACAAAGGTATATGGAAGGGCGATATAGACTTCTGGTTACATTTCATTTGGAAGACACAAGGGAACACGCTAGAATATATTTGAAATTCTATAACAGTGTCTATGTGACCATTGGGGCATCTTAACAGTTAGTTTTTGGCCCAATTTCTTTGTGTATTTGCCTCCACTATATAAGGCCATTGTGAGGCTTGAAAGAAACAAGACTTTTTGAAAAGTTTTTGGGGACTTCTTGGGCATTCAAAGTGTTGTTGTGAGATTTTGGGTGCAAGGCTTATTGTGATTTTGTCTCTTAGAATTCATTTGCATGATTTTTGTTGCAAAGAGAGAAATAATTTATTGTATTGATTGAAATTTAAATTGTAAGGGTGTGTCTTCACCTACCAAAGAAGACAAAGCTTGTAAGGGGTTTGATCTTTACTCGTTGAAAGAGACCAAAATAGTGTAAGGGAAATTCTGAGTAGGAGGTGGAAGAGAGGATGTAGGCCATCGCGGTTGGGCTAAACCTCCATAAATTGTGGTTGGGCTACATCATCCTTAGTACATCACCTATCATATGTATTATCTTCTTCCTCGCATAATTGTTCACATTGTATGAATGGTAAAAATCCATGAAAGCTAAAAAGTAGTCTTTAACTCACACATCCTAATTCACCCCCCTTTTAGGCTGCATTTGGACCAACAGTTAACTCATGGGGGTGATGGTTTGGGATTACTCTTCACAAGTACAGTCTTGGAAGAAGTGGTGGTGGTGTTTTCTTGTGTAAAGCCTAAACCCTATTTGTCACCAACACTCTTCCCGTAGCCAACATTCTAACTTTTCAGTGCATAGGGATAGTCTTTTTATAGAGCTTTTGTGAAACCCGGAGAATTTTGAACTTTTTGGAATAAGGGTAAAATTGTAATTTACCACTATGATGAGGTTTATAATACTCATATTCTAGGCCTCGGATGAGGAAACGGAGTGCGCCATTGGATTCGCAATGCGAAATCTAGTAACCACCAAAAAATTGGTCGAATTCGGAGATAGTCGGGTTTTTGCACGTAGATCGAGATGACTGCGTGGCGATTGACCTTTTAAAGGTCCCCAAAAATAAATTTTTAAAATTTTTCTTAAAATTAAATTAAAGTTCAAATAAAATTTATTTGAACTCAATCCGAGACTTAATGAATCGTTTTTGGACGAAAAACGAACCCGGAAGTCGGTAATATGCGGTGCAACGAGGACCGCACATTTAAAATT
>CM042197.1:17833378-17845801 GCA_023539305.1 Ilex asprella | reverse complement strand
GACCCGGCTGGTACCCAACCGTTCTCCCGTAGGTACGTCAATATTTAATGCATGTTCTAGTTTCTCGAAACCCAAGCCCAAACTACTAGCATATGCAATGCGTATGAAAGAATGTGTAGCACAGGGATCAAATAAAATTCGGGCCCATGAATTATAAAGAAGAATTATACCTTCCACCACTACATTGGAGACATCTTCCTCCGGTTGGGTCAAAGCAAATACCCTTCCTTGGTTGGCGCCGCCGGGGGCTTGAGCTTGTAACGGTCTCTGTTGTTGTATTGGCCTGTTGGTTGCCACCTGGCCTGTTGCTTGGTTGGTCCTTAGTGGAAGTGATGGCAGTTGTGTCTGAAGTGTCCTACCCCTTCACATGCGAAACATTGACGGGGGTCCCTGTTGGTTCTAGTCTGAATGGCCCCCTCTCCTTGCACTATTTGAGGCCTCGGTCCAACTGCTTGATCGGGGCGATGGTAAGGTGCCGCCCTTTATACTCCACTACTACTATAACCGGCCCGGATCGGACCTCCCTTCATGTAGTTTTGTCGTCGCTGAGAGTCATCAATGTCCCTTTCCACTAAAGCAGCTTTGCCAACAATATCTCCAAAATCTCGAATCTTGAGAGCCACTAATTTCTCTCGAATGACCGGCCTCAAGTCCTGTTCAAAGCGCTTGGCCCGGTTGGCCTCGGTAGCTATAAACTCCGTAGCATAATGGGATAGCTCATCAAACCTCTTCTCGTACTCGGCCACTATCATGCTGCCCTGTCGTAGAGCCAAAAAGTCGGTCCTCGTCCGTTCTCTGACTGATTCCGGAAAGTACTTGCCTTGGAAGATTTGGTCAAACTCCTCCCAAGTGAGTAGATCGGTGTTCCTCCTTCGTTTCATGAAGTCCCACCAATGGTCGGCCTCCCCCTCGAGCAAATAGATGTACAAACCAACCCTCAAGTCTTCGACAACTCCCATGCCGTCACAAATCTTCTTCACTTGGCGGATCCATTTATCCACATCCAAGGGGTTAGAGCTTCCTTGAAAATTAGGTGCGTGTTGGCGTAGAAATTCCCGACGAATTTCCATCCTTCGATTCTCGTTCCCATTGCCCGGTACTTGGGCTAATGGATGAGACCCACCATTATGATTGTGGTTCTTCTTGTTTCCATTCTGGCTTTGCACCAGAGTGGTGAGCTCTCTTAAACACTGATAAATGCCATTCATGGCATCGAGAGGTGGTGGTGGAGGAGGGGGTGCTTGGTCACCACGTCCTTGTCCACGGCCACGTCCACGTCCTTTTCCTCCATCCATCTTGCACATCAATTTACAAATTAGTTCATTGATGTACAAGACATCTTAAATATTACTTTAATCTAAAATCCATGGTTCCTATAAAGTAAGACCGAACAATTTCTTTCTACCTAGTCCTATTTCTCTAGTGTGAATCCATACCCTACAACTCTCATGTAAGACCTAAAGCCTAGGCTCTAATACCAAATCTGTAACGCCCCAAATACCACCCTGGACGACATTACCTTCTAACATCCATTCACATCATGAGAGCACTAAATACTCCATCCATAAGTAAATTTCATTCATCAAAATATAAAATGTTCAAAATATTGTCCCCAAAAGAATAGGCACATCAAGCCTTTACATTCCAACAATTATACTAGTGTAGCACAGCGGAATATAGCAAGATTAAACTAGACTTTACATTGTTTAAAGAATATCCTAGTCTAGTACAAAAATAAACGACATCCCTAAATGTCCCACTCGGGATCCAAGTATTCCTCAAGTGACATCTCTCCGTGGCTCATCTCTTGAGGGTCGAGCTCATCTTCTAGTCCAAAATCTGAAAAGATGCAATTATAGGGGATGAGCACGAAGCTCTGTAGCAAAATCTTCCCAAACTCAAACAAGGATTAACAAAAGGTAAAACGGTCGGTCTCACTCATAAAATCATATATACATAGCTTTTGAATAAAACAGGGTCAGTTAAATGGATCTCAAGTTTATACATAATGATAATTAAATATAAACATTAAAGAGCATTTATCAAAAGATACCATTGCCAAATGGTTCGGAAAAACGTCTGCCATTGCATTGTCCCATACCAAAGCACCAAACCGACATTTTCCAATCCGGTTCTCATAGAGACATATATATATATATATATATATTAGTTCATCCTATTCCATGTATGTTGATTGTTTCCCACGAATCTGCCCAACGACTATATCTAGCTCACCCAGCACAATCTAATCACAAGCACTATACCAATGGCAGTAATGAGTCCCTTCCCAGGAATAGTACACCAACCCTAGTTCGAACTCCAGTGAACGATAGTGGTTGCATTACCAAATGACAACCCACTACAAGTCTTAAGCAACCATCTCACCCACACTGGGATTGACTAATCTCTAACACTCTACGACATTTCTCGAAGGCAATTCAAGTCCCTCACAACAACCATACAATAAGGAAACCAACATATTCTCAATTACAAACATATTTCTAAAATCCCCAATTTCTTCATGTCATAATTTCAATAATCAACTATGAAAAATACAAGAGATCACAATGAAATCATTTATTACTCAACACAGTTCTATGGTCCCAATGTCAATAATAAAAGAACACTTTAAGAAGAAAATTCATCCCTCTAAAAAAATCTAGGGTTTTTCAAACAAAAGAGGAATTTCATGGGTAATCAATCCTAACTTTGATAAAATATGTATTCATTGCCCAAAAGACTAAGAGAGGATGATTTTATATCATATATGTCACATTTTATAGCAAAACATACATATATACCTAAACCCTAATCTCAATGAAAGAGAATGAGAAGAACCCTACCTTGTTCTTGGAAGGTAGGCCTTGATCTTGACTATCACCTTTAAACTCTTGTTTCTCTCTTCAGTCATTCCTCTCTTATCTTCCTTTCTTTCCCTCTTAGGGTTTCTAAGGTTGGAGGGCTGAAATGTAGGCGAAATAGGCGACATTGGGTATTTATAGGGCTAAAATCAGACCAAGATCGCGACTTTTAATTATCAGAAATCTTTCGGCCGTACCGGTAAATCAAACTCTCTGGACCAATTTGCTCCGGTACACAGTACCGGTACGCGGTACCGGTATGGTTTTGCCTAGTTTTTCTCATGTCCTCCATTTTTCATTTCCAATCCATCTTAAACCCTTCCAAAACCACCTCATGCCTCTCCAACACCTATTTCTGCACTGAACATATTGAATACAAGTTCTAGGACCTTAAGTTTCATATTTTCACATATTAAAACTAAACTTCCACTATTATTTCCACCAATCATTTTAAATCTCTACCTTTCCAATCTACCAAATTCAAACACACATCACTACACATCTCCACATTTTTACCACAATTATCTACTATATATCTCTATACATATATAAAAGAAAATGTGGGGTGTTACAATATTCATCTAATTTAACCGGGGTCCAAGGTACCCCAATGTATAGCAATTTAAGTCAATTTGTGTTATTGGAACCCAAGAACTCAAAGTCCGAAAGCATAGTAAGAAGACTTGAAGATTTCATAAATCTGGGAAATCGTACAGGTACGACGAACTCTCTGGACAATAGCGTACCGGTACGCTCTGCCAATAACTGCCTATTTCACATATTTTCCTTTTCCATTCCATTCAAAAACTTATCCATTTCATCCCAAAACCTACATAGCATGTATTTGGGCATCCAACATAGTTTATATACATAATACTTGATCCATACAAGTTTCATTACAATCTTTTGTATGAATTTACATGTCAAAAATTAAGTTCCATAAATGTTTTACAAAACTCAAAACAAGGTCACATGCCGACCTTCTTCACCCTTGGTGACCCAAATGTGCTCCGCACACCGGGGTATACTCCGGACCTGAAATATTTCCTAAATAGGCCACTCTCCAACCCAAATGCACATGAAATGCTTATATGCAACCAATTCACCATACACACATTCCAAGCATGAATATGCTATCAATGTTGGAAACTACCATGCAATGCTTTGGAATAAGATGAGACTCACTCACACTATCCAATTCGAGCCCTTCCTAGCTCTTCAACACATGCAATTGCTATTGTGCATTTGCCCATCATCCATGATCCCGAGCCCATCTCGGTTCTCCAACACATGTAATTTTTCATGTGTACAATTCCATCATTTATGTTATACATCAAATGAAATTATCAATCTAGGGTCTTGTATGGGGTGATTATTTATGGACTTACACCGATGGCACCCAACCGACACGAGATTTATGGACTTCTACCAACGGTTTCGCGTACACCGACACACTTTATGGACTAATACCAACGGAAGTGCGTATCCAAATCATCGGGCCTTGCACCCGAGGGATCTTCTAGCCCTTCTTGTTAACCCTAACCCTCAACACCATGTAAACAGTGCGACTCGACCAAGTCATCGACCTAGCTCACCCGAGCCCACTTGTCATCCACCAAGTGTGGTGTTGACTACACCATGCACTCACACCCACTCAATTGCAATGTTTTCGTGCATATGCAATGCAAATGTCTCATTGCAACTACAATATGATGTTTAATATGCTAAGTGTGCCATATGAACTATTCCAAACCCAATTCACCTAATCCATGACAATTATATCAAAAGCATATAATTCTCATGTCTCACAATGTCAATAAACCAATATGCATTTATCAAAATTTTATCCAAAACTCAAGTTCAAGCATGTTATCTCATATTAAGCGATAACACACTATCAAATCAAGACATTATGTAAACACATAACATGCCCACAATTCGTATAATTCAAGAAATTACATTAAGTAATTTCTACATACCCATTTCAAGATAGAATATATTCTACCTAATTTCAATAACCATTTCACCAAAATTACCTCTATAGGCAAGTCATATATATCTATATTAACCTACCCATTTCCATATAACATTTAAAAGTTGTGAATAGACCTAAGTAGGGGAGTCCCCTACCTTTGGAAGCGTAAGGAACAACCATAGGAAGCTCCACGAACCTGCTTCTAACCCAAATGCCTCCCTTCCAAAAATACCGTTCTTTGATCTTTGGTGAAACCCTCCTTTTTGGCATGGGAGCATAGCCCTTGACGAGGAGAATAATTTTTTCTCTTGGCCCGAATGGATCCGAGCCCTCAATCTTTGTAGATCTTAGAGAGAAGGTGGAGAAAATCTTGAGCTTCTCTCTCCTCTCTATCGGCTGGGTATCAGCTGAAGAATAGGGGAAAAATCTGATTTTCTCCCCTATTTATATTTTTAGAATACTTCGCCCACAACGCGCCACACGACCCTTTTTAATTTTTGGTCCGTTTTCGTCCCGAAATGATTAAATTTCGTTCCGGTATAAGTTTAAAATATTTTTTACTTTGTCTTAACTTCATTTATTTTTAAAATCACATAAGTTTCCTAAAAATTCCGTATTTGGGTCTCCCGGGGTTTGACCGCCTCGTAAAACGCAAAAAAAACTCGACTATCTCGAAATTCGATGAAATTTGACATGGTAACTAGGTTTTGTGAGACGAATCTAACTGTGAGTTCTATTTCGTCATCCGAGTTCTAGAAAAGCTCAGGTTTGTAACCTGTATAGTAAGGATAAATTACCATTGTACCCTTTATTCATAAAAGTTTAAATTTACCCGGGTTTTACAGGTATCATAGGTACCGGTATTCACACCATTTGGTATTGGCACCTTGGTATTTTTGAATTTTTACCATGACCCACTACAAATCTAAAAAATTTCAAAAAATGAAAGTTGGAGATCTGGATGTCCATTATTTTGTGTCAAAATTTTAACTCAATTGAATGGTGGAATCAAAAGTTATGATAAATTTATGAAAATTAAAAATGAGCTACCTGTACTAGACCCTACTATAAATGAGCTACCAAAAACAGCCATATGTACTACCAGTGGCAACTGCCTAGAAATCCCATATAGTTCTCCGAATAACTCCATCAACTGCGAGGGCTCACCTTTTGTCACCTAATCCATATTCTAACATTTCTAACACTCCATGATGACCCCCTAACCCTTGCATTTAGATTTGAAGCATAAGGGTGTGGGTGGCCAATGTAGAGAGACCGATTGGAAAAAGCATGGGGGACCATGCTTTGACTGTTTTTGAAAACTTTTTTGGACAATCTCTCTCCAACCACTCCAAATCAGCCAATCATGCTAAGGGAGAGGGGGATGGACAAAAATAAGGACTTCCTTTACACAATTTCAGATCATCAATACTTTTAGAGAGAGAAGGTCCAAGGTAGAAGATGAAGTTCTAGAGAGAGAAAGTTATGTTTTACATTTCCCTTCACCATTTTCATTGTAGTAAGCTTTATTTCACTTTTAATCTTTCCCTTCTGCACTCTAATCTATTTTAATCAAGTTGTAATTAAAGTTTAGCAAAGTTTCTTGGAGGTCATTTTCATATTTGGGTTTTGTACCTTCAAGCTTTATATTTTGGGTGTGAATGTTTTTTTCTCTTGTAAATTAAACCTTATTTTACATTAATGCAAGTCTATGTTTGATTTCTCTCCTATGTTTCTATACTTAGTGTTTACTCTTGTTGTTTCCATGTATAGCTAAACCTTTAGTTGGCTAATTCAATATTGACTTCCTCTTGGGTATGTGAAATCAACTCTTTTTCATTCTTCCTCGTAGTGTAGAGTGTTTGGTTTAACTAGGTTGAGTGCGGACGTAGTTGTGGGCTTTTGATACATTGTAGACTTGTCATGATTATACTCTTGTCCAACACAACTACATTAGTCCCTCAATTCCTACGAATCAATCAAACACTGAGACACCAATGGTTGAATAAAATGAGTCGATTTGGCATTCACATTGGAATGACCTCAATGGATTAGCCAACATTGCTTTCTTTCATATTTGTCAAATCACAACTCACCAAATTTCAAATCACAAGAATTTTCAATTTTCACTTTTCACAAATCACTCTTCAAAAACACAAGACATCGTCTTCCCTGAGGAGACGACCTTGAAATACTAATTCCAAGTAAAGCACAACATTGCAAGTCTCTCTTCACTTGGGGAGCACTTTTGTACACACACATGTTTTTGTTCATCTACACACAATTTTCCTACTTCTTGCATTGAACTCGAGGGAGAGTGACACTCACTAATTGTAACAACCCCACCCTCTACATGGCATAATATTGTACGCTTGGGGCCCACTGGCCCTCACGATTTTGTTTCTCCCAATACCCCTGGGAAAAGGCCTTATGTCATGTAAGGTGAGAGACTTACTTATAAACTCAGCAACTTTTCTCTCCCTAACTGATGTGGGAACCAGGATCTCACAATCCACCCCCTTAGGGCTGCACGTCTCCGTGCAGTAGCCTGCCAGCTACCAGCTCGCCCACTACACGCGAGCACGGCAGGGCCCCACACTCGGTCTAGGCGAGAGTCGGCTCTGATACCATTTTGTAACACCCCCACCCTCCACATTGCATAATATTGCCCGCTTTGGGCCCACTGGCCCTCACGATTTTGTTTCTCCCAATACCCCTGGGAAAAGGCCTTATGTCATGTAAGGTGAGGGGCTTACTTATAAACCCAAAAACTTTCCTCTCCCTAACTGATGTAGGATACTAGTATCTCACAATTATTTTAAAACACCCTCACCCTCCACATGACATAATATTGTCCGCTTTGGGCCCACTGGCCTTCACGGTTTTGTTTCTCCCGATACCCCTGAGAAAATGCCTTATGTCATGTAAGGTGAGAGGCTTACTTATAAACCTAACAACTTTTCTCCTCCTAACCGATGTGGGATACCAATATCTCACAATCCACCCTCTTAGGGCTGCACGTCCCCGTGCAGTAGCCTGCCAGCTACCTGCTCGCCTACTACGCGCGAGCACGGCAGGCCCCATACTCGGTCCAGGCGAGAGTCGGCTCTGATACCATTTTGTTACACCCCACCCTTCACATGACATAATATTGTCCGCTTTGGGCCCACTGGCCCTTACGGTTTTGTTTCTCCCAATACCCCTTGGAAAAGGCCTTATGTCATGTAAGGTGAGAGGCTTACTTATAAACCCAGTAACTTTCCCCTCCCTAACCGATGTGGGATACCAGGATCTCACACTAATCTCTATAATCCATATAAACAAACGATCGGGTTCAAGTTGGAAGTTAGGGAAAAAGATATCAAGCACCTATCGTTGGGTTATTGTTATTTTCCTGCGAGGATAGATTTGGAAAGGCAATCTGCTAAAAATTTTAAAGGTCGTGATTAGTGGATCAAAAGGAGAAAAACTAGCACAAAACCTCCTATAAATACCTAAGTCTAGCAAAGAGAAGGGATTACAAAAATTCAGCGTAGAAGACTTTTATCCATCGTTCTTTTTTTTTCTTTTCTCCTAGGTTTAGAATTAAGGTTTTTAACTTCAAGAGTTCTTCTTCATTGTTAAACTTACAAGCTTTCTTAATTTCATGCTCTTGAATTCCTGCAAGACAATTACATTCAATTTCTTCTTGTGAACAATTTACTTTCTTGCAATTCAATTCAAGGTATTTTCATTTACTCACACTTTCAATTCAAGTTTTCCTTGCTTTCAATTACAATCATGGTTTCATTAATTGCTTTCAGTTTCAATTTGCTAATGGGTGAGGAGTCGTATTCCAGTTTGATCGGGTGTGGGAGTCTCATCCGCGAATTTGAGATTGTGACTCAATTAGGGTTTTTCCAAAGATCAAGTATTTTGGATTATTTTAATGATTAAAGTTGGAGACGTTTTCGATATGTATATCTTCTTACTTAACCATAGATAATTAAATCTTGCATGGATAATTCTTGGAATCATTGCAGTTAAAGTAGGTTTAATTCTTTCAAAATCAAATCAATTGACTAGAATACAAATTTTTTATTTTCAATTTGGTGTTAAATGGATATTTTTTATTTAAGTGTGTTTGAGTACAATCTCAAATGAGTTACTTAAATTGATTCAAAATACCTATTCATAGTGAGATGAACTCGACTAATTGTTATTTTTTTGTTGCTAAGTTTCTCAACTAAATCTCTCAAAATTAAGAGTTTTAATTTTCTTTTACCTTTCACCACTTGAGCCACTCGTTTTTCCCAAGGAGAAGACCTTGGTAATCAACTGAGTTACAACCACAATACCCTTTCTTATGCTTGGGAATTCCTTATTATTTTACCCCACTCAAGAGAGAACACATGATACCTTACATAAATCAATTATGGTTTTTAAGTTTGTCACCTTAGCTTGAACCTCTTCAGTAGAGATCTCAATATCATCCATTTTAGTGCAAAGTCCACATATTTGAACCCAAGAAAAAAGGATGAGTTGACAATGTCATAAGGTTTAGCATACAAGTCAATATAGGTTTCATCCACTAATATCCTTAAGGTCTCAAATTGGGTGGTGTACCTCTAGAGCCGCGACATCTTCACCAGAGGTGTATCTTTGTGAGAGACCTCGAGAATGTCCCACACCTCCTTGGAAGTCTCAAATTGAAGATCCTCCAAAACTCATTTTGGGAGATGTGCATTCAAGACTTTAGAGTTCCACCCCACACATTCATGTTCATTCTTCGTCCATATGCTTTGGGGTTTTGGTTCGATCACCATGTCAGTCCCCTCTCTAGTCATCACCGGGGGGGGTCGGTCCAACCTTTCAACACTGATAACCAAACATGCTCATCTAATGACTTTAGGAAAGCTCTCATTCATGCCTTCCAATATGCATAACTACATCTATCGAAGAGCAGTGATCATGTGACTGATCCTCCTTCTCATTTAGAGTCCATTAATAACCAACTTGTAGTTATACAATTTCTCAGAGGAACAAAAGGTAGGTGTTAGATCATGTTTTTTAATTGGCTAATTTCATGAAATCCATGTAAATTTTAACCTATTGCATAGTCATGATGCTACAATGATGAATTTTTGAAAGAGTCAAATGGAAGGGAGGAGATCATGCTTCAAGCTATATCAAACGTATTCTCCATATCCACCTTCTTGCTTAGGACAAAGATAATAACTTTAGCCACCTAAGAACCCTTCGTTCAATGTATTATACTTAGGATGATTAGTGTTAAAATGGTATTGATTCAAGTATGGTGTCAAAATTCATGTTCTATTGCATCATTTATTGAAATAAAATAAAAAATAAAAAGTCATTTTTTTATTAATTTTTTTTCAATAGTATACATTATACTATCTATTGTAACAAAACTAAACAGTCAAATAAGAGGTCTAAGTCATTTTTAATAGAACATGAATTTTACAACCAAAATTCCTTTTCTATTATGTCATTTATTGAAATAAAATCAAAAATAAAATTTAATTTTTCTTTAAAAATTATAATTAGTATACAATTATACTATTTATTGGAATAAAACTAAAAAAATTAAATAAGAGGTCAAACTATAATGAATACAATATATTCTAACTTTAATTGGGCTAATTTGGAAGTTTAATTTGATCGTTTAAATGACCAAATTAAATTCTAATAGATAGCATTATTATATACTAATTATGATTTTTTAAGAAAAAATTACTTTTTTATTTTTAATTTTATTTCAATAAATGTCATAATAGAACATGAAATTTAGTTATAAAATTTAAAATATTTGATATTCTATAGTATTTTTTTGTCTAAATATAACATTTTAAACTTGAAAGGTCTAAGTATTAGACATTTACAAACTTCAAGGGGTCTGGATGTAATTTACTAATGGATATTGACGACAGTGGTCTAAGTATTACGTGCGTACAAACTTTAGGGGGTTCTATGTATAATATTTTAAATGTCAAGTGATCTAAATGATTAAGCGACAAACCTCAGGGGCTCTGAGTGTAATTCTCCCTAAAAACTAGTAGGGCCACTTTCTGCTCACTCTCCTTTGGCTCAAGTGGTCTCTAAAAACTTAGAAAAAAATCAGAGAAAGCTAAAGAAGTTGGCAGTTGAGACGGTTCGCTTGGTTGATCGAGTGTCCTTTAGACGACTTAAGTCGTTCCTACTCAACTTGTCTAGTTTGATTCATTTTCTTATTCTAGTGATGTTCACCCCTTGATGGCTCAAGTGGTACTTCGTGAATTTAAGTTTCCTTGGGTTCTAAGACTACTCTAATTCTAGGGTCTATAAACTGGGCACTCCTCTTTCCACCTAGGGCAAGCCTCCTTGTGCTATAAAAAGGCGAAGACCTTCTAGAGAGATAAGAACAAACCCCAGATCCCTGAGATCTAATAATCCAATCCTACTTGATACTTAAAATTAAAAACCACATATTGAAGAAAAAGACATTGTGGTATACCACAAAACCCTATATTGGTTGTGTGCATACCAAGAATATTGAGAGGCATCCTTGAAGATTGCTCAAGACCTAGATGGATCATGTTATGATTGCATCCAAGTTGTTACACCCTAGGTTGCCCTGACATGCAACGTTTGTTTTCTAGACCCATGGAAGTATTCAATTGTGTTAAATGGAATCTAGGATAATGATTATCGCGTAATATTTTATATTTAATGGCCTCATTACATGCATTTTAACTCAACTTTGCATTTAATTACTTAGAGTTAGTCGAATTTAAGAATAATGTAAAAATTTTGATGTTGCAAAACCTTGCAACTAAATGCAGATGAGAGGTGAAGATATGACTACATTACACGAAGATTGGGAGGCTTTAAAGTGAAAGAAATCAAGTAGGTAGTGGTATTTGGTATCATAGACACTGGTATCTAAGCTTACTTGAATTTTGGTAATGGCACTTGCACCATTTGGTATTAGTACCTTGATATTCTCCATTTTTTACCATGATCCACTTTGAATCTGAAAACGTGGAAAACATAAAAGTTGTAGATATTAATGTCCTTTATAGTGTGTCAACATTTCAGCTCAATTGGATGGTTGGATCACAAGTTATGACAATTTTATGCAAATTGGTCCTGAGCTGGCACCTTTCGAAAGGTTTTGCCTACTGGAAAAATCCTTCTGGAAGATTTGCTTCAACCATCTAGAAGATTTGACCCAGAACCGCCAGAACACCTTACAACTCAAGATCTATCACTTGGGGGTCCCACCTGTGATTCTCCCACTTGTCCCCTGACATATTCTACATACATACATGCCTTCTACACCCTAAAGTCAGCATTGGAAGATGAAGGATGGGAAATGAGGAGAGAGAAGTATGGAGGCATGGTGGGTGCAAGCTAAGCTTGTCCTAGCACTTCTTCATAGTTTAACTTTTCTTGCATTAATTCAAGTTTCAATCTTCATTTCTTCACAATGTCTCTTTACTTTATGCATGTTCTTGCATTAAATATGAGTAGCTAAGCTTTAAGTTAGCTAATCCAAGGGAGAATTCCTCTTGGGTATGCTAAATCAACCTTTTTCATTCCCTCTTG
>CM042197.1:17807130-17828378 GCA_023539305.1 Ilex asprella | reverse complement strand
CAAAGACGACCTTGAAATATCCATTCCAAGTAAAACACGACATTGCAAAAATCTCTCTACGCTTGTGGAGCAATTTTGCACACACACACACACATTTTGTTCAGTCACACACGTTTTCCCCATTTCTTACATCGAACCCAAGTGAGAGTGACACTCACCTATCCATATAAGCCATATACACATTTGAGGGTTCATGTTTAGAGATTAGCGTCAACGATAAAAGTCAAGAACATAACTTAGTAGACCAACCCACAAAATGAACTAGACAACTGGTAGTTCGACTATTTACATATTTCCCCACCTTTGGCAAATCTGGAAAGGGGAAACAATGTAGGTGAGCATCAACAGCTCAGTAGAATAACTTAATGACATGCATGCGAGTTTGAAAATACATAGCTTAACTTGATTGGGAAAAAGAAAAACGAGCATTAGATATGTATATATTAAAAACATCATCATTCCATGTGAAATAGTAACATTTAAACGAAACAGTAATGTAAAAAAGAGTTCAAAAACATCCTATGCAGTGCTACAATAGCGAACAATCATCCTAATAAACCACTCAAGGTCCATATGAACATACAATCCAAAATTTTGGGGGAGTTTTACCTCCAGAAAGATACGACCCCTAGTAAAAATTCGGTACCTAAGTCTGAAGACCAACTAGGTCACCTAGGAATTTACGAACTAAATGAAACCCTCTACTGTCTCAACTTGTAACGTAAACTCTTTGCCACTTGAACTTGTGTCCACTTACATTTAGTTCAAAAGGATCTTTGAGACTCATTCAATACGTGCAATATGATCATTTTGAGCATTTGTACGAACCACACTCCCAAAATCCTAATCTAGGTCCAGATCCCAAGTCAATATTCAGACACCCAATCATATATTTTAAAATATGATAAACAATCATAAATAATGTATTTAATAATTTAAAAATTGAATTTGAAAATCTTCGCCTCTTCTAGAATTAGAAACCCTACCAGTCAGTGTATCGATTCAAAACTGCAAAAAATAAAACGGTGTGAAATTTTGATAAAAATTCATACACATAATCAACTTAACTATTTAAAAATGAATATCTATTTTTTTTGACCAAAATGGGTCAAATTGACCCTAAAGGAAAAATTATGTATTTTACACCTCGAATTGACTAGAGTATTGGATTGCGATGAAATTTTACAGAGACCGCTGTATGGATATTAGGGAACCTTTGGGACCAACAAGAGGTCCATTGGACCTTGGACTCTCCCACATGAGCTATCGAGGTCTACTGGTGTCCCTCCCCCCACTTCATCTTCTTTGTTTGGTTTGTTGACCAAAACACTAGGTCCCCCATAACCAGCTCAAACCTCTTTTTTCTCCCTCCTATTTCTCACTCCACAGAACACCTTTATCCATGTTTTTTGAACCTACACACTCCCATTTTTACCCCCCCTAAACGACCTCCAAATCAACTTTTAAGGATGGGAAAAGGTTCTTATGGTCCAAATTAGCTAGGGGCCTTTTCTTTGAAGCCCAAACAACTAAACAATGGAGATCAATTTCCCCATTAAACCTAACCATCATCACACCACCACATATCCTCCGGCCACCACACCACCACCAAACAAATCTTTGAGACCCTCCAAACACAACCATGTAAATCAATTAGATTAAAACATGCTCAAATTGCAAACTCGTTTCATAAAATTGAAACCAACTAAACTTTAAAAGCTGAAATTCGTGAAATTATGGTACATGAAATCCAATTCTAACAACACCACTAGATTCCTAGCATCAAAATTAAGCTAGTAGGATACCTCTTGAAGCTCGAAGACCCCTATGTAAAAATTCAAAGCTTTATTTTTCTTTTGCTACCTTCTCTTTCTCTTTCTCAAAATTTTCTACTTTTAAACCTTCAACCCTGGCTAAGTCATCCTCCCAAGCTGCTTGTGGAAGGCATCCAGAGCTATGCCATTAGTGACCACCAAGAAACTAGGAGAATCTTCAAGGGAATTCTTTTAATTTCTTAGTTTTTTGCTATTTTGAAATTAAATTAAAAATATATTTTTTTTTATTTTTTTAAAATTTACAAAAATATTAAATAAATCACTATAAAATTATTAATTAAATTTTTAGGACTCAAATCAGCTTCGTATTTAATCAGCAAATGCCATCCTCGCACCCCTAACTATCTAATACGCACTAACCCTATTTCATTCGAATACGCGTTTTGACTCATTTCCTTTCCATCACCCGCATTCCTATATTGTAAACCAACCTTATACATTACTAGAACATCTATGCACACATTGCTCTTCAGACTCTAAACCCCTAACCACATACAAGTACTCGTTTCTGTCTCTATTCCCGATCACTGAACACTAGGTCATTATTGTCCACCCATCTTAAAATAAATTTTGTCCTCAAAATTTGACTCTACTTAGCAAGTATATCCTAACAATACATATAAATTTCATCTATATAAGCTTTCAAAGATAGAATACCAACCTTGTACCCCTAGGTATTCTGATTCTAGTCAGTCAGTATACCTGTCCAACTGTCAAATTCCCTTGATCCCCACCAGATTGGTCCTACAGTGCAACTTATCCTTGTGCTGTTAGTGGTTGTGATCCTTCACCTCGTTGAAACTTCAAGTGATTCTTTTTTTATCACCATGTTGTAATTGCAGACACCTATTTTTCATATACCTTGTCTTTTCACATTGGAAATAAGTATGCCAATCCCTTACATTATTGTTATCTCCAGGTCCATTGCCAACTTTGTTATTTCCATTGTTATTATAACTCATCTGTGCATGTGGGTGATTCTATTGACTTTCATCATACTCACACGACTGATTGCTTCTTTGCTGATCTTGTTCACCTCTTACATCCCTCGACTTCATTTCTTTCTCAATTATATAAGCTACCTCAACCAATTAACTAAAATTCCATATCGTCAATGGTAAATCTTTTCCCTTAACACACCATTTAACCTAAGTGCAAAGTGTTTCATCTTTTTAACTTCAGTTTCTATGTACTCATTGACATGATTTGCTAACTCCTCAAAACATGCTTCATACTGAGCCACTGCCATACCACCTTGCTGTAGATTTAAGAAATCCTACAGTAAGTTATTTCTAACACTTTTGGTGAAATACTTACCATTAAATGTCATCTCGAATCTTTCCCATGTCATTTCTTCCACCGCAATCCTGGAGCTATTCTTATAGCATCCATCACCATTTTGACTTGTCTTAACCATTTCTTAGCCTACAGTGGTTTAGTAGTTCCTTAGAATAATAGTGGTCATTACTTAATGAACTCCTTCATAATCATCATTGATCTATCATCCTACTCTTAGTGATCATTCTCTTGTCATTCCTTATTATTCCACTCTAGAATATTAGGCAAAGGTGGAATTTTTATGTTTTTCACACTTTCTCCGACTATACTTGAGTGTTACCTAGGTTTCTAACTAATCCCAATAGTTGAGTCATCTGGTAGCACCTTGCATTTCTCTCCACACTAAGAACACATTTTCTTGTCCTTATTAATCAAGTCAATCGATGGTGGACCAACACCTTTTTCTCCCTTGGTTGTAAGAATAACTAGGTGCCTACCCCAGTCCTGAATATCCATGAAGACATCATCCCAGTAAGCCATCTCTTATAAAATTTAGGTTAGTCAACAAATAGTAAATAGGTAAATGCAATAATGATCCATGTAAGACCTAAACCATTGCTTTGATACCAACTTTGTCACACCATGGGTCACCCAGGAATGCAACATATGTTTTCTCAACCCATGAGAGCATTCAATATGAGATTCGAGCATGCATATCAGGCATTTCATATTGTGTCAAGGGTTCATATGTGAATATGGATTTTAGTTCTATAATCTAAAAAAAATTATAAGTTCCAATAATGAATATCTGGTTTAATTTGCATGTGCAATATTGAGAAGTGAGTTCATAAAGGTCCACTTGTCCAACCAAAAAAGAGTCTAGCTAAGGAAAACCACCAGGGCATTTGGTAATTGAGACTCCACTATTTCATGTCTTTCCTTTTGGCTTTGGAAAAAATTAAAGAAGGGATGGAGCTTGAGGACCTCTCTAAAATTTGGAGGAACTCTTTGAAGGTTGGTAAAGGGGGGTTGTTCAACTAAGGTAAGAAACATCTTCTTTTCTTTTAGAAATTCTCATAAGTATCAACTAGATTCAAGTGTTTGGGTGGTTTTGGGTAGAATTGGGTTCAAGAACATTAAGCTTGAACTACTCAAAAACTTCGATGAAATTCCAGCAAGAGAAGCTCTTTTGGATAACCTCTTAACTTTTCAAGTCATGTGTGTTAAACCCCAATTTATGTGTCTTGAATCTTTAGATGTTAGGGTGAAAGTGGTGTAATGGTAATAAGATCGGTATGGTCATTGGCAATCACAATACCTGTGTAGGACTAACCCACTTGTTATTAGGAATAAGGCATATGATTCCTACATCAAGCAACTTTAGAACTTCAGTGAGGACTAATGAGCGCATAATATTGCATATGTAACGGCCTCATTACATGCATTTTAACTCAACTTTTGCATCAAGTACTTAAAGCTAGCCGAAATTATGAATAATGTAGAAACTTCTATGTTGCATGTTTTCATAGCTTAAATCATTGATTTTAGGACTATGTTGGATGTGTGGTGAAGGCATAGATACAATACATGAGGATTTAGAGGTTTAAAAGTGAAAAAATCAAAGAGGTATTGGTGCTTGGGAACAAAGGCACCAACTGCCACATCATTTAGAAGTAGAGCCTAGGTTTTCCTCCAATTGACCATGATCTGCTTCAAATATGAAAAAGTAAAAATCATAAAAGTTGTAGATCCAGATGTTTTCTATATTGTGTCAAAATTTCAGATCAATCCAACGGTTGGATCAAAAGTTATGCTGATTCTACAAAAACTGGTCAAAAGTAGAAAACAGTACCAGTACTTCAAACTCCAGTAGCCTTAGAGTACCGGTATGAAGTACCGGTACGCTCCCCTAAATAGCCCCGAACCTCTTAAAACTCAGCTCCACTTGCTTGGGGGTCCCACCTACACTTCTCCCACTTGCCCCCAACATTTCCTTACACATTTACATGCCTCCCTTACACAATTTGAAGACTTTGAAGACCATTTCATTAATGAGAATGGGAGAGAAGTGGGATGCCATGTGAGTTGCAGGCTAGCTCATCCTTAGCCTTTCAAGGGCCATCATCTCACCTCCCATTGATAGAAAACCTATACACACCTTGGGGGGACCACCATGCACGAAAATGAAGGGCACACACTCCATATATTCAGATTTTAACAAGCTTTGAAGGGTGGCTACCTAAGCTTAGGAGTAGTTTAAGGAGGAAGAAGATGAATAGTGCTAGAAATTTATATTTTTGCATTTTCTTTATTCCAATGTCTTGTAATCTCTTGTAAGGATCTTCTAAACTTTGTTTAAAGTCTTTAATGTTATTTATTGCAAGTTCATTTCTAGTTTAATCCTTTACTCTAGCTTTCACCATTGTTATATTAAGTTTTTCTTCATTTCTAGCTTAAAATGGGTATTGAATATTTTTCTTCTTAGTTTATGTTTTCTTGCATTTAGTTAAGTTCCATACTTTATTTCTTCATTATGTCCATTTACATTATACTTGTCTTTCATTTTATCATGAGTAACTAGATTTTAAGTTGGATAATCCAAGGGAGACCTCCTTTTGAGGATTCTATTTCAACTCTTTTTCTATTCTCCCCGGTGTACGATGGTTTGGTTTGACGGGGTTGAGTGTGGATGTGGTGGTGAGTCTTTGATATCCCGTAGGCATTTGTCACGGGATATGCTTGGATCCTCACCTCCATTTGGTTGTGAGTCTTTAATATTCTGTAGATTTGTCACGGTTTATGCTTAGATCCTCATTTCCATTTGTTCCGAGCTTCCCACGAATCAATCTTTCATCTATGCACCATTGGAGGAAGGTTTCGAGTTGAGTTGGGATTTCCATTGGAGTGACCTCTTTGGATTAGCCAACACTTGTTTTCTTGCATTTTCATTTACAAACTTTAAACACCAAAACTCAAACTAAAGATTTTACACTTTCTCTTTTTGACAAACTCACCTTCACACACTTGAACTTTCCTTCCCTGAGGAGACGACTTTGGAATACTTTTCCAAGTAAAACACCGACAGTCAAAACACTCCTTACAATTGGGGAGCACTTTTGTTCAACACACACGCATTTAATCTTCATTACATTTTGTTCATTTCATCACCACCATTTCGTTGCCCTTTCTCTTGCATGAATCCGAGTGAGAGTGACACTCACCCACACACATAAGCTATATACATATTTGAGGGTTCATGTTAGGAGCTTAGGAACAACAACGTTTTCCAACAATCATGGACCACATCTTTCATTATGGGATTTAATCGTCATTGTGATTGATGGCAAGATTTTGCATCTTCTTCAAGGTAGATCCAATGAAAGCATATAAGGGGCCTTGTCCCTTTTAAATCTACTTTAGTCCACCCAATAGCTCCACTGTGAACAATTGTAGTAGCCTTGATTCTTGTTCAAGTAGTAAGGACGAACTGATCATCACCGAAAAAATACAATCACTCGCCAGATAAACATATTTCAAGGTAGATAAGAGTGGGTTCAATTCAGGCTTGGGTGGTTGAACAATTGGTGATAATGCTTGCTTCTCAATTTGTGGTAATTCTTCGAACTTAGGCTCCCACGAGCCTAGTCCATAGACTTCTTCTTCTTGAAGGGTTACTTTCTCAGACAGGATCTCCAAGTATCTTCCAATTGAATCCTCTTCCTGTTGCTCCATGATGGTGTCAATGAGATTTATTTCATGCACCTCTCCATCATTTTTGGGTTGCCTTCCAATGTTGAACACGTTCAGATCCAAAGTGACATTCTCAAAGTTCAACTTCATGAATCCATTCCTGTAATTAATTAAGGCATTAGAGGTTGCAATGAATGGTCTCCCCAAAATAATAGGAATTTGAATAGATGGGTTAAAAACAAGATAAGTATCAAGAATACTAAATTCAAATGGAATGTAAAATTTCTCCACTTGGACTATAACATCCTCCACTATTCCTCATGGCATATTTACACTTATGTCATCAAGCTAGAGGATGATGGATGTTGGCTTCAAATCTCCTAATCCAAGCTACTTATATACAAAATAGGGGAGGAGATTCACATTTGCACCCAAATCTAGTAGTGTTTGCTCAACCTGGTAGTCCCCAATGGTGATTGAGATGGTGGAATAGCTGGAGTCTTTGTATTTGGGTGGAGTGTTCATCCTCAAGATGGAGCTTACCTACTCTGTGAGGAAAGCTTTCTTTTGCACATTAAATTTCCTTTTCATTATGCACAATTCTTTCAAGAACTTGGCATAGGATTATATCTATTTAATCGCATTAGAGAGAGAAATATTAATTTTTGCCTGCTTAAAAATCTTAAGAATTTTAGATGTATTAGATAACTTAGCAGGCATTCGAAGTCTATGAGGCTAAAGAGTGGGCATAGGACAACTATTATTAGCAATATTAAACAATTTTGTCTCCTCTAAATCACTTGATGTCTTTTTTTTCTTCACGCTTGGAGACCTTGGGTGGAATAGTCTAATCTACTTCTTTACCACTCCTAAGACTAGTAATATACTTTAGCTGTTCAACATTCTCAGAAGTCTCAATCATATGTTGACCCTTGGGGTTTTCTTGGGGTTAAGCAGGAAATTTTTCTTTCTCTTGTTGCATTTCCCCTATGGTCGTATTAATTTTTGTAATTTGAGACCTAATTTCATTCAGAGCCTATGAATTCTGATTATTGATGGTATTCTAGTTCTGAATGTATTATTGTAACAAGTCGTCCATGCTCCTTTAATGGGGTGGTTCGTAAGGAGGTACTGCGTGTTGACCCTAATAGCAAAACCCTTGTGGTTGAGGCTGTGGTGTTGGGTCTGAACAAACCATCCCTAAAACTGGTGGCAAGTCCTATCTAAGTCTAACAAGTCAATTTACTTGGTCTCTACCCCACATGCAAATCTTCTAAATCTAAAAATTTAAAATTGTAAGAAAGCAAGAAATAATTTACAACAAAGATACGAACCTGGGCTCGTCATGAAAATCACAAGACCTACCTAAATACATCTATATTGCCTTAGATTACCGTTAATTGTTCCCCGACAATGACACCAAAAAATGCTTGCCCTCCAAAGGGTTATATTTTGACGAGTGCTCCCAAGCGTAAGAAAATAGTAATTGTGTAGTAACTTGAACAGAAGCTCATGGTCGTCTCCTTAGAAAAAGATTTGAAATCCAAGGTGATAAAAAATAAAAAGGAAGAATTCTTTGAAATTGGAAATTAATTACTACTGAAAACGAAATTCAACAATTGGAAAAACTAGATTATCTTCAGAATTCATCCCACTTATGGACAATAATTTCTAATTTAAATCTATAACTCATTTGCTTTTGTATTTAAACTAGCACAGGTTGATGATTTTTAATTAAAAACTTTGGAAAAAATTAAAAATAGCAATTGAAAGACAATTTATGATGAAAGAATCAATATCCTAAAGGTTTCAGAAAATACCACTATCTATATCGAAGTAAATTATATATCGATAATTGAGAAATATACAAACCAAATAGGTTTGTGAAAGCATAACTTATTCAAATAATCACATAAACATTAAAACCCTAGTTTGGAGCATAAACACTAGTTCATAGGTGATTGCTGAAAAACCTTGTTGTTTCCTAATCCCTAAATACTATCCCTTAGCATGTGAAGTGTATGGTTCGAAGGAGAGTGTCACTCTCCCTTGGGATAGTGTCAAAAGCAAAGGCAAGGAGAAAGAAAAATGAGATGGTGTAAATATGGTGTGCAATGAACAAAAGTGCTGCCCACTCACAAGGCGACTTTTGTGGGTCGTGTTTTACTTGGTGGTATTCCAAGGTCGTTTCCACGTGGAAGGAAGTAAACCGAGGGGAATGTGATTTTGAGTAAAATAAAGTGTAAAATCTTTGTGATTTGAAAGTTGTTTGGTGAAAATAAAATGAGACACAAATGTTGACAAATCCAAAAAGTCACTCCAATGGTGATACCATCTCAACTTGAATCCTTCCTCCAATAGAACATGAATGAACAATTGATTCGAGGGAAGCTAGGGATAAGATGGATGAGTATCTAAGCATAAACCGTGATTAGACCTACGAAATATCAAAGAATCACTGATTTATTCATCTTCAACCCAATCAAACCGAACCATTGAACTCTGAAATGAGAGAGGAGAATGAATTGAAATGGCATACCCAAGTGGAGGTTCCCCTTGGATTTGCCAACTAAAAGATTTATCTACTCATTCTTGAAATGAAATTAACTATGTAATGAGCATGTATTGCAAAGAGATGAAGTTCTTGAGCAACTAATTGCAAGAACACAAAAGCTAGAAGAGAATGCATTTAAAACCCATTTTACAGCTAAGAAAATAAAGAATTTTGATGCATTAATGGTAGAAGCTTGAAAAGAACATTAAAATTGCATTGAACTTGAAAGAGAATAGCGTTCATGACATTAAATGAAGTTCTAAAGGTTCATACCATTGATTACAAGACAATGTATTTAAAGAAAATGCAAAATCTTAAGTTTCTCTCACTAGACACTATTTATCATTTTCTACCCAGCTTCTCTCTCTTTATTCTATGTAATGTATATAATCTTTTTTTTCATATGGAGAGCTTTGATTTCCAAAAAATGTGTATGGAGTCTCCTATAGCACCTTGATGTGATTCCCAACATAGGAGCATGAATTAAGGTGTGTTGATGCAAGCTGTGCAGGCCTTGTCTCTACACCTAACTGTTTCTCTCTCCTCTTTCCACATTTAAGATCTATACTCCAAAATTCCAAGGGGAGGTATATGAAGGGATATTCTATGTGCTGGGCATGTCAGAGGAGCATGGGAGGTTTGTTGGTGGGACCCTCAAACCAGCAGACCTGAGTCGCAGAGAATAAAGCAGAACAGCGGAGTGTACTGGTACTACTTACCAGTACGTTGAACTCTAGAGACTTCACTGTACTGGTACGCTTTTGCACCCTTTTCTAGATTTCCTGATTTCATCACTCCAAAGCTTTCCTCTAGCCATTCTTTTATCCCCCAATCATCTCAATTTATTTGGGAATGCCTTAAATAGCCTTATTTAGCACTTTTTAACTGCAACCATCAAATATCATCATTAATAGCTCAACAGATACAACTCCAATCATTTAATCCTCAACAACAGTTAAAATAGGATGATTAGCACATGAAAATATGCAATGTTTTGTGCTAATCAATAGGTTAAGGACTCCTTTAGATTATCTAGAAAAAGACTACTCACTCATGATAATGTAAACAACACAAGATATTAAAAAAGACATAATTAAATTCAGAGAAGTAAAGATGAACTTGAAAGTAATCGCTTGCATTGAAAAATTGAATTTAAATAACAAAGCTTTGAAATTGAAGACAAACGAATGTATGATTGTTGGAACAATTAAAAGAATAGAACTTAAAAGAAAGATTATAACAAAAAAAAGTAGCAATGCTTTAAAGAATAATCCTAACACTCTAAAATGTAGAACAGTAGAGAAAAGGCTAAAAAAAATCCTCTTTATTCCTCATAGGGCATTCTATTTATTATGATTGGAGGGAGAATCTTCAAATCTTTGATATATATCCTTTCAAAAATTATCTCCTCCTCTGATTCCTGAAAGATTTGGAAAAATCTAATCTTTAATTGAGTTCCTCGTAAAATTCTACCTTCACCTACCGATAGCAACTCATTTTGTAGTACAACCTATCGATAGAACATCAAAACCTACTGGTAGAACTTTGTCTGAAAAATCTCTAAAAATTATGTGAATTTTCCTAGAAATAGAACATCCTTCACCTACCGATAAGACTTCTCTAACAAAGTACTGGTACATTTTCTACCAGTAGATCATATACCACCTATCGATCAGACTTCTCTAATGAAAAAGTATACACTTTTGAAAGTTTTCCTACCGGTGGAACATGTATCACCTACTGGTTGAAGTTCTGTACTAGTCTTCTATACTTCAAACTATTGGTAGAACTGACTTCCTATAGGTAAAACCTTCATTTTTTTGGCTTCCTACTGGTAGAACTTCTCTTTTCTTCAAAATGATTTCTAAGGCTCCCAACTTCATCTTTTCCCTAGCAAACTCAATCCCAACTTGTCCCTTTTCAGCTTATCAATGCTTAATCTCCACCTTTACACCTAAACTACCTGCAAACATAGAAATCAAAGAATAAGATGCAATATGCACTAAGTGAAGCAACTTAGTTTGTTAGCAATCCTAAAGTGAATATGTTAAGCTATAAAATGATGCAATATTGAGCACTCAACAACATCATGACCATGGAAGTGGTTGAGATTTTACAATGGACTCCACAGAATCTGCCAATTGCAAAACATGATCTAACAATCTCCCCCGTTGGCAATTTCATGAAAAAACACATCAGTTTGCAATAAAGATTACAACCCCAAACTATTGAACAAAAAAATTGTAAATCTAATCTCAAGACGTATGCATACTTGCTAAATCTCTATCTAGTACAAGGATATATATCCTTCGATGAAGCTTGAAGATCATAGTCTTGCACATCACTACCCAAACCAAAACCTCGAGAAACGCATCATATATTAGAGAAATAAATTACATAATCACATGTATGAAAAACAACAAGAGAAGCATAAGGCATAAGTATGTATACATCTTGCAAGTGCAAATATACAACATGTTTGAACTAAATTGCCACATATACTTGAGAACCAATGGATTTAGCAATGCAAAACATATCTAGTTCTCCCCCATAGTTGGTTTTAACAAATAAAATAACAAGTGAAAAATAAACAGATAAAAATGTGTGACTTCATGCCATGTTTGTACTTCCCCTGAGAATTTGAACCACAAACTCTACCTTTCTATGTTCACTTGCAACATATCTAACTTAGTCAAGAGTAAATCTCCTCGATTACTCTCTCATGTACCAAAAATATTCTTCCCATTTTTGTCGTAAATACCAACCCAATGAAACCATGCTACAAACACGGTACAAAATAAAGTCATCTACCATATTCTTACCTTGTTTGTCATAGATGTCAATCCAATGATGGCCCATAACTATGAAGACATAGAATCATAGTATAACAAGAAGGTTAGGAACGCAAAGCAATTTGCTAAATCATGCATATAGACTAAGTAATAGACAAACAAGGTATATAACTCAAAGTCAAATATGAATCAGCATCAAAGAGTAAGACTAAGAGTACATCACAACAAACAAAAATAAAGAACACTTTTGTTCAGGCCATGAATGAATATAAAAAGACTCTCAAGCTCGCATATGACCTATACAACAACTTTAATAACTACAAGTGATTGTACTTCTTCAATCAGAGTGACTTGGACTCCTTCTATAACCTAGAACTCATTCATGGGCGTATATACAACCTAAATGCAACTATATGCACATGCATCCGTGAAATTGGATGCCAATGAATTGTAATTGTGATTTGAGAAAATGGTTGGTATTACATCTCTTGTATGGTTTGTTGTGATGGACTTGAATTGACTTCGAGAGCTACCGTAAAGTGTTAGATGTTAGTCTATCCCAGCGGGGGTGAGATAGTTCCTAACACTCGTAGTGGATTGTTGTTGTGACAGCAATCACTATTGTTCACGTAAGTTCGTGTCTGAGGGATGGTATACCTTTCCTGAGAATGATTTCGTCAATGTTGTGAGAGACGGTATACGCTCTTCCTAAAGTATTTGTGATTTGTCCCTACGGGGAATGATTGTGATAGGTGAACGAGGTAGAATCGTCGAGTAGATTCATGGGAAGCAACTAACATACATGACAATGGAAAGCAACCAACACACAAGTACGGATATGGATACATATTATGGGATATGGATACATATTATGTGTTATTGTTTATCATTGTTGAAAATGGTTTATTGTGGCTAATGGTAAATGGTTTCTACAAGAATTTGTTGGAAGTATGGGATTCCACCAAAACTGGTTGGAAATGGTTGATGATTGGAAATGGCTTATTATGTGGAAATTGGTTTTACTCTTAATAATTTATTGCTATCGCGTTAACTTGAAATATGTTTAAATGTCACCATTTTACTTAAAAGTTGTATGCAATATTTTGGAAAGTGAGACCGAATTATTTTATATGTTTATAAACCTTGTTCGAGTTTGAGAGATTGTTGCTACAGAGCTTAGTGCTCATCCCCTGCAAACAATATTTATTCTCAGATTTCTGTTTAGAGGAAGGGCTCGGAGTTGACGAGCAGGTAAATTGGGACGCGTAACTGGATGGAAGCATGGATCCCGAGGGAGATGTTTAGGGTTATTCTCTTTATGTCCTAGACTAGGGGATGCCTTTTTGAGATAATATATGAATGATATTTTGTTTATTCCGCTGCGACATAAAGTATTCTCTCTTTGAATGTAATGGCCATAGTTTGGCATATTCTTTTGGACGATACTTTAAATATTATGCATGATGAATTGAATATTCATTTACTTATGGAAATTATTAGTTCCTCTCATGGTGTGAATGGTTTTAGATAGTAATGCCGTCTAGGGCAGATTTTGGGACATTACAGATCACGTCCACGAAATGCTCGCATGTGACATTTTTCTCCTTAATCCTTTGGTTTTGGGCATCGTTCCTTGTTTTTTTCTCCTTTCTCCCCTATCGTTGCTAGACCCCTCCTCACTCCTCTTGTGGGAACTAGTGTCTATGGGTAGTGTAGGACCCGGCCTAGTGCATTTTGTGCATGCCATAAGTAGCAATAGTGCTCCGACCGCTACAAAAGACAACAAACACATCAAGATCCCCTCGATTGGATCAAAAGCATCAAGAGAGATCTTCCCTAAACAAGTCATTGCAATGGAATCAAAACTTTCAGAGAAAAAATGTGAGAAATGGAATTTGGGAAAACAAACTAGGGTTTAGTGAGAAAAACCATAATTTTCGGTCAAATTCCAAGTAATAATCAACCCTAGGTAATAGAAATGGAAGATTTGATGTTTGGGTGAGTGTTCTTTGATGCCTTAAGAAGATTTGAGCGAGAAAAAAGTGTCTGGGAGTTCGAGGGTTTTGAAGGAAATGAACAGTTCCCTAAAAAAATACCGGAAGCTCGATCAATACCTACCAGTAAGTTTTGTACACTGGAGGAAAAAGTACTGGTAGGTTTTGCCTTGTTTGCAAAAAACATGCGCGTTCCCATTCTGAAGTCCACTCCAATCTAAATCAACCCCTGCACATTCTAACACCCTATTTATGCCCTCTACTCAACCAAAAACATGAAGTACTCTTGTGAACCACAATTGAGTGATCATGCCCCAAGTCATTTCCAAAATTGCAACATGATTTCAAATTTTGATGCTTTCAACACACAATGCATGTATTTATACATTTAACTACCAAAATAAATACTAAAAATGTAAAACACATATTCAAGTGATAAAGGTCTTCCTAATTCTAACTCAATATCAAAAATTTGAGTGCTATTCCCACATCCTACAAGCATAGGGTTACATAACACATTGTTCAAATACCTGAATGAAGCACACATGAGCATCAATGTGACTTTAAATGCTATTTTAGAGTATGAACCTACACATTCATTTTCAAACTCGTGTGTGTGTGAAATGGACATGTAATTTAAGCATTTACCCAACGAAATTCACATTCACTCGATTATCCAAATTTAGCTTCGATGCAAAACTCACCAAGGGTTTCTCTCGACAATGAATCACACTATAATTAACCTGGCATGCTCTCTGTGTATATATGTGAGATAGAATCTTGTGCACAAAATAAAGTATGCTCACATATAATCCAAAAATGAAGTACATGCATAAAAATGAAACAACCTTGTCATAATCTTATGAACGGAATGTTAAGGCACTAGATAGCTAGATCAACCTTTCCTTTTCTTTAAAAGTTTGCTTCTCCCATGCTTTCCCTAGATCATTCAGGACTTTCAAAGGTTGTAATAAGGCCTTGGGGTGATATTGAGGTAAGTGAAATGAAGGATAGAGGATAACGAAGAGGGTTGTTCCAAGTAAATGGCCTTTATTTCAAAAAGATCTCCCTTTTTATGGGTTTTTCAATCTAACACCATCACTTCACTTTTTATATTTTTTTTTCTTTTCCTTAACATTTTCCTTTTTTCTTTGATCATTATTTCTTCCTTCACCCCGTATTCTCCCTTTTCTTGGATTTTTCATTCATTTTCATTAAATATTTGAATTCGACATCATTCATCCCTTTATTGGGTTTTCACAACACCATTCTTTCTCTTTTATGATCAATCATATTTAGCTCTCGGAACAACCAAGGTGTGGTAAATTTTTATCATTTTGCATTGGCTTGGTCTATTGTGTGGCATGGAAACGAATTTTCAACAAGGCTTAATCATGGCACTAGGGATAATATTTCACAAGAACAAGGGTTAAGGCTCAAGGTAAATCAAAGATGGCCTAAGATCATTTCCAGATAAGCATGGAAGAGAATTTCAGCATTTCAAGACAAATTCAATCAAATATCCAACTACATTATAACCAAAACAAGCATAATGAGATTATTGAACATATTTGAATTTGAAAAGTTGTTCTTTGAGTAAAAGTTCCCTCCAACAAGTATTGACACTAACACTCTCATGGTTACTTACTCATCTCTACTATTATTTTCAAGCACTAAAATGTGAATCCAATTCATAAATTACCAAAATTACATATGCATGGTGCACTTATGGTTGAATTCAAAAGCAAACAAGTAGGTCATACTCTTAGGATAAGATAAACTTCTATAATGTGCTCATGTATTCACAATTCAAAGCGAAGATCATTATTTAAATAAATACATAACACTTTGAATAGGGGAATATAAGGTCAACATTCAGATATTTTTCACAAAAATTTTCAAAATTTTCACATATTTCTCTACTATTCTTAAACAAAAATCTGTAGAGCATGTGAAGGGTGAATTTCACCACAAAAATTGGTATCATAAAAAAAATTCACAAAAAAATTGGTGTATCATACAAATGGCGCACCTCACCCCCAACTTGATTCATGCATTGTTCTCAATACAACAAAAAATATATGATATGCAATGATGGAATTTTTAAAAAAGATAAGTTAGGGGTAGACAACACCTCGTATAGAGCTTTTGACAAAACATCGTAATCTGCACATTAAAAAAAAACTACACAACGATGAAAGTAAGTCAAGGAAATAACTTGGAAATTAAATGATAAAAGAAAGAGACTGTACACTAAAATCTACATGAACAATTAATCCTCCAAAAGTTATGGTTAAACCAGATCCATCAACTCTTCCTCCACCTTTTGACCCTCAAAATCCTTGAAGAATGGCTTAAGTATTTGGCCATTGACCTTGAATGTTTTGCCATCCTTGGGTTTGTGATTTCCTCGGCTCCATTGAGGTATGCCACATTGACAAGATAGGGGTCATCCGAATGAGATCAAAGTGTTCCTTGAAAGATGGAGAGTCGAGAACTATAGAAGAGCACTTTTTATCTAGGTTCAAATGTTTTCCTTAAAATGGATTTATCATGAAAAATCTTAGTCCTTTCTTTTTGAAATTTTGGTGCTCTCATATGCATCTCTATGGATCTCCTCTAACTCATTCAACTCCAATTTCTTATTCTCTCCGGCTATTCTCAAGTTGAAGTTTAAGGTCTTGATGACCCAATATGCCTTGTGCTCCATTTCAACTTGCAAATGGAAAGCCTTACCATATACTAGTCTATAGGGTGACATACCTAGAATGGTCTTGTAATTAGTGCGTTAAGACCATAGAGCATCAGTCAACCTAAGTGACCAATCTTTCTTATTATGGTTCACCATTTTCTCTAGGATATTCTTGATCTCCCTGTAGGCCAACTCGGCTTGGCCATTGGTTTGTGGATGATAAGTAGTGGACACTTTGTGTGTGATGCCATACTTATGCATTAAGAATGCTAATGGACTATTATAGAAATGAGAACCACCGTCACTTATCATTGCTCGAGGCATCCTAAACCTCGAAAAGATATTTTCTTTGAGAAACTTGACCACGACCTAGTGGTCATTGGTCTTGGTTGAGATAGCCTCTGCCCATTTGGACACATAGTCCACTACCAACAAAACATAGTGGTAGTCAAAATACATAGGAAATGGACCCCTGAATTCAATGCCCCAAAAAACGAATATCTCAATTACTAACACAGGGGACAAGGGCATCATATTCCTATGGGTCACAATACTCAATCTTTGGCACCTATCACATTCCTTGCAAACTGAAACACAATCCTTAATTAAAGAAGGCCAATAAAAATCAGATTGAAAAACCTTAGCCAAAGTTTTTTTGGAAGAGAAGTGTTCACCGCATGCTTCAAAATAGAAAAATACAAGGGCGTCCTGTTGTTAATTCTCAGGTATTCATCTCTTCATGAGTTGGTTAGGGAAGTATTTGAATAAGTACAGGTTGTCGAAGTAAAATTAATTCACATTCGCCATAAATCTCTGTATATCCTCTAAGCTCCAGTGCGGTGGAATTTGTCTTGTAGCAATATAATTGCAAATGTCAGCATACCAAGGACAAATAGAATGAATGGAAATAAATGATCTTCAGGAAAAGAGTCAGGGATAGGAATATGCTCTTCGGCATCTTGAACTACAAGTTGGGATAAATGGTCTGCCACCATATTCTCAACTCCTTTTTTGTCTTTGATTGTCAAGTTTAATTCTTATAGGAGGAGGATCCACCTAATGGGTCTCGAGTTTGCATCCTACTTAGACCAAAGATATTAAAAACAAAGTGATCAGTGTAGACTACATTAGGTGAACCAATGATATAAGACCAAAATTTATCCAATGCAAATACTACGACTAGCAACTTTTTTTTGGTGGTAGTGTAATTCATTTGTGCCTCATTTAGAGTCTTACTAGCATAGTATATTACATATGGTCTCTTGTCTTCCCATTGACCAAGCATAACGCTGACCGCGTAATCACTCGCGTCCTACATGAGCTCAAATGGTAAGTCTAAATTGGTTGGTCACATAATTAGAGGTGTAGTGAGCATGCTTTGGAGTTTTTTAAATGATGCGTCATAATTATCTGACCACACAAATGGGGCATCTTTGGAAAGAAAATTGGTCAAGGGTTGTGCCAATGCACTAAATTTTTTTATAAAACGACGGTAAATATTGGCATAGCCAATAAACGACCTAATGTCTTCGGCGACCTTTGGCATGGGGAGGTTGGAAATTGCATCAACCTTTGATTTTTCAACTTCAATCCCCTTTGCCGAAATGAGGTGCCCGAGTTCTATCACTTGTGTCACCATGAAGTGGCATTTCTCCCAATTGAGAACCAAATTCTTCTCCTTACATCTCTCAAGTATTCTCTTGAAGTTATCCAAATATCCTTCAAATTATTCCACAAATATGGAAATTCATCCACGAAGACTTCCACAATTTTCTCCACCATTTCGCTGAAAATTCCCATCACACATTTTTGAAACGTAACCGAGTATTACACAACCTGAATGGCATTCGGCGATAAGCGAAGGTGCCAAAGGGACACGTGGATGTAGTCTTCTCGTGGTCTTCCAAAACAATATTAATTTGATTGTAGCTGGAGTAGCCATCCAAGAAGCAATAGAACAAGTGTCTGACTACTCTTTCCAATACGTGATCGAGGAATGGCATAGCAAAGTAATCCTTTCTTGTGCATGAGTTAAGTTTCTGATAGTCGATACAAACTCTCTATCTGGTGACTACTCTTGTCGGAATCAACTCGTTCTCCTCATTTGTAACTAGAGTGACCCCCAATTTCTTTAGCACCACTTGAGTGGGACTAACACATTTACTATCGGCTATTGGAAAGATAATGCCCACATCAAGTAGTTTGAGTACCTCATCTCTCACCACATCTTTCATGATAGGATTTAGCCTTCTCTGTGATTGTCAGGGCGTCTTGGAGTCTTCTTCTAGGTAGATGTAATGTGTGCAAATGAGGGGGCTTATACCCTTGATATCGGTAATCATCCAACCAATTGCTCCTTGGTGCCTCCTCAACACTTTTAATAGATCATCTTCTTACCTCGGCTTCAATGAAGAAATTTTGACTACCGGGAAGGTTTTGTTCTCCCCGAGAAAAGCATACTTGAGAGTAGAAGGTAATGACTTCAACTCCAAGTTGGGTGTTTGCATAGTGGATAGAAAAATTATCTTCTCTTGTTGGGAAAGCTTCTCAAATGTTGGGGTCCATTTTTCTACCCCTTGTAAAATTTCTGGCTCCTCTTGATAAAAAATCTCCTCCTCCCCCAACTTCAAAGTGCTCAATAGCTCTAAGTGATCCTCCAACAATGTGTCAATCTAGTTGATCTCATGTAGTTCTTCATCATCACTCCGTTGCTTTCACAAGTTTAACACGTTGAGGTCCATTGTCATATTCCCAAATGCAAGCTTCATTAGTCCATTTTTGCATTTAATCATGGCATTAGACGTAGCAAGGAATGACCTACCTAGTATGACATGAATTTGTGAGCTAGGGTTAACAACCGGATGAGTGTCAAGTACAATAAAATCATTAGAAAAATAGAAATTATCAACTTAAACTAAGACATCCTTAACTACCACCCTCAATATTATAAAGCTATGATCTGCCAATTGAAGAGTGATTGGAGTTGGCTTCAACTCTTCAAGTTGGAGTTGTTGTACACCGAATATGGTAGGATATTGACACTTGCCCCCAAGTCAAGAAGTGCTTGCTCCACCGAGAAATTTCCTAGTATGATACCAATGGTTGGGCAGCCAGGGTATTTGAACTTTAGCGGTGTGTTGGTCCTCAAGATTTAGCTCACTTGTTCAGTGAGGAATGTCTTCTTCTGCACATTCAACTTTCTTATTACGGTACATAAATCTTTCAAAATCTTGGCACATGAATGGATTTTCTTAATAGCATTAAGGAGTGGGATGTTGATTTTCACCTGCTTAAACATCTCAATAATGTCAAAATAATTAGGCACCTTCACCAGTGACTTTAAACGTTGGGGAAAAGGGGCCAAAATAGGACATGCATGCACATTTGAATCAACAATTTTTTCTTTGTCACTTGTCTCACCCCCTCGAAATAGCCCTTAATCTCTTTTTCCTTTTCCATTGTGGCCTTTGTTGGGACTTTTGGTAAAATGGACTTGCCAATTTGTTTGCCACTCCTAAGGGTGGTGACCGCCTTGAGTTCCTCACAACTCTCTTTGGTGGATTCAGATGACTCTTTCACTTGATGACCCCTAAGGTTCTCTTGGGATTGACTGGGGAATTCCCCCTTCTCTTATTGTGATGACCTTACGTCATTGGTCAATTTTGTGATTTGAGTTCGAATGTCATTAAAAGAGGCGGCGGTTTGATTTTTTATGGTGGTTTGGAATTTGATGAATTGGTGCACAACATCCTCCAAATTTTTTTAGTGTGGCGGTTGGTAAGTGGGTGGGTTGGATGATCCTTGTTGACCAAAATTTTGTGAAAACCCTTGTGGATTGGACCAGGGGTAATGGGAGCTCGACGAAGGACCTTGACCATGGTATTGGTTGCTTAGGAGGCATGAAAGGTGAATATGAACTAGACCGTTGAGAAATGAGATTCTCATTCTTCCAACTAAAGTTCGGGTGATTACTCTAACCTATATTATATCTATTAGAGTGTGGGGAGAATGATTGTCTACTTTGATTGAAGGCATTGACTTGCTTAGGTACACCTCTTTAAGTGCTGGAATGTTGGGGTACTCTGAGATGGATTGCTCAACACTCTCACAAATAGAGCAAAACTCCTCAGTCTTGTAAATGTTGGACACCTCATGTCTCCTATTGACCTCTAGACTCTCTACTTTCTGAGAAAATTTGGTGATTTTAGAAAACAAGTCTTCCCGATCCCTTGGTTGATTACTACTCGGAGTAGACCTCGGTACATCAGTGGGATCCATGACATCCCAAGATAGTGCATTTTGTGCCAATGTATTGAAGTTGTAACACTCCGCATCTTCTTTTATATGTGCATATAAATATATATACAGGAATGAGTGTGGTAAAAAGGTGGATATGTGTAGTGATGTATCTTT
>CM042197.1:17773002-17799010 GCA_023539305.1 Ilex asprella | reverse complement strand
TTTATTCTGCTGCGTTCCTTTAGTTAATGTTTGAGATGTAATAGCCATGACTTGGGCTTATTCTTTTGGATAATGTTGTAAATAATTGTGGATGACAAATTAAGTCTTGTTTCTTAAGGGATTTTACCAGTGTTCTCATGATATGAATGGTTTTAGAATGTAATACAGTCCAAGGTGTGTTTTGGGGTGTTACCGAAGTATTCTATGGCCTCATTAGGATTCTTATTTGAAAACTTTCCATTGCACATCATGTCTATGTATTGTCGATGAGCCGGTGTTATCCCTTCGTAGAAGAAACTCACCAATTGCCATGGTTCAAAACCACGATATGGAATGTATTGTAGCGATTCCTTGTAGTGCTCCGAACATTGATAAAATTCTTAATTGGACTTTTTTGAAAAATTTTGGATTTTCCTTTTAAGAGCTATGGTCTTAGGCACCAGAAAAAAAAATTGTTCAAAAATTAGAAAAGTATTTGTGTCCAGGAGCTTACTAATCGAGACTTCAAGGAATTCAACCACATTTTAGCTTTGTCTTTATGGGAAAAAGGGAACAATTTCATGTGAGCTATGTCTTCAATGGCATGATTAGTGAGGAAGGTTGTAATTATTTTCTCAAATTCCTTAATATGTAAATAAGGATGTTCTCTTTCAATTCTGTGGAATTGGGGAAGTAGTTGTAGCATTCCCAGTTTAACTAGGAGGGCATAAGCTTGGAGATAATCCCGCATTGACCTCACCAGATGATCAATTGGGATATTGTTTCCTTCATTCCTAGGAGGGGAAAATGCATTCGAGGGGGCTTGGCATTCTAGGGTTTTGCATTCCCCCACCCCTTGGAACATTAGCATCCTTATCCTCGAAGTTATCACCGACATCCTCGGATAGGTCTTGGTCAAAAATCATATTAGGTACTAGGGGTCGTCTAACCAATCTATTTTGGTAGTCATGTCCCCACATGCAAAAGCAATATCTACAATTGAAATGAAAGGTAAACAATTCTTGGCCAGTGATGAGAATCACGGGACTTACCTCCGTTGTCTAAAATCATCTTCTAATTCAATGCTTTGTCTTTCCCCGGCAATGGCGGCAAAAATGTTTGGTTGTGTTCACCCTAATCTCCAAACACTAACCTGGACTAAGTGTATATAGTTTATATGCGTAGGTGAGTGTCACTCTCCCTCGGGTTTGATGCTAGAAATGAGAAAAACGTGTGTGTGAATGGAAATGTGTGTGTGTGAGAGCAAAAGTGCTCCTCAAGCGAAGAAAGACTTTCCAGTGTCGTGTTTCACTTGAAATGAGTATTCCAAGGTCGTCTCCTCATGAAAGGAGGGTCCAATTATGTTGAAAGAGATTTTGTGAAAAATGAAAAAGTGTTAAATCTATGAGTTTATGTTTTTGGTGAGTGAAGATTTTGATAGAAAATGTAATGCAAACAAGTTTGGTTAATCCAAAGGGGTTCCAATTGGAATGCCAAATCAACTCAAAATGTTCTTCCAATGGTGCCTTGGTGCATGATAGATTCGTAAGAAGCGAGGGACTAAGGTGGAGGTGTAGGCTGAAGCATACTCTATGACAAGTCTACGGTGTATCAAGAGCTCACAACACTGTCCACACTCAACCTAGTCAAACCAAACAACTTACACTACGAGGAGGAAGGAAAAAGAGTTGATTTAGCATACCCAAAAGGGAATCTCTCTTGGATTAACAACTAAAAACTTAGCTACTCATAATAAAAGCAAAGACGTACAATATGTAAAGAGACACAATGAAGAAATGAAGATTAAAACTTGTATTAATGTAAAGAAAAGTTAAACTACAAAGATAAGTGCATTTAATACCCAACTAAAAAGTTTGAAGTGAAAAACTCAAATGTAACAATGGTAGATTCAAAGATACATAGCTAAACTTGAAATACACTTGAAATAGATGACATTAAAGTGCAATAAATGAATATTACAAGAGTCTTATAGCTTACTACAAGTGAAATAGGTACGAAAATGCAAAAATCCAAGCTTTCTCTCTCTAATTTATGTCTTCTTCCTTGAGCTTCTCTCTCTAAAATGTGGAATAATGGTGTAGCCCCCCTTGCATTTTGGTCCATTAGCCTCCTATGGCTTGTGTGTACAAGATTCCCATCAATGGGAAGTGATTTGATTCTTGGATAAGCTAGGACAAGCCTAGCCTGCAACCCTAGGTGTAGGGAAGCATGCTGGGATATGTGAGAGAAGTAGAAGTGGGACTCAAAAACAAAGAAAATTTGAGTTACAGAATCTGACATTTTTCAGCAAAACCTACCAGCATGTCAATGAAAAACCTTCCGGTAGGTTTTTTCAAGTGAGCAAAACCTTCTAGAAGGTTTCCAGTAGGTCTAACTCCAGTGTGCAAAACCTACTAGTAGTTTTATGAGCAAACCTAGCTGTAGGTTTTTACTTGGTTTGCTCCTTTCTTGATCTTTTCACCTTCCAAGCTACCCGTTAAGCCTCCCATTCATATCTATTGACTTTGAGCACTATGATGTGGTCTTAAATCAAGCTATTTCCAACTCTTTACCTACAATCACACAACAACTTCATTAATTATTTGATTAATTGCATTTTCTCCCATTTTCACCACAAAAATAAGTATAAAAGGGATAACAAAAGCATACATGATGTGCAATATTTTGCAAAAATCAAGTATCTGGTCGAATAATAGTAAGATAATTAAACTTCCCAACCAAACTGCGGTACCGAACTAGATTTTCAAATAGTGCACCATCATCCTTCAACAACTTTTGATTCATATCCATAGAAACATCAATTAGTCTGCCACAATCAAACTTGTTTCTTCTAGCATGTTAATTATATATTTGCACTGAGATAGACAAATACCTTGCTTAGATCTGGCAACTTTAATGTCCAAGAAGTACTTGAGTTTTCTTAGATTCTTAATATAAAATCTGTCTTGCATGAAGGCTTTTGACTTGGTAATACCCTCAAAATAATTAAAAGTAATTAGAATATCATTAACATAAATAATCAATAGAGTGTACCTTGCATATGTCTGTCTGTGAAAGATAGAGTGATCTATTTGACATCGAAGACGACCAAACTCTAGTACTGCATCTAAATACTTACCAAACCATGCCCTTGGTGACTGCTTCAAATCATACAAAGATTGTTTTAGTTGACAAACACTCTTACAATACTCCCCCTTATCAGTAAGCTCACATAGCTGCTCCATATGGACCTCAATCTAGTCACCATTTGTAAGAAGGCAATCTAAAAATAGGAGTTTGAGCAAGGGCCAATTAAAATTAGCAACCAAAAAAATTAAGACATGAACAGCGAAGATTTTGACAACAAGAGAAAAACTCTCCTCATAATCAACACAACAGGTTTGAGCAAAGTCCTTAGCAACAAGACAGATTTTGAGATGCTCAACAGAACCATCTAGATTAAATTTAATAGTATACACTCATCTACAACTAACAGTCCATTTACCAGGTAGTAAGGGAACAAGATCTCAAGTCTCATTATGATATAAGACATCCATCTCCACTTTCATACATTTTCTCCAACCTAGATTAGACAAAGCACCTTGTAAGGTCTTAGAAATAGAGATAATAGATAGTTGAGAGGTAAAGAAGGAAAAGGCAGGAGACAAGTAATCATAAAAAAACAAAATTTGTAATGGGATGGTTAGTAAGACACGATCTAGTACCTTTCCGAAGAACAATAGGTAAGGAAGATGGTAGGGACACCTCAGTCGATGATTGCACACGATGGGAGTATACACAGAGCGGAGAAGTAAATGGTAAACACAATAGGCAGCAGAGTAGCCGATGGTAAGGAAAGGGGTGGTAGTGAAATGGATGGCCTAAAGTCAAGTTCCAAAGTCTAATTAGGAGCCCAAAAACATGAAACTAATTCATTAAAGGTGACATCAACACTAGTGAAGTACTGATGAAGGATGGGACTACAACAACAATACCCCTTCTATGTGCAAGAGTATCCAAGGAAGACACATTTGGTAGCACGAGGGTCAAGTTTATTAAACTCAAACCCCAAGTTATGAACATAACAGACATACCCAAAAATCTTAGGAGTGAGGGAGAATAAGAGAGTATTTGGTACAAGAACAGAATATGGACTTTGCTCATTTAACACAGAAGACAACATGCAATTAATAAGGTGATAAGTAGTAAGAGCAACATCACTCTAAAAACAACGAGGAACATCCATCTCGAATAACAATACGTTTGTAACTTCCAACAAATGTCAATTTTTGCGCTCAACAACACCATTTTGCTGAGATGTATAGGCGCAATAATTTTGATGAATAATGCTAGTTTTACAAAGATAAGACAAAAAAAGGATCAGATTCATATTCATGAGCATTTAAAACAAAAATACAACAATATTGAGTTTTTATTTCTTTATGAAATGTCTTAAATATAAAAATAATTTAGAACGAGCTTTCACAAGAAATAACCAAGTCACACGAGAATAATCATCCAAAAATGACACAAAATAAGAAAATTTATTAGATGAAATATTCTTTATTGGACCCCATACATCAGAATGAATTAATTCAACGGACTAGACACACTATTTTTACCTCTACACTAAAAGGACATATGGTGATGCTTACTAAGTTGACAAGCTTAACAAAACATTGACGACACGTGACTAAAGCTAGAAACTTGATGCTTCAAATTCTAGAGAAAAGGATGGCCAAGATGATAATGTCACAGAAAGGGAGATGGCGAGGTCTGAATGGCTGAGGAGGCAGATCAAAGTCAAAGTAATAGAGACCACCAGCTTCATACCTCGTACCAATCTTCCTTTTCTTTTGGAGATCCTAAAACACACAATAAGAGGAATAAAATGTTACTGCACAATTAAGGGAGCGAGTAATCTTACTAATGGAAAGTAAGCTAAAGAGGAATTTGGGAACAAAGTAGATGGATGATAAGGACATATCAGGACTCAATTGAGCAGCCCCTAAACCTAAAAATTTAAAGAAACTACCATAAACAAGAGTACCACTATGTGGGGAAGTAACAAACTGATAAGTAGAAAAGACACTAAACGAACCAGTTATGTGATCAGAAACACTAGAGTCTGTGATCCAAGGACTACGAGTGGAGGAGAATCTATGAGTAGTCCATGAGTGTACTCCCCTCGTGTAAGAATAACTGAACCAGAGTTAGGTGGAGCCCACTTAGGTAAAGAAGTAGGTAGAGAGGGAGTGTCATCCTGATAGGAGATCATTGTGACCTCCAGCATGGCCTTCCCGACCTCCACAATTACTGCGATTGCCACTACCACCTCAAGGACTATCGTTGTAGCCATTAGGAACAACAAGAGCTAAGAGTTCTGTGGGCAAGGCATGATCAATACCTGAAGAGCCACTAGACAAGATAGCACGCTGTAAACAGGAGAAAATCTCAAAGAGAGATGGAAGACTAGAGCCATCAAAATTCTTATAGCAAATAGGCTCTTATTAAGATTTCAAGCCCATCAAAAAACAAATAATATTCAAATCCTCAAGTTGTTTTTGCCAAAATGCTGCATAAGTACTGAATGGGTGGTGGAGCCTCAATTCCTCACAAATCCCCCGAACGTGAGAATAATAATTCCTAAGACTCAAGGTACCATTCTCCAAGCGAAAATACTATTTACAACCTTATATGCTAATTACTAAAACTCTTCGTGGGATCAATACTTGGACTTAAACCAAGAAAACTACAATTTGACCAATTATACTTGGTTGTATAATTAATATAATTCAGATCATGAAAAAGTGAGAATCAGTTTTCATACAAATGGCCAGGATTCTACCTTTTTTACCCTGAGATCCTCACCTTCTAGTTTGGTTGTACATTTATTATACGTTGACGATATGATCATTACAGATGATGTTACTATTGGTATTTCATTATTGAAAAATCAATTGCAAGATCATTTTGAAATGAAGAATTTAGGTCAACTTTGGTTTTTCTTGGGTATTGATGTTGTCTCTTCTCCTAAGGGTTATCTCCTCTCTCAATCAAAGTATGCATCAGATATTACACAACGAGCCTGCTTGCCAGGCACTCAGACAGTTGAGATTTCCTTAGAGCTTAATGCTTATTCTTCTTCTTCTGATGACAATCCTTTATCTGATCCTACACTGTATCGCATTATTGTTAATAGTTTGGTATATCTTACAGCAGCTTGCCTAGACATCTCCCATTCAGTTCATATTGTTAGTCAGTTTGTTGCCACATTTACCGCAGTTCACTGGACGAATGTTCTCTATATTCTTTATTATCTTTTGGTAACCTACATCAAAGTCTATTATTTTCTTCTTCTTCCTTGTCGAAACTCAAGGCTAACTTCGATGCTAATTGTACCAATCGTAAGTCCATGACCATTGATTTTTATCTCTTTCTTGGTGATTCCCTCATTCTTAAAAGAGTAAAAAGTAAAATATAGTTACTCGTTCTTTTGTTGAGGTAGTGTATCGTGCTATGGCTTCCACCACGGCTAAGATAGTTTGGTTGTGGTGGTTACTTGCTGATCTTGGCATCCATTTGTCTGCTCATATGCATTTTCATTTTCTTCTTAGCAAACTTTTGTTGTTTTCTACTATCAAACCATGAGTTTAATGGGGGTTGTTAGATTATTTTATTATTAAGTATATTTTAGTCATTTTTCAGTATTATGTTGCCCCTACTATATAAGGGGTCTCTAGTAAGTATTTTCGATTAATGTTGTAATACAGATTAGTTGTGTTCCTAATAATATTTTATCCTTCTGTTTTCTCCCTTCTTTTGTTGATCCAAATTAACAGTATTCACTAGAGGCATCCATAACATTACTAAAAGAGATCATGGAAGCTTATCTCTTATATAGGAAGGGTAAAAGAGTTAAGAAAAATCCCGACGATAGTCCATCATCTTCATTTATCAATCCTCCACAGGTATTTGTACAAGCCCCTCCACCAAGAGCTCAAGTTCAAGAAGAACCCAAATTGTTTGATATTGATAAAGGAATTAAACTAGAAGTTGGAGATTTTCATGGGAATAATAATCTTGATATATTCCTTGATTGGTTGTGTCGAGAGTATTACGAAAATATTATTAGGGTTACACTTATTGAAATATGTATACCACATAGAGGGTATACATATCTTTCACATGTTTGTTCTATAAATTTAAATACAAGTTGATAGTGAGAGGTAGAGTAAGTTAAAACCTCTATTTGCCTTTCCCATATTGTGTTAAGTATGTATTTGCTCTAAACTTAACATGGTATTAGAGCAATTAGGTCCAAGTTTAATCTGCTATTGATAATCTCTTCTTTTCTTCTTCCTTTTGTTTTCTCCTTCTACATTCTTCTTTTCTTTTCTCTTCTAAGAACTCTCTATAAGAACTTCATTCTAGTTCTCATGCATCCTATGATTGGTGGGAAATGGGTTTGCACTAAAATCGTGCACCCAATAAGCTATTGGTGTTGTAAAAGTCAATGGTGTAGTGGTCTTTGATTGTGTGGTTATGGTGGTGGTGGTCGTGTCAATTGTCGTTGGTGGTATTGTGGATCTGGTGGTTGTCAGAGTCATTTTCGAAGTACGTCGTTGCCCTTCCAATTGCCAGTGATGTATATTGTCACTATGTTGTGACATGAAAATGCTTTGTGATTGTGTGGGGTGTCGCATTGTAGTTGTGTGGGTTATTGCTAGAGTTTGTTGTGGTAGTGATAGCACAAAATATTGTATGATTCAATGTGCTAATCATTGATTAATTGAGTAATTTTTGTGATTAAAGGATAGGAGTTTGGCTAAATGTGTTCTTAACTATGGTAGTTGATGTTTGCAGGTGAGTGGAATGAGGATGAAAAAGCTAGCTTGGAGATAGCTCAGGAGAGGAGAAGAACAGAAAATCAGAAAACCAGTTAAACTGTACCGGTACGCGTACCGATACGCTGATGCTACTGGTGTTGACCGTACCGGTACGCGTACCGGTACGCTAAACCTACTGGAGTACGCGTACTGGTACGCCAAACCTACTGGAGTTCGCCGTACCGGTACGCTAAACCTACTAGAGTTCGTCGTATCGGTACGCTCCGCCTGACAGACCCAAAATTTTGCAGATCTTCTCCAGCTGCTTTATGGACCCCACCATACTTCATCCTGCCTCTCTCCGGCACGCCCACAACACTATTCATTATGTTCACACCTTCTCTTGGACTTTGGATTCATTGATCATTAATGCCAAGAGAGAGAAGAGGGGTTGCTGGGGGAGGAAGACAGCTCTGCCATGCCCCTGTCCAGCCCACCTTAATTTGTGCTACTATGATGGGTATCACATAGAGGATTTGATAGGGGGTCTTGAGGCACATTTTTGCTAGGGAGAGGGGCTGGATGGATGAATTATTATTTATTGCATTGTATGGAATATAGAGAGAGAAGCTTCAGGCATAGATGATGATGAATAGTAGTTTCTTGAGAGAGAAAGTTATGTTTTTCATGTGTTGTTCATTGTATTGGCTTGTAATCTCTTGTAAGAATCTTTAGAACTTTATTTAATGTCATTAATGCTAGTTTCTTTATGTTGGTTCTTAGTTTAATGCTCTCATTAATGCTTCACCATTAATGTTTCAAGTTCTTCATTTTCCATAGATCTAAAAATGGTTTTGCATCTCTTTCATTCCTAGATTATGAGTTATTGCATTTAGTTACTTTAGATCTTCATTTCATTACAATGCACTTCCATTTCATTGTTATTTCCATTTTAAGTATGAGTAACTAACTTTTTTAGTTGGCAAAACTAAGGGGAACCTCTTATTGGGTATATGATTTCAACTCTTTTTTATTCCTCTCTTAAAAGACCAATGGTTCGATTTGACTGGGTTGAAGGTGGATGATTCGGTGAGTCTTTGATAAACCGTAGGCCTTGTCACGGTTTATGCTTAGATACTCACCGGCCTCATCCTCGGCTTCCCACGAATCAATCGTTCATTCATGCTCGATCGGAGGAATGGTTTGAGTTGAGATTGTATACCGAGTGGAGTAACCTCTTGGGATTGCCAACACTTGTTTTCTCATTACATTCTCATTAGCACACACTTCACCAAACAACTCTCAAAGACCAAAGATTTTTACTTTCATTTCCACCAAATCACTTCCATCTTGATTTACTTCCTTCCTTGTGGATACGACCTTGGAATACTCTTCTAAGTAAAACACGACCTGCAAAAGTTTCCTTGCAATTGGGGAGCATTTTTGTGCATGTACATTTCACATTTACATCATCTCATTTCCCTTCCTCCTTGCCCTTTCTTTTGACACTATCCCAAGGGGAAGAAATCCTTCCCTTTGCACATACATTGCATAGTTTGAGGGATAGTATTTAGGGGTTAACGGAGGTGAGGTTTTACCAACAATCAGGTAGCCAATGTTTGGATGTGACGTTTGTGTGAGCTACTGATTTCGTTGAAACGTTTAAAGTGGAGAAGAAAACTCCTCTTGTTGGGTCGGATCGGTTCTTCCATGGTTACGGGCTTAAATAATTTCTAAAGCCCAGCAACCCAAATTCATGTCCAGGAAGTTTGATATAACCCAAGAAGTTTGGTCCAACCAAAGAGGTCTGGTCCAACCTAGGTTGAGCCTAGTTTAACATAGACCTAATCAAACTCGATTCTGCATAGTTCATTGGCAAACTAATATGTTTAGACTGGCTTATTGTTATTCTAGACTGGTTCATCCCCTCTTAGGCTGGTTTAGGACCAGTTCATAACGGTTTAGCAATTATCCAATCAGTTCACTCCTAGTTATGCATCTCTTAGGCAGGTTCAAGCCTAGTTCAGCATAGTTCTGCACAACAGGTCGATTCAGACCTAATTTTGCGTGGTTCAGGCTTGGTTCTGTCCAGTTCAGCAGCTATCTAGCTAGCTCAGCTTGGTCTGTTCTGAGACATCTTTGTGTCCGAATCATACTTAAGTGAAATTTCTTTGTTGTTTCTTTATCTTCCTCTGGACTAATTTTTTGTGGTATAACTATGGCATCTAAGAATGATGACTAGTCTGTCATTACTTCCACCTATGACACCAATCTTCTCCTATGGTTCTCCTTAATGGTCTCATGATTTCTATTATGTTCAATGGGACTAATTATATTTTATGCTTACGATCAGCCCAAGTGTTTCTTAGAGGCACAAACTTTAAGAAATATTTATTGGACACTAAACCCAAGGAAGGTACTCCTAGGTATGATCAATGAGAATAGGAAGATGCTTAGATTATTTTATTATTATTGAACAATATTAAGGCCAGTATTAGCTCTACTTTGTTTTATCTTGACACGACCAAAGAAATTAGATTGATAACTAGTCTAATTAAATAAAGTGTAGAGATAATCTTGTTAATGTCAATAATATAAAAGATACCCTTCAATTTATGAATTCTATATGCCTTATATTAGTTAAGTGCTGGAAATGCTACTTTACCACAATTAACTTCCATGGTACTGGCAAGTCAACCGGTAGGTTTGATGTATATAAACCATCACACAACAACTTTTTAGGTTAGCTAGTGGTATTCATGACAATTGATTAATCCAAGCACACCAGGAGGATAAGCCATTCATGAGGAATACTTGAATTATTCAATTGATCTCATGATAATAAGTGTGTACATAATAAACTATAACACAACAACTTCTTAGGCTAGCTAGTGTTATTATGTCATAACACAACAACTTCGTAGGTTAGCTGGTTATAGAAGCGTCAATTGACTATTCCAAGCAAACCAGAAGGACATGTCAATCATGAGGAATGCTTGAATTAATAAATAGGTCATCTATGATATATATATTCCAGTTAAACATCCTCAGTGTTCCGGTGGAGGACAAACCATGCTGGTAGGAATACCGTAGATATTCAACTGGCAATATAGTTATATATAGTAATTAAACAACCCTAATGACCCAAAAGGAAAAATCATTCATGAGGATCATTTAGGTTTTGTACCATGTATCAGTAAAACATCCTCAGCGTTTTGATGGAGGACAAGTCATACCAGTAGGAACACTGTAGATATTTAACCGGCAGTTGATGATGCACCGATGATATAATTCCAGGCACAACACCAAAATTACGTATATCGTTGTATCATGCATGAAACTTATGGTACGTATATATATATATTAATAAAACATCAGTATTTCTATAATCTAACCAATACTTACATTTGTTCACCCTTCACTGAAGGGTATAAGTAACTACTCACGCTCAATTGCTACAGACAAGCAAAGAGTGCGGGCAGGTTTCATTACAACAATAAATAAAAGACTAACACTTCTTTCACAAGGAACAACTGAAATACAACCACCTTTTGCTATCAATTAAGACAAAAATGTGGTGGCAGTTCAACTATCCGAATTGAAAGATTAAACAGAAATATAGAGATACAGATTTTCAGTTGCAGTGTATGACGAACCGGATTTTATATAACTTTCTCTTTCTCTTTTTCTCTCTTTGAATTTCTTTGGATCTCTCTTTATGCCCGACCATCTAAATGAAGAAGGAGAGCACCCTAATATATAGGCGAAAGGCAAGAATGAGGTGGATGTTAAAGCCCAACCGTCGAGCGCCACCATCAGGACGGTGATGCCTTGCAGGATGTTCCATGTGTCTTGTGCTGGTTCTTGATTTTTTTTATTACACTTTGCTCCTTTTTTTTGATCTTTGACGTATCATTCCTTGTATTCTTCGGTAATTCTGCATTAAACCTTGATATTTTAGAGATAACACTCGTAAAACCCTAGTCTACGTACAAACCCTAATTCATAGTTTTTAACTATATTAATTTTACCAATTTGACTTATTTAATAATTCTAATTTCTACAGTAATTAAGGTATTCAAAAACCTAAACTACAAATGACTAAGGAAAATTTGAAAAAACTACACCCTCGAAGCCTATTTAAGACCATATAATGCCTTGTGGAGTTTGCAAACCAGACCAAGACTATGAGACAATTCAGGAGGAGGAGCCATAAATACTTCTTCAGACAAATATCCATTAAGAAAGACATTTTTCACATACAAGTTAGAAAGACCATCGATAAACAGCAAACTAAGCAATCACAGTACGAACAGTGATCATCTTTGCAACAGAAGCAAATATTTCTTCATAGTCTATGTCATACTTTTGACCAAATCCCTTAGCTACCAACTGAGCCTTTTAACGTTCCACAAAACCATTAGATTTGGTCTTAATTTTATAAACCCACTCACAACCAACAATGCATTTTCCTAGAGGTAATGACACCAAATCCTAGGTACCAGTGTTATGTAAAGCATGAAGTTCCTCATCCATAGCCTGTTTCCAAAAAGGATCAAGAATAGCATCCTTATAGGAAGTAGGTTTAGGAATGGAGTGGATAGAAGCTAAGAAAGAACAAAAATTACTAGAATAGAAAAATTTAGAGAAACCAAATCTATCTTAACACTTACGAGGTCGTCAAGGATGACAGTAGAGGAAATGGGAGGCACCACAATAATAGAAGAGATAACTAGAGTCCTACGAGCATAGGTATCCACAATAGGAGAATAAGTGACTAGTGAATTAGATATGAAAGGCACATCAAAGATATTCATATCACGAACATAAGAGTTAGTAAGAACATCAGTTGGAAATGGATCAGTATAAATGAGATCGGATTTATGTAAATTTGAAGAACTTGATGGAATAGAAAAGAAAGGATTACCCTCCATAAAAACAACATGACGAGAGACATAGAGTTTGTGTATAATAGGATTGTAGCAATGATACCGTTTTTGACCCTCACCATAACCAAGGAAAACACATAAAATTGAAAAAGCATAAAGTTTAGTATGAAGAGCACTATGAAGTAAGACAAAACAAGTGCATCCAAATAGACACAAGGAGAAATAATAAGGTGACTTAACATACAATTTTTCAAAGGGAGAAATTCCAAAAGTGAGAATAATGGGAATAAAATTAATTAGAGGAACTACAATAAGAATTTTGTCCCACAAAAATGAACTGGGAACAGTTGCAGACAATAACAAAGAGTATGTTGTCTCCATAATATGTCGATGTTTACGCACTACTACACAATTTTGTTCAAGTGTGTCAATACAAGAAGATTGAAAAGTAGTGTCATCAGATTTTAATAGGTTATTAAAATAATTAAAGGAATATTCTCATCCTTGATCACATCTAAAACATTTAATAAAAGAGGAGTATTGAGTGAGAATCATGGCACACAAACTCAGTGAATATAGAGAAAAATTCATAACGATTCTTCATTAGATATACCCAACAATACCTAGTATAATCATCAATGAATGAGACATAATATATGGACCCTCCTTTTATAGAAATAGGAGCAGGTCCCCACACATTAGAATAAACAAGATAAAAAGGCTCAAGAGAGCTAGTAAGGCTTTTATTAAAAGGTAATGCAGTAAACTTAGGTAACTTGCATCCACTACATTTGAAAATTTCATGACAGTCTAAACTATCCAAACTACTAGTAGAGGCTAATAACTTCAAATGAGAATAAGAAATATGACCAAGATGAAAATACCACAAATAAAAGCTAAAGATTGTCGGTGCAAAAGAAAAGAAGACAAATTAATAGTAGATGCAGCAATACCTAAAACATGTTGCTTTTCAACACATACAACCCTCCCTTTCTACTACCTGTCCTAATCAGCTTCTTAGAACTTGGATCCTGTATAATACAACTATAAGAAGAACACTAAACTAAAAATTCAAAATCAAAAGCTAACTAACTGAAATCAAATTAGAAGTAAGTTGAGGGATACAATAAACGTCTAGAAATATGAGGTAGGGAGAAATAATAGTCCCAATACCAATGAATATCATTTGAGTACCATTTGCTGAAAGTACATATACAGATGGAAAGAAAGTAAATGAAAACAAAGAAGGGTCACTGGTCATATGATATGTAGCACCTGAGTTAAAGACCCTAGTCGTTCGAGGCTTACCTTGTAAAACTCAAGAAATTTTTTTTTTTATTAAAAATGGAAAAATGGTAATTATTTGTTATAGTACAAGTTGAAAACTCAAAATTTTCTAGAAAATGGATGACAAAACAGACCTCACCGTTGAATTCGTCTAAAAAAAACTAGTTAATCAGTCAATTTTTGTCGAATTCTGAGACAGTTGAAATTTTTGTGTTTTACGATGCGATTGGGTGTCGTGTGACTAAAATAAATGCGGTCGAATTTTTATTGTGAAACAAAAGAAATAATTTAAAGTTAGTTTAGATAAAATATATTAAACTTAAAAGGGACGTGATTTAATTGATTTGGGATGAAATCGGATCAAAAAAAGGTGAGACGTGTGGTGCGTTGTAGACCAAGCAACCAAGGGGTAATTAAAGGAGGAAAAATCTGAATTCTCTACTTTTTTCACCTGCAAATGCCAGATAGAGAGTGAGAGAGTAGAAGAAGAAAAGAGAGAAAACTTAAGAAATCTCCCACTTCTTCTTGTGATCAAGGACTCCCTGTTCATCGGATTGTTTTGGGCCAAGAACAAAAGTTGATCTAGCCAACGAGAGCTACGCCTACATACCAAAAATCTTGGATTTTTGCTGAAGTCTCTAGATAAAAATTTTGGGAATCAAGGTTTGAAGCTTGATTTGGGTGATTTGGAGCTTCTACTACCAGTATTATGCTTCAAGAGGTAGAGTTCTTTTCCTAACTAGGTTTATTTTCAATCTAGGGTTTGTGTATGAAATGGGTAGCATGATTAGAGATAAAATATCATGTTTAAATATACTCATAGTGTAACTATAGTATGGAAAATGGTATAAGAACGGGTAAAACCAATTTTTGCATGAATTAAGTTTGTTGAAATTGCTTGTATTGTAATTTTCATAAGAAATATGATGACTTGGGCATATTAGTTGTTTGATAAAACTCCTTGAATGATGTGAGTATGTTATTTGAATGAAATTGATATAACATGCTTTGATGATGTTGTAAATTGTAATTCTATGCTTATGATATAATTGACAATTGAAATGTTGGTTGAGATGGAGTATTGTTCATAATATGCTCATGACATATTGAACCTAACATGGAAATTACAATTGTACCTACTCGAGAGGGTAGGTACAATTGCTTATCGGTTGGCGTTACCGCCAAATCTATTGGGTGTTCATACGGTATTCTATGTCTCTATGCTCTGGAAGTATACTCTAGATCCAACACATGTGGTGAATTGTGGTGAGTTGATTGTTGATGCGGATGGGACCTTTGAGGAGGGACCAGTACGTATCATGGATAGCCGATATCAGGTTTTACGAGGCAAGACTGTGAGGCTAGTGAAGGTGTTGTGGCGGCCCTAAAGAGTAGAGAATGCGACATGGGAGTGTGAGAACACTATCCGTACCAATTATCCTTTCTTATTCGAGGATGGAGGTACATTTTTTTATGTAGTTATGGGTCTGATATACTTGTCACATAAGCATGTGATTGAATGTGTGTGTGTGAATTTCCAGGACGAAATTCATTTAGGGAGAGAAGAATGTAAAACTCGGGTAAATTTGAACTTTTTCTGAAAAATGACAAAATGGTAAATTATCACTATAAAATGTATTTAAAATAGTCATTTTTCCAGAACTTTGATGACACAACGGACTTCGCCGTTCGATTTGTATCGCAAAATCTAGTTATCTTGTCAAATTTCATTGAATTCCGAGATAATCAAATTTTGCATGTATTTCAGAGTTACTGGTTGGCAGCCAACCTCATAAAGCTCCATAAAAAAAAATTATAAATTTTCTTATAATTGAATTAAATTTTAAATAAATTAATTTAAACTTAAATCGGGATCAAATAAATCGTTTCGTGACGAAAACAGACCCGAGCAAGTGGGGGACACTTGACGCGACGAGGGCCAAGTCTTAAAAATTATAAATTGAGACTAAAATTAGATATTTTGCACAAAATATTAACAAAACACTGCTGGTTTTAATGTATGGGAGAAAAGAGAGAAACCAAGATTTCTTTCGCTGATTCTTGGAGTTCTGTCGGTCGGATTCCGTCGAGCCAAGAATTAAAGTCAATCACCTCGATGAGGGCTACGCAACCACACCAAGAACGAGGAATTTCACCAAAGATCCAGAGAGGAGATTTTGAAAAATTCAAGGTTTGAGGTTGGGATTGGTGTTTTTTTGGAGGTTCTATCCTTCGCTCTACGCTCCAAGAGGTAGGGTTCCCTCCTACATTGGTCTATTTCCTTCCTATGGTGTCCTTAAAAAATGCGGACTATTTTGGGGCTGTTATATGGATTGTTTTATGGGTTGTTTGTGGTTGTTATATGGACTATTTTTGTGGTTATTTTATGGGATGTTATATGGGCTATTATGTGGCTATTATGTAGACTATTTTATGGGATGTTATATGGGTTTTCATGTGTTATATTGTGCCTTGTGAAAGAGATGAATTATGGCAAGTATATGCATTAGATATCAAGTGTCATGACATATGTTGAGATATGTGGCTGAAATGGGTCCATATGGCATTCATAGCATGTTGGATATAATTGTTGTTTGCAATGATTCATTACATTGCATATGCACTGAGACATCGCATATATTGGGTGTAAGTGTATTCTGATATCAAACACCACACTTGATGATTGATAAATGGACTCGGAAAGGTTGGGTCGAACACCCCTTTAAGTCGCATGGTTGCATGAGAAAGAAACTTGTATCGGGCATAGTGATGAGCACAAAATATTACATATTTTACGGTCTCATTTCATGTTTTTTAACTTAACTTTGCATATTAATTACATAGAATTAGTTAAAGTTTTAAATAATATGGAAATTTTAATGTTGCATGTAATTATAGCATAAATGAGGGTTTTTAGAGCTTTGAAACTAAATTTGAATGTATGGTGAAGTGATGGACATATTAATTGAGTATTGGGATGCTTGGAAGGTGAAGAAATCATGAAAAATTCAATTTGGATGAAAAACTTCAGGAAGGTTTGTCCATAAACCTTTCGGAAGGTTTTGCCCACTGGTTTCTCAAAGTTTTGACACAGTACCACTTTGTTTCCATTTTATCACCACGATCTACTTTGAATTTGAAAAAGTACAAAGCATAAAAGTTGTAGATCTGGATGTCTTCTGTATTGTGTAAAAATTTCAACTCAATCCAATGGTTGGATCAAAAGTTATGGCAATTTTACTAAAGTTGGTCCTGAGCTATCACCTTCCATAAGACCTTCCAAAAGGTTTTGCCCAGATCACCCAGACAGCCTGTAACTCAACTTTATAACTTGGGGGTCCCACTTACACTTCTCCAACAAGTCCCCTAACATTCCTTACATGTCTAGAAGGCCTCTCTCACCCCTACTTGGACTTGATGATGTTTGTGCATTAATGAGGACGAGAGAGGAGACGCATGGAAGAGAGGAAAGGGAAGCATTGTCCTAGCCTGCACCACCCATCCCTTGGAAGCCCCTATTGATGGGGATCACATCACACAGCTGGGGCATCATCACTCCATGGAAAAAAATGCATGGCTCTCTTACCATGTATTCAACATTCTTTCCACAATAGAGGGGTGGCTACCTAAGCTTAGGAGTAGTTTTAGTGAGGAAGATGATGAATAGTGCTATAAGTTAATATTTTTGCATTGTCTTCACCTATTTCTCTTGTTATCTTCAGTAAGACTTTTGTAAGCTTCCTTTATTACTGTGAATGTCATTTATTTAAAGTTTAGTTCAAGTTTAATTACATGTTCTAGTTTCTGTCATTGTTGTTTCAAGTTTTACATTTCAAGCTTTTAAATTGGGTAAGCAATATTTTTCTTCTTAGATTTAGTTTTCTTGTATTGAGTTAAGCTTTAATCTTCATTTCCATTTCCTTTACATGTCTCCCTACATTATGCATTGCTTTCCTTTATTTATGAGTAGCTAGATTTTAGTTGGATAATCCAAAGGAGACCTCCCCTAGAGGATTCCATTTCAATTCGTTTTCTTTCCTCTCTCGGTGTACGGTGATTCGGTTTGACTAGGTTGAGAGTAGATGTGGTGGTGAGACTTTGATATTCCGTAGGCCTAGTCACGGTTTATGCTTGGATCCTCACCATCTCATCCCTAGCTTCCCATGAATCAATCATTCATCTATAAACCCCCGGAGGAAGGTTTCAAGTTGATTGGGCATTTTCATTGGAGTGAACCTTTTGGATTAGCCAACACTTGTTTTCATTATATTTTCATTTACAAACTTCACTCACCAAAACACAAACAAAAGATTTTACATTTTTCATTTTTAAAAAATCACCTTCACACAATTTGAACTTTCCTTCCCTGAGGAGACAACCTTGGAATACTCTTCCTAGTAAAACACGACACGCGAAAGTCTCCTTGTGATTGGGGAGCACTTTTGTTCACACGCATTTCATTTCACACATTTTGTTCATTCCATTTCATACCACCATTTCGTTGTTCCATCTCTTACATCATCCCAAGGGAGAGTGACACTCCCTTCTCACACACATCATACACATGCTAAAGGGTGATGTTTAGAGGTTTTGGAAACCACAACGTTTTCCATCAATCATATAGTAAGAAGAGCTAGATTCTCCCTCAAGTGCAAGACCCCGCTACTTGGTTCATATACTCCGATGGTGCAAGTCCGAAAAGTGTAAAAAGGCATACAGAAGCGTACGGAGCCGGCATTGTGATTTTAAAATTCGTTGCCCAACAAAGACAAAATACTCATTCAATGGGTAACATCCAACAATGATTTGGTTTTATAAATACACAACTTTTATTTCAAATAATTATTGAATGTATTTTCGTTAATTGACGGATTCATTACATATGTGCATTACATCGTGTTGTGGGAGTCGGTGAGGACTCGGGTTGAAGTTGAATGAGTGAGTCTCATCTCAATTCATAGCATGACATAGAAGTTCCTACCACGATTGCAATTTTTGATTGAAATGAATATTGCTTATAAATTGTTGCATGTGCACATTTCATATACATCTAGGGTGGAGAGTAACCTCAATAGGAGATACTCTATTGAGAGTTGCTCACCCTATACGAGAAAACATTTTAGGTGCGAGATATACATTAGTGGATGGCTCACCTTTAGAGCCTCAAGAGTAAAGAAAGCCGACTTGTGGCTTTTATAACTCATGTTGTAAAATTTTTGGAGAAAATTTAGTCTTGGCATATAATCTTATCAAATGAACTGTAACCGAACTTATGTGGACCATGATTTGATGTATGCTAGACCTCGGATGGGTCATGTAATTAACTGCTATTATGAAATTGTGGATAAATGGACTCAGTGTGGTCTATGTTGAATATTTGACCTTAGATGGGTCTTGTAATTGTATGATGCACAGGTGGTGTTTTTTGCTAGAGCTCCCCATATAAAGGAGACTCTGTCCAAATTTTGTTAAAATAAGGATCCTTGTAAATGGGACAGAACAGTGTGATATTGAGCTACACGATATCCACAGGTATTCCGCGGGTTGATAGGTGTTCAACGGATACCCGGATTTTTGGGCGTCACAATTTCTGTATTAAACCTTGAAATTTTGAACATAAAGTATTTAGAACTTTAATATACACACAAACCCTAATTGACCCTAATTACTACTTTTTAGTTGTTTTATTTTACAAAGTTGATTACTTACTCAGTTTAAATTACACACTAGATAGGGTTAATAATTTACCATCAATATCTCCCTCTTTTGTCACCACCTCCTGGACTCCCATATTTACCACCACTAACTGAGAAGTCCTTATGTAAGGACTTTCTAATAGCATGATCTTGATTACTAGAATATCAAAAGGTCGTCCAACAAGATTTTTTCAGTCCACCACCACCGATGCCATTCTTGCCAGTAACGACTTTTGGCATTTGGGATTCCATTGCCACCAAACCCATTTCGGCCACCACATTTAATACTTCCCCCCAAACTCCTTTCAGTCACTAACTTCAACTCTTCCCCCATAATTTGGTTTGCCTTTCATGTTTCATGATTTCGGGAATCCAAATATAAAGCTGGAACTGCTCATGACAAATGCTATTTTATTGTATATCTTCATTTTTATAGGCCAAAGTGGTCTTATGGACGTGGATCATGATGATTTGATGACTTTAGTGTTGCCACTTTTCTCACCTCACAAAATGATGTGTCCGAGAAAGTAGTGTAAGATGCTTCATCTTGTTTTTTATTTAATCATGATACTTGGATTTCCTAAGATCGAATTCAAATGCATTTCTTTGAGAACTAGGTTAGAAGTAAGAGTTAAGCATATGATTCAAGAGACGCTTGATAATTAGTGTAATGAATGGTGAAAAATAGTCTGAATTTCATTAAAAAGAAAGAAACTAAGAAACACAAACTTGTGTTTATGGAACCTCAACTATGATTTGCATGAAGAGAACTTCGTTCTGGTAGACAAATATTAGAAGGACTATAAGTAGGGGTGGTTATGTTGAAAAATGAAAAATAGACTGCTAGGCGTGAGGAGGATTTGTGTTTAGTAGCTTTCTTTCTGCTTAGTATTCTAACTTCTACCGATGGATTTGTATTTATTTATTCCCTTAAGTACTTGAAATTTGATCATCTTTTTGTATGAAAGCCTAATGAGTTTCCTTGTACTATGTGAAACATACTATTATCAGATTAGACACGCCTATAGCTAAAGGAAAATACATTAAGCCATTAAGGGAGGTAGGCCAATGTCCTGTTAGATATCTTGACCCATGGTCAAGCCAATGACCAAGGACGAGGCCTTTCACTGGACCCTTTCCAGATGGAATTTATGGGGGCCCTTGGTTACCATAGTAAAAAATAAATGAAATTCTCAAAGTCATAGCAGCACCTCTTAAGATTTCTCTTATTCAAGATTGCAAGAAGACTTGACTAATGAAAACAAGTATCTTAATGTGATTACTTGATTACTGTAGTGAATCAAGATCAAATTCGTTGTATAGGAAGTCCATTTCTCCCCCACTTACCAAATACTTTAACAAGGGTCTAAATGGGAGAGGTTTAAGAATTAAAAGAGATTCTCCTCTTTTTACTCTTTTTTGTACCGAACTTATAATCATGTCATTTGAGGGTATATCAAAAAAATTCAAACATGCATTAGTTCAGGACATCTACATATATTATCCCCCACGCCCAGATAGCCTATAAGGTTTTTGAAGAATCTATCACTACAAGCTGAAAGATTGAGCAACGAGATGTAAATCAACTGCCAAATGTTAAAATCTGTGTTTAAGTTTTGTGAAAGACAAGTCATTTATGTGTGTAGATAGAAGTTTATAGGGTTCATTTACTGCAGAAACAATGGCTTGCACTCCTATTGGACCATATTTAATATGAATACAAATTTTTTATTTAGAAGGCAGACTCAAACAATTTGACCAAACGGGACCAATGTTATTGCCCAAATTAGTCAAATAAACCTTTTTACTAAAATTCAAATTGCACTAAAAAAAAGGTAGTGTGGAATGTGTGTAAATTTGCACACAAGCCTCCAAGGATCAAGAGGTAAAAAGACTTATCAATACCGTTCGATGACAACTATTCTATGGCCATAAACTACTAGCTATGCTAATCGTTCTATGGGTTACTTTAATTTTAATCCCTTGTTTAAGGTGAAAATATACGATTACCTTTCGTAAAAACCTCAAGTCATTGCAAGCGACCAAGGGAATGATTTCAAATGAGCGCAATCCTATTGGCATGATTATGAATGATTGATCAAGGATAACATGAGAGATCATTCCTAATAAACTTCACCATATCCAGGTCAATGGAAACGTTGGAATTTGAAAATTACCAATCTATACTTATAGTCAAATGCTCCATAAAAACCATGTACAAAACGTTGAAATTTGAAAATTACCAACCTATACTTATAGTCAAATGCTCCATAAAAACCATGTACAAGACGTATCATCAAATGCTTTTAAGAATAATTCCACTATTCCAATGTTAGACAATGAACACAAAACTAAAACCAACACTAGTCTATCATAAGTTAACTCCAAGAGCATGAAAATAAATTAAACAAGAGGAGGCCAAATTAGTTTGCACAAAGAAAATGGGGCAAACTTCACTTTAACCCTTGTGGTATACCCCAGATGTATATAACATCCCTGAAATTTAAAAATGTCCACTTAACTCTTACTTGGTTTATTAACCAAAATGCACCTTTAACTCCATTAATATCATTGGTAAAATGACTTTAATACCGCTCCATCCGTTTCATCTCATAATCTTCTTCTTCACAAATACTACCATGGCTACCACACTAAAGCAACCATCTTCAACCGCCCCATAAAGCACCAATACAATCAAGCCATGCAAATCACCAACAACATTAAAATAAACAATACTGCCACATTAAAAAATAAAAAACCAAAAATTGAAATCTACTTAGATCCAAATCAAAGTCAAACAACATCTACCTTGGCAGGTCTAAGTAAATTTATAAGGGGCATTACCAGTGCTGAGCACATAGAAGTCTGAGAGGCTTTTGTTGCAGTCAAAACTGCTTTGGATATGGGATATTAAAATATTGTCTTGCAAGGTGATTCAAAATCTAAAATTGATCTTGTACAGAAAAGGTGGTTCGCTTATTAATTTGACCCAACTGATAATATTTTATTTGTAAAATTGAACTTAAAAAATTATACACACTTTTCTAATATTATATGGATTGTTATTAATATTACGTTGAGATTTCCTTTTTGATAAAGAAATTATTTTGGTAGGTTCTTGCATTTAACGTTAGTCATATTTGGTTAGTAACTAACGGTTGACATTGAAAGTACCCACCAACAAGTCGATCCTACAGAGTCAAATTCATTCATCCAACGGTCCAGAAATTATCATTTTTTCTTAATATTTCTCCTTCTAAAAAGTCAACGATTGTAGCTGATCTTGTAACACATCTTACGATCTCAAATTCATTCATCCAACGGTCAAGAAATTATAATTTTTTCCTTAATATTTTTCCCTTTAAAAATTCAACGATTACGGCTGATCTTGGAACACATCATACAGTCTCAAATTCATTCATCAAACGTTTAAGAAATTATAATTTTTTTTCTTAATATTTTTTTCCCAACAGGTCAACAATTACTGTTGATCTTGGAATACATGATTTTTTCTGACATAATAAATAAATTGGTCAAATTTTTCATTAATATCATCTGTGTAGTATAACATTTTGAATTTGTCTAAAACACAATGATATTAAAAAAAGTTCATCAATTTAAGATGAAAAAAAAACAAGGGTGTTGCTTAACACATTTATATTGAATATAATTAGTTTTAATTTTATTTATTTAATTAATTATCTCAAACTAACATGTCTTACACATATCTTGAATCAAAAGTTCAAGACTAATTTTTTTTATCTCTTAAAAAAATTCAATGCTAATATATTCTTATAAATTAATAATTTTGTAATAGCTTGTACTAATTAAAAAAATAATATTTTAAAAATGATATTTGTAGATAATTTTTTGATGTAAAATATTTTGGCGATATGTTTGTTGATAAATTAAAATTTTAGTTTGTATTAGATTTAACTCGATTTTGATTACATGTATATAAATTAATATTTTTTTAAGTCAATCTGTAATATAAAATAAGACGGCTTTAACAAGCCGGTCATATAGTCTCAATTTCACTTATGGTTAAGAAATTATAATTTTTGTCCTTAATATTTCTCACCCCCTAAAACAGTCAACAATTATGGTTGATCTTGGAATACATCCTACGGTCTTAAATTCATTTATCCAACAATAAAAAAATTATAATTTTTTTTGTTAATATTTTTTCTCCCAATAGGTCAACAATTATTGTTGATTTGGGAATACATGATTTTCTCTGACATAATAATTAGTCCTTGTTTGATATTATTTGTGGTGTAACATTTTGAATTTTTATAAGACACAATAATAATATTTTGATTCAAAAAAAATTCATCAATTTAACAGATAAAAAAAAACAAGGACGCTGCTTAATAGATTTATATTAAATACAATTAATTTTAATTTTTTTTATTTAATTAATTATCTCAAACTAATATGTCTTACAGATATTTTGAATAAAAATTTAAGACTAATTTTTTTTATCTCGTAAGAAAATCTAACACTAATATATTCTTATACATTAATAATTTTGATAAATTAGATTTTTATTTTGTATTAGATTTAACTCAATTTTGATTACATGTATATAAATTAATATTCGATTTTAATTCTATGTATATAAATTAATGTATTTTTAAGTCAATTATATCATAATTCGTTGATTTATTTATAATATAAAACAAGGCGGCTTCAACAAGCCTTATCCGACAGTTTCAAATAAATTCATCTAACAGACACCAATATTTCTCTTAAAATTATTCAAATTGAATTTATCCTTCCTCTACTCACTCTTCACTCTCTCTCTCTTTGGCAGTGGCGGGGCGAGGAGGGAGAAGAGGGGCTTGGGGCCACCCTAAAAATATATATATATTTTAGTTATATATGTTTTATATATTTTTTTGGATTAACTGAGCCTATTGTAATGATTTATGAAAAACAAACGAGCAGTGCTATCAGGATATAATTTGAGAACTTAATGATTGTTGTTATTAGATTATCAATGAGTCTCAATATTAAATTATCACTGAATCTCAACACTATCAATCCAATGGTCATAATACATTAAATTCCCAAATTATGTCCAAATTGCATTGGTGAAAGTAAAATTAATTAGCTCAAATAAGTTGGGTACTAGAACAAAAAAATAGAAACAAAAAGTTCATACAAAATCTCTTAAAATTAGAAAACTAAAATCGATTTCTTAGAATATTAGTATGATTTGTTGAAGTTTCATTTGGTTAAAAAATTATGTGGAATTTGTAAGAAGCTTAAAAATTATAGAATATTGCTTCTATTTGTGTCAAATAAATTATATAATTGATTCTTAATGTATAGATGTTATCATATTAATTTTTTTTTCAAACATACTTCTTTTATGTTTAATGAATTTTTAAGTATCAAATTCGATATAAAGAAATATAAATATATCATATTATTTTTATTTATTATATTTAAAGTGTGTTCACCCTAGATCATATTTTTGACTCCACCACTGCTATCAAAGATCTTCACTTCTCATTTCTCCAAATTAATCGATTGGTCTACATTGCACCGAAAATATTTTGTCATTTAAAAAAAACAAGTTATCTCTAGTATATATACATACTAGCATGCATGAAGAAAAAAAAAATCCACCTTTGCCCTCTAAAAAAACAACTATGTCATCCATATCCTTATATTTGATGACAAATTAACCCTAATCATCACTTCCATTCTTCCTATTCTCAACCGTCTCTTAGCCTCTCTCCATCTCTGCTCTCTTTCTTCACAAACCTTCAAATTTAATGACAGTCACCCGCAGTTCCCTATTATCACCATCTCTCTTCCTCTCTCCGTCTCATAATTCCAAATGATCAGAGCATTCTAGCTCTAAATATGTTCGGTTAATTGCACAAACATTTAGTATTCTAGCACTAAATAGATAGTTCAATGGGCAAAATCCTAATGTGGTCCTCTCTCCTCTCTTGTCCCTCATGTATGCCAATTGTTGGGTTGTTCTGTTCTTTCTCTTTCTCTATGTGTGCATGGCGATATGTATACATTAATTGACTCTGTGCTAGGAGATCAATTTTTATCGCGGTTGGCACTGATATTATTGATCATGGAACATTCTTTGACCTTGACAACTCAACATGTGAACCAAGGTAACATACAGTATACATCACATTCTACAGTTTGATTTTTGGATTGGCCTTGATGGAATATTCTTCCTAATTTTGGTGGAAAATAATTGAATGAGAAGGTTCAAGAGTATTGGCATGATTGTATTGAGTTTTGTTGGTTTTTGCCTTTTTTATTCTTGTTTTGGTCGCTATTTTTTTTTTTT
>CM042197.1:17743736-17758926 GCA_023539305.1 Ilex asprella | reverse complement strand
AAGGTACTATAACGGTGCTAGAATACATGACTAAGTTCACAGAATTAGCCCGATTCGCTGACGACTATGTGGTCATCATCATAGCCAAGGTGCGAAAGTTTGAGGATGGGTTGAAATTATCCATCCGAGGTAAAATTGTGGGTCTCCTTCTACAAGACTTTGACTTGATGGTCGAGACAACAATAGCAATTGAGAGAGGGGTGGAGGACGCACGGAACATCCAGGAAGCGAGTGTTAAAGACAAGAAGAAGGAGGGTCAATCCTCTTCTTCTAATTCGGGGAAGAAGAATCAGACTTCTACTCCGCAAGGACATCAAGGGCAGGGCCGCGATTATCAAGGCCAAGGTCAAGGTCAATCCTCCCAAGGAAGGGAAAACTTCAGGACCATCTACCAGACATGTCAGAAGACTTGTTATCTCAATCACCAGTCGGGTCATATAATAAAGGATTGTCCTCAACGACAAGGATCCCAGAGCTATGGGACATCCCAGTCCTAGTCTTTGGTGGGGCATCCACAAACACATTTTGTTTCTCCCTACCCCACCATGGGCCAGGGAAGCCAGTATCTGTACCAGGGTGCCGTACAGACCCCTACTACTTCACTAGTGGGAATTCCACCATCAAGCCAGATGGGCTAGAGCATGGGTCGAGGTCGAGGGCAAGGTTCACCGGCTGAAACTTTGGGGACCCAAGGGCATGTCTATGCCATCACTCCTCTGACTGAGACAGTGGATCAGTCGGTTATCCATGGTACATTTCTACTCTCTTACTTATGGTCAAGAGTATTATTTGACTTTGGTGCATCTTATTCTTTTATTGCTACATCTTATGTGAAAGATTTGGGCTTAGAGCTTGAAACCCTAGAAGAGCCATTGCATGTGAGTTCTCCCCTAGGGGCTAGGGTGAGGGTTGATCAGATATGTCGAGACACTGAGTTAGAAATCTCAAGGATTCTACTACCATGGACCTTAGAGTCATGGACATGTCAGAGTTTGATGTCATCCTTGGGATGGACTGGTTGATGGCACACCATGTTGTCATTGATTGTGATCGTAAGAGAGTCACTGCCTACACACTAGAGGGTGTTTGTTTCAAGTTCCATGGGAGAAAGCATGATGCTTTACCTCAAGTAGTGTATGACTCCCGATAACACAAGCAATTGGTGGGTTGGCTAGCAAGTCTTACCCTAGAAGACGAGGCAAGACAAGAGTTGGGTCTACCTCGGGTGGTTTATGAGTACGAGGATATTTTTATGGATGAACTATCGGGATTACCTCCACATAGGGATGTAGACTTCACCACTGAGTTACACCCTGATACATCGTCCATTTCTATGACTCCACATAGGATGGCACCTGCTGAGTTGTAAAAACTCAAGGTCCAATTGCAAGAATTGTTGGACAAAGGCTTTATAAGGCCAAGCACTTCCCTTTGGGGTACTCCGATGATGTTTTCCAAGAAGAAGAACAAGACCTTTGACTAAGCATAAACTACTGGCAGTTGAATAGGATAACTATCAAGAATAGGTATCATTTACCGCGGATTGATGATTTGTTTGATCAACTTAGAGGAGCGTGGGTCTACTCCAAGATAGATCTTCACACCGGTTACCATCAGTTGAGGGTTAGGGAGACTAATATCCCTAAGATAGTGTTTAGGACAGGCATTTCAAGTTTACCATCATGCCTTCTGGATTAACGAATGCCCCAACGACATTCATGGATCTCATGCACAGGGTGTTCAAACCCTATCTAGATCAGTTTATCGTAGTCTTTGTTGATGACATCTTGATATACTCCAAGTCTAAAGAGGAGTATTAGAGTCACTTGAGGGTTGTTCTCCAGACCTTGAGCGATCATCAATTGGACATCAAATTCAGTAAGTGTGAATTTTGGCTTACTACAGTGAAATTTTTAGGACACGTAGTGTCGGCTGAGGGTGTATCTGTGGACCCGAAGAAGGTTGAGGCAATCTTGAACTGGGAAAGGTCGAAGTCAGTCTTTGAGATACGCATTTTCTTGAGATTGACAGGGTATTATAGGAGGCTCATTGAGGACTTCTCTCGATTAGCTGCACCTATGACGAGGTTAACCAAAAAAAGGTCAAGTTTGAGTGGAATGATTCGTGCGAGAAGGCATTCCAAGAGTTGAAGATGAGGCTTATTTCAACTCCTATTCTGATAGTTCTAGTGAGGGAACAGAGGTACACAGTGTATTATGATGCCTCTAAGGATGGACTTGAATGTATTTTGATGCAGTCCGGGAGGGTAGTGGCTTATAGTTCTCAACAGTTAAAGAACCACGAGCAAAATTACCCCATACATGACATAGAGTTGGTGGCCATAGTCTTTGCCTTTAAATCTTGGCGCCACTATCTATACGGTGAGCAATTCAAGGTGTTTTCAAACCACAAAAGTTTGAAGAACATATTTACACAGTGAAACCTCAACATGAGGCAACGTAGGTGGATGGAATATCTAGAAGACTATGACTTCACTTTGTATTACCACCCCGATAAAACAAATGTGGTGGCTGATGCACTCAGTTAGAAGTCACTGGGAGTCTTGGCTAGTGCGACTTCCCGGGAGTGGCAGATGCTCGAGACTGTGGGATAGTTTAAACTGTGTTATATGGGTCAGGCTCAGGGTACGTTGGGAAGTTTGGTGGCTACACCTTCCCTACTGAATAGGGTGATTGAGTCCTAAAGATAGTGTCCATTACGGACCGAGTATGCTCGGGGTACAGGTGATAAGGGTTGGACTATTCATATGGATGGTAGTCTTTGGTATAGGGGAAGGATTGTGGTTCTCCAGTCGGCGGAGCTGAGAGAGGAGATCCTTAGGGAGTTCCATTGCTCCTGTTTTGTTGTACATCCAAGTGGCACGAAGATGTATTAAGATCTTCGTCGCTAGTATTATTGGAGTGGAATGAAGAGACAAGTTGGTGACTTTGTCAGTCGATGTCTCATATGTTTGGAGGTAAAGGCTGAGCACTAGAGACCAACAGAATTACTCCAGTCTTTGGAGGTAGCTGTGTGGAAGTGGAAGCATGTCACGATGGATTTGGTGATCCACTTGTCGTGAACATCGTCGGGATATGATGCAGTATGGGTGATAGTGGAGCGGCTTACTAAGTCGGCACACTTTTTTAACGGTGCGGATGACCTTTACACTGGAAGAATTCTACATGTTGTATGTACAGGAGGTTGTTCGATTGCATGGGGTGCCCATATCTATAGTATCGGGTCAGGATCCTAAGTTTACGGCTCATTTTTTGGGGAATTTCCTATAAGCCATGGGGACACAGTTGATGATAAGCACTGTGTTTCATCCCCAGACAGACGGTCAGTCAAAGAAGACCATCTAGACTTTAGAGGACATGCTGCGGGCATGCGTGCTAGATCTCATGGGTAGCTGAGAAGAGCATTTACCCTTAGTGGAGTTCACCTACTATAATAGTTATCATACGAGCATACAGATGGCACCCTATGAGGCGCTATCTGGGAGGTCTTGTCATTCTCTGATTTGCTGGACTGAGGCAAGGAAGAGAACCTCTACGGGTCCAAAATTTGTTAGACACCTCTAAGAAGGTGGAGTTAATATAGAAGTCTCTTCTCACAGCTCAAAGTCGACAGAAGAACTACATCGACAAACGACAACGACCTCTAGAGTTTGAGGTGGGAGATCATGTCTTCTTGAAGGTGATGCCTATGAGAGGAGTAGTCAGGTTCAGCAAGCGAAAAAAACTGTCGCCTAGGTATATTGGGCCCTTCAAAGTACTAGGGAGGGTAGGTATAGTTTATTACCGACTAGCGTTACCGCCAAATCTATCGGGTGTTCATACGGTGTTTTCATGTCTCTATGCTCCAAACATACATCCCAGATCTGACTCATGCGGTGGATTGGGGCGAGCTTGTTGTTGATGCAGATGGTATCTTCGAGGAGGGACCGAGGTGTATCATGGATAACCATAATCAGGTTTTGCGAGGCAAGATCGTAAGACTAGTAAAGGTACTGTGGAAGCACCGAGGAGTGGAGGAGGCGACATGGAAGCGTGAGGACACTATACATACCAATTATCCTTTCTTATTCGAGGATGGGGGTACATTCTTATAGTCATTTGGTATTAAATGATTGTTGCATATGCATGTTATAGTATGTGTATGTGTGTGTGAATTTCAGGAACGAAATTCTTTTAATGGGGAAGAATGGAAAAACCAATGAAAATTTGATTTTTTCGAATAAAGGCCAAAATGGTCATTTTTCCCAGATAATTCGAAGTTAAAATACTTGTTCTCTAGAGCTCGTAAGACGCAATGAACTTTGTTGTTGGATTCGTATCACGAAATCTAGTCACCCGAACTAATTCCGTTGAATTTCGAGATAGTCAGATTTTTCAAGTTTTACGAGGCGACTAGGTGGCGAATGACCTGACAAAGGTCCCCAAAAATTGAAATTATAAAATTTTTTTATAAATGAATTAAATTTCAAATAAAATTAAATTGAACTTAAATCGGGATGAAATAAATCACTTCGGATGAAAACAGACCCGGATAAGTTAGGGGCGTGTAGCTCGACTCGGGCCAAGTCTTTAAAACTATAAATAAGGGCTAAATATCTGAAAAATTATATTTTTTCTCTCCCATTTCTACTGAGTTCCAACATTGGAGAGAAAGAGAGAGAAAAGAGAAAATACAATTTCTTTCGCCAATTCTCGGAGTTTCGTCAGTCGGAATCCGTCGAGCCAAGAGTTAAAATTCATCTACGTGACAAGGGCTACGCGTACGTACCAAGAACAAAGGATTTCACCTAAGTTCCAAGAGGAGACTTTGGAGAAATCAAGGATTTTGGGGCTTGGAAGGTGTTCTTGAAGCTTCTACCTTCATTTCTACGCTCTAAGAGGTAGGGTTCTTCCTACTTTGGTTTTATTCGACTCTTGGGTGTTGATAGACTAAGGTTTTGATATAAAAATTGACCTAAGACATGTTTATGGACATGGAAATGAGAAAACTTAGCATATGATGACTTAAGCTAAACTTTAGCTTGAATTTGGTGTGTAGAAGTTACTTATGTAATTTCTTGAAAATATGAAATTTGAGGCATGCTATGCGTTTCATGAGTTGTGCCTTGCATACATATTGATAAAATTCTTGAATGTTTGAAGCTTGTTGTTTTTATTGTAAATTGTGTTAGAAAGATATATCAATATGTGCTATTTTATGTATTGACATTGTGAATGATGTTGGTGATTATATGCAATTGATATAATTGGCCTTGAATATGGAGAAAAGTAGTTAAATTGATCCATATGACATTCATACATGCGGGACATAATTATTATTGAAATGGTGTTTCACATTGCATATGCACGGAAACATCTCATCACATATGTGCATGCATGGTTGTTGTCAACACCACACTAGGTGATTAACGGAAGGCTTGGAAAAGTTGGGCCAAAGGCTTAGCTGAGCCATATGGTTGCATGATATTTTCGGTTGGGGTTAGCAAGAAGGGGTTATAAGATTCCTCGGGCGAGAGACCTAGTGATTAGGTATGCACTCCATTAGTATAAGAGCCCATAAAGTGTGTCGATATACGTGAAACCGTTGGTAGAAGTCTATGAATTCCGTGTCGGTTGGGTACCGTTGGTGTAAGACCATGAATATCCCCCCCAAGAAAAACCCTAGAATTGTAAACGTTATTTGATGTGTAACATAGATGATGGGTTTATACACCTTGGCACTTACATGTGTTGATGAGCCGGGAAGGGCTTGGATTGAGTGCATGAATGAGTCTCACCTCATTACATGGCATGTTATAATAAATTCCATCATTGAGTTGCAGACACTTGAGTGGAGTTGTTGTGGATAATTGTTGTTGCATGTGAACACTTCATGTGCATCTAGGGGGAAGTAGCCTCTGTAAGGGATACTCTATTGAACGTAGCTCACCCTATATGAGAAAACATTTCAGGTACAGGGTACACGACGGCGGACGACTCTCATCCAGATCATCAAGGGTGAAAAGAAGCCAAGATGTGGCTTTGCTTTGGGTTTTTGTAAAAAATTTATGAAAACTTAGTTTTTGACATATAAATTGATGTGAAGATATGTAATAGAACTAGTATGTAACAAGTTTTATGTTGGAAATATTGTTAACCATGTATGAGATGATTGTGGAAGGGTTTGGAATGAAAAACTGTACTGGTACAGCGTACCGATACGGAGCTTTGGGCTTTGAGTTTCCTTCCTTTAAATGGACCCTAATGGAGTGTAAATCATGGTGTATTGGACTTGATTTGGTTCAAATGAATAATTGAATCTGAATTACATAGTGGGTTATAATCTTGATAAGGGGATGTTATCGATGTAGTGTTGGGTTAAGCGACGTCCACGGGTGTTTTCACAGGTTGATGGGTTGTCAACGGTTGACAAAAGACCCCTAATTTTTGGGGTGTCACATATGTAGCATTCACAAACCATTTCAAGTGTGGCTACCTAAGCATAGGAGTAGTCCAAGGAAGAAGATGATGAATAGTGTGATGAAAATTTATGGTTTTGCATTTTCTTCAACCATTTTGTTGCAGTAAGTTGTTGTTCTCTTGTAATCTTTATTTCTTACGTTGCAATCTCCTTTATTTCAAGTATATTTCAAGTTTAGTTACATGTTCTTCAATCCACTATTGTTGCTTACAAGTTTTCTTCATTTCTTGCTTTAAAATGGGTATTGAATTTCTTTCTTTATAAGTTTTCTTGCTTCAAGTTAAGTTTCAAGCTTCATTTCTTACAATGTCTTTACTTTATACATTTCTTTATTGCTTTCATGAGTAGCTAGATTTTTAGTTGGTTAATTCTTGGGAGACCTCTTCTTGAATTTTCTATTTCAACTCATTTTCTTTCCTTCTTTTGGTGTACGGTAGTTTGGTTTGACTGGGTAGAGAGTGGATGAGATCGTGAGTCTTTGATATTCCGCAGACTTATCACAATTTATGCTTGGATCCTCATCATCTCGTCCCTAGTTTTCCATGAATCAATCTTTCATCTACGCACCAAGGAGGTTGTTTCGAGTTGAGATGGGATTCCCATTGGAATGACCTCTTTGAATTAGCCAATACTTGTTTTCTTGCATTTTCATTAAGAACAAAACTCACGAAAATCAACTACAAGATTTTACACTTTTTATCGTTTTCACAAAATCACCTTCACCACAACTCTCTTCCTTCCCTAAGGAGACGACGTTGGAATACTTTTCCATGTAAAACACGACATTCAAAAGACTCCTAACACTTGGGGAGCACTTTTGTTCACACACATTTTTTTCCATTTTATTTCTTTCATTTCACACCATTCCAATGCCCCATTTCCCACATCATTCTGAGGGAGAGTGACAATCCCTCTCACACATAAGCTATATACACATTTGAGGGTGATGTGCGGAGATTGGGAAAAACAACAACGGTTTTCATCAAGCATCAAGATATAGAATCTAGGAATCAGGGCTAAAAACCTAATCCAGGAACATAAGATGCTTGGAGCAAAGCCCGTTCGAACGCAAGTACTCCATTTGAATGCAACACCCTCTGTTCAAACACAAATGTGTGATTTTAGCTGACCAGTTTTGTGTCATCTAAATAGTTTTTGATCCTATAAATACCCTAGCGACATGTTTTAGGGTTTCTTTAGCTATTTTTCAACCCTAAGAAGCCAAGAAGAGTTGGGAGAGAGCTAAATAGACTAGATCTTGGAGAATTAATGCATAGTAATTGCACTAAAACATATTCGGATCAACTATTTGCATATTAAGGTAGGGTTTTTTCACAAATCCTATTCGTTGAGGTTAGGGTTATTATCTCATTTTTTATTTCTAATTCGTAAATATATGATAAATAAACGTATGTTTTGATTCCATTTCAACCATATGGATCGTTTTCTTGAATACATACATGATTTACATCCGAAATTAAACGTTCTTGATGAAAAACTCTAAATCTTGCATATGGTCAATTTAAATGTCTTTTAACGATCTCTTGCATGTTTTAATTGGATTACTCTTCTATTTTGAGAATTGTAGAATTACGAATTGTGAGATACGTGGATTTTATTGAAAGTTCAAATATTATCTCTTATATGGATGGAATTGATGAACAAGGGTTACACTAGAATCTATATCACAGAGTGTGTAAATGAGTTTTTTACCTCAAGGGGTTTAAAGGTTCTCTATCAATCGTAGTGGAATTGTTTGGTTCCTCGAGAGGTTTCAAGAATTCATACTATTCGGTCACGACAATCGAGGTTAGGGGACATTATACTATTTCTAGGAAGGTTTCATCAAGCTGATGTGTTGGTATACGCATTTCCTAAAGTGTTGTGGTCTAGTGAGGATTGATTGAATGATTTGGGTGTAAGTGTGGGTTAGAAATATTCAATGTGTGAATTCTAGTTAATCAACCTACATACAAAAGATATTTAGTTCGACCTGTTTTGTATCATACACCGAAGTATAAGTGGTCGAATTGTAGTTGTCTCAGTTTAAGTCCAAGATCGATCCCACAAATATTTTTAATAATTGGAATTTAAAATAAGAACAATGAAGTATTGTTAAGCAGTTATTGTGAAGTGAGCATAGATTGATAACTAGGCTAAGTAAATAAATTGCATAGGTAAACTGTTAAAATACAATAATATGAACGGTACCCTTCAATTCAAGAATCTCTTATGCTTTATATTGGTTAAGTAATAGAAATGCCACCTTAAAACAATTAACTTCCAAGTCACTAGAAAGTTAACTGGTACGTCAGATGTATATTGAACCATAACACAACAACTTTTAGGTTAGCTGGTAGGTAAATGCATCAATTGACTAATTCACCTAAACTAAAAGGTCAAGCCATTCAGGAGGGATACTGGAATTACTCAATTGGCAGTTTTATATTATGTATTAGTTAAACAACCCTAGTAAACCAGAAGGTCAAGCCATTTAGCAGGATTACTTAGGTTATTCATCTTACTTCTTTGTACCATGCAACAGTTAAATATCCTAACCTTTGTGTCTTAACTGATATTAAGGGAGGTTGTATTTCAATTATTCCTTGAAAAAGAAGTGTCAGCGTTTGTATTTTATTTAATATTTTAATAAAACATACCCTCACTTCTTGCTTGCCTATAGCAATGAGGTGTGAGTCATTTAATTATACCCTTTAGTAAAGGGTAAACATATGTATATTATTGGTTAAATTGTGGAAATGTCAATGTTTAATTTTTCTTTATTGATATATATATCTTCCTTAATTGTTGAATGGTTATATTTATAATATGCTCATGGTTATGAATACTGAACAATACTTACCATTCTATACCATACTATCTATTGTTATGTACTTCATGCATGATACAATGATGTACGTAATTAGGTGTTACATAAAAGTCAATTGGTTATAGACGCCTTAAGTCTCGACATAGCCAATGATTTCAGTTCAATACGTAGCCCAGAATTATCTCATCAGTAAATCATCAACCTGCTGGTGGAATGTCTAAAGTGTTCCAACTAAATGGCTTGACCTTCTGGTGTACTGGGCGGAAGTTCAACTCTCCAAGTAGAAAAGCATAACAGAAATGTAGAAATAACAAAATTCTGACTCGAAAGTAGGTTGAACAGGATCTCTCCTTGGATTCTTGAATATTTCTTTGAATTCCTCTTGGTATTGTGTTTGAATTCTCTCCTAGGCTTCCTGGAACTCCCCCTCTCTAAGCTCCCAATTAGGCTGGCTAGACAGACCTATTTATAGGCCAAAATAATATCTGGAATGAAGGAGCAGAAGCTGAACGGCCTTAGCTACCTTCCGAACGGTGCTGATTTGCTAGAATGTGGTGAAGGTCTTCCACATTATTCTTGCATGTTCCATCCTTAAATTACACTTGCTTCCTTGCTAGTTTAAACTTTAGCAGATTACTCCTCTTGCTTCCCGCACAAAAACCTTGAAATTTCAGACATTACACACATAAACCCTAGATTACGCTCTAACCCTAATGTACAATTTTTAACTGTTTTATCTCCCATAATTAACTTATTTAACTATTTTAATGTACATATTTATTTAGGTTAATCACAGTCCCCAACCTAAACTTTATTAGTCCCTAGTAAATAAAAACAAGATAAAATCACTTTTGTATATTTTCACGATTGCATTTAGTATATACAACAAGTCGTTAAACCCCTAGGTGATCTCTAGTGGACGAGTTTTGTCTCGTGAAGGTTTTCAGTGAAACTACCTACAAACTTCAATAGTTAGGAGTTCATAATTCATACTTTTCACAAATAAAATTAAATCAATATTCCTCTGCATTGCTAGAATACTTCCTTTTTTTATCACTTTAAGAGTAACACACGTTAGTTGTAATATTATTCATATATTTTTAGAAAAACTTGTGTGTGCATGTAATGATTTCTTTATCTTAAAAATCACTCAGGAAATATCACCATCTTTCATTGTAGTTTTGTTGCCAATCCTTCCCTAAAATACACTCAACAAAGAATATACATATGTTATAGTGACTATTCACTCAAAAATTACATGTTATTGGAATATTGTTAACAAAGCAAATAATTTTCACATATAACAAATCAAAAGAGCAGTTATTTGAATAGAACTGAAATTTGATAGAATCTCATACAAGAATATTAACACTACATTAAACATATTATTAACATTCTCCCTTTTTGGATCGATAGGATTAATAAACATGCATGACCTCTAGAATCAAAAAAGATTTTCTTAGGGTTCTAATGTGGCCATTGGTTTTAGGGTTTAAGAAATGACGTCAATGAATTTCACATTCTTTCATTTCATTAAGGTTGTATTGTGGCACACATCTTTATAGCTTTCTAAGACTTTCACATTCTTTCATTTCATTTTTTCCATTTTTTCACAGTCTTGGCTCTTTTCTTTCTTTCTTTCTTTCTTTCTTTCTTCTTTGAAAATTCTTTCATAGATTTTGCTTTTCTTTGAATAGTAATAACCCTTTTCTTTTCTTTGCACTTTTCTACCTTGTCTTCATCTTGTACTTTTCTGTATCATATTGAATTAGAAGAGGGTGCAAGAAAATTAGATAGCAAAGGTAGGTTTAATATATATTTTCTTGTGGCTTGGATATTTTTTGGGTTTAATGAAAATAATTTATACTCTTTTAGGCTCAATCATGGCTAACTAAGGATATAGTTTTGTAAAAGAAATGAACAAGGCTCAAAATTAATCAAAATGGTCTAAGAACATTTTTCAGAAATCATACACCTACATAATTCCTAAGTAAAAATTTAAAGGATAAAGCTAACAATACAATCTAATGAGTGTTAATCAAAACAAAACTAATGAGATTATTTAAAGAAAATTTACCGTTGAAGAATCCCTCCACAAACCTCCTGTAGTAGCCTGGTAAGCCCAGAAAACTATGCACTTCAGTCACATTCTTCGATGGTTCCCATTTCATTACGGCTTCAATCTTAGCGGAATCAACTGCTACACCTTGTTTTGACACCACATGACCAAGGAACTTCACCTCCCTCATCCAAAACTCACATTTGCTCATTTTAGCATATAACTTATGGTCTCTCAATATCTGTAGTACCATAGAGAGATGACGAACATGTTCTTCTTGAGTCTGTGAGTAAACCAATATGTCATCAATAAACACAATGACAAATTGATCGAGGTAAGGCCGCAAAACTCTGTGCATCAAATCCATGAATGCTGCAGGGGCATTAGTCAATCCGAACGGCATCACCGTATACTCGAAATGACCATATCGGGTACGGAAAGTAGTCTTAGGAATATCCTCCTCTTTAATCCGCAACTAATGATACCCCGTGCGAAGATCAATCTTGGAGTAATATTTCGAACCCTTCAACTAATCAAATAAGTCATCAATTCTGGGCAACGGATACTTATTCTTCACGGTAACCCGATTCAACCTCCGGTAATTCGTGCACAACCGTAGCGTCTCATCCGTTTTCTTCACAAAGAGGACCGGGGCTCCTTATGCTGAAGTGCTTAAACGGATAAACCCAATTGCCAACAAGTGATCCAGCTACTTCCTTAGCTCCTTCAACTCCAAAGGTGCCATATGGTATGGAGCAATGGATATGGGTTCGATTCTCGGATAGAGATTGACCTTGAACTCAATTTCCCTAAGTGGCGGTAATCCGGGTAATTCCTCGGGAAAAACATCCGAAAATTCTGATATAATTAACACCACATCCGTATAGATTTTATCCCTGTCATCTCCCATCAAGCTAGCTAAGAAACTCAAATGATTTTCCGCTTTCGCCTTTAAGAATCTACTACCCGTAGTAGGAAATGGATGGGAAGAGTCTCAGTTATTCACAAAACTGAAAACGACTCCTCCTGGCAACTGAAATGTAATCCGCTTGCGGAAACAATCCATTACCGCCCTAAAAGTGGACAACAAGCTCATCCCAAATATAACGTCATACCCCTTCATATCTAACGCAACCAAATCTACGGTTAGTACATAATCCCCAATTCGAAGTACACACCCTGCTAGTATCCAACCGTTCTCCCGTAGGCAAGTCAACATTCAATACATGCTCTAGCTTCTCGAAACCCATTCCCAAATTAAGAGCATAGGTGGTACATATGAATGAATGTGTAGCACCGAAATCAAATAAAATTCGGGCCCATAAATTATAAAGAAGAATGATACCTTCCACAACAGCATTGGAGGCATCTTCCTCCGGTTGGGTCCAAGCAAATACCCTTCCTTGATTGGTGCTGCTGGGGGATTGAGCCTATAACGGTCTCCGTTGTTGTAGTGGCATATTGGTTGCCACTTGGCCTGTTGCTTGGTTGGTTCTTGGTGGAAGCGATAGGCAGTTGTGTCTGAAGTGTCCTACCCCTCCACATGCGAAACATTGAAGGGGGTCAGTGTTGGTTCTAGTCTGAATGGCCCCCTCTCCTCGAACTGCTTGAGGTCTCAGTCCAACTGCTTGATCGGGACGACGGTAAGGAGTCGCCCTTTTCACTCCACTACTACTTGCACCGGTCTGAATCGGGCCTCCTATCGTGAAGCTCTGTTGCCGCTGGCTATCCTCTATGTCTCTCTCCACTATGGAAGCTCGGTCAACAAGATTCCCATAATCCCGAATCGTGAGAGCCACTAACTTCTCTCTGATGACCGGCCTCAATCCCTGCTCAAAGCGTTTGGCCCTGTCGGCCTCAATTGCTATAAACTCCATAGCATATCGGGATAGCTCATCAAACCTCCTGTCATACTCGACCATGGTCATGCTACCCTATTGTAGAGCTAGAAAGTCAGTCTTCATCCAGTCTCTGACTGATTCTGAAAAGTACTTGTCTTGGAAGATTTGGTCGAACTCTTCCCAAGTGAGTACATCGGTGTTCCTCCTTCGTTTCACGGAGTCCCACCAATGGTCGGCCTCCCCTTCGAGCAACTAGATGGCCAAACCAACCCGCAAATCCTCGGCAACTCCCATGCCATCACAGATCTTCTTCACTCGGCGGATCCATTTATCCACATCCAAGAGGTTAGAGCTTCCTTGAAAAGTAGGTGGGTGTTGGCGTAGAAATTTCCGAAGGACTACCATCTTCCTATTCTCGTTCCCGTTGCTCGGTACTTGGGCTAGTGGATGAGTCCCACCATTATGGTAGTGGTTGTTGTTGTTTCCATTCTGGCTTTGCACCAGAGTGGTGAGCTCCCTCAGACATTGGTATATGTCGTTCATGGCATCAGGAAATGGTGGCGGAGGAGGGGGTGCTTGGTCACCACGTCCTCGTCCACGGCCACGTCCTCGTCCTCTTCCTCCATCTATTCTGCACATCAATTTACAATTTAGATCCTTGATGTGCAAGACATCCTAAATATTACTTTAATCTAAAGCCTATGGTTCCTCTAAAGCAAGACCGAACAATTTCTTTCTACGTAGTCCTATTTCTCTAGTGTGAATTCATAACCTACAGCTTCCATGTAAGACCTAAAGCCTAGGCTCTGATACCAACTCTATAACGCCCCAAATACCACCCTGGACGGCATTACCTTCTAATATCCATTTACATCATTAGAGCACTAAATAATTCATCCATAAGTAAATTTCATTCATCAAAAAAATAAAATGTTCACAATATTGTCCCAAAAGAATCGACCCATGTTGGCCTTTACATTCCCAAAAATTAACAAATGTAGCGCAGCGGAATATAACAAAATATAAACTAGACTTTACATTGTTTCAAAAGAATATCCTATTCTAGTACAAACGAATGTATCGCTCTAAGCGTCCACCTTGGGATCCACCTCCCCGTCTAGCTGAGTCTCCCAGTATACGGGTTCCTCGACTCCCAACTCTTCATCTAATACATGATCTAAAAATATGTAATTTATAGGGGATGAGCACGAAGTTCTGTAGCAAAATTTTTCCAAACTCAAACATGGTTTAGAAAAAGGTAAAATATGTCGGTCTCATTTAGCAAAATAACATATATAACTTTTGAGAGAAAACCGTGACATTTAAACAGATCTCAAGTTTATACAACAGTGATAATCAAATGGAAATAGTAAAATGCATTCTTTAACAGTAAACCATTGCCAAATGGTTTGGACCGGCGCCTACCATTGCATTGTCCCATACCAATGCACCGGCTCTGACATAATCCAATCCATGTTCTCATACAGATATATAGATATATATTGGTTCATTTCATGCCATGTACGTTGATTGTTTCTCAAGAATCTACCCAACGACTATACCTAGTTCACCAATCAGTATCACATCACAAGCACTTTGGGAAAGGGCGTCTACCATCCCAATGGCAGTGACGAATCCCTCCCCAAAAAAGGTATACCAACCCTAGTTTGAACTTCAATGAACAATAGTGGTGCCATTACCAAATGACCACCAACTATAAGTGTTAGAAAACCATCTCACCCCCACCAGGATAGACTAACCGCTAACACTTTACGGCATCTTTCGATGGCAATTCAAGTCCCTCACAACAACCATACAACGAGAAAACCAACATATTCTCAATTACAAGCATATTTCTAAAACTCCCTAATTTCATTAAGTCTTAATTTCAATAATCAACTATGAAAAATACAAGAAATCACAATGAAATCATTTATTACTCAACACAAAGTTCTATGGTCCCAATGTCAATAATAAAAG
>CM042197.1:17730276-17743636 GCA_023539305.1 Ilex asprella | reverse complement strand
AGGTTAGAGCTTCCTTGAAAAGTAGGTGGGTGTTGGCGTAGAAATTTTCGAAGGACTACCATCTTCCTATTCTCGTTTCCGTTGCCCGGTACTTGGGCTAGTGGATGAGTCCCACCATTATGGTAGTGGTTGTTGTTGTTTCCATTCTGGCTTTGCACCAGAGTGGTGAGCTCCCTCAGACATTGGTATATGTCGTTCATGGCATCAGGAAATGGTGGCGGAGGAGGGGGTGCTTGGTCACCACGTCCTCGTCCACGGCCACGTCCTCGTCCTCTTCCTCCATCTATTCTGCACATCAATTTACAATTTAGATCCTTGATGTGCAAGACATCCTAAATATTACTTTAATCTAAAGCCTATGGTTCCTCTAAAGCAAGACCGAACAATTTCTTTCTACGTAGTCCTATTTCTCTAGTGTGAATTCATAACCTACAGCTTCCATGTAAGACCTAAAGCCTAGGCTCTGATACCAACTCTATAACGCCCCAAATACCACCCTGGACGGCATTACCTTCTAACATCCATTTACATCATTAGAGCACTAAATAATTCATCCATAAGTAAATTTCATTCATCAAAAAAATAAAATGTTCACAATATTGTCCCAAAAGAATCGACCCATGTTGGCCTTTACATTCCCAAAAATTAACAAATATAGCGCAGCGGAATATAACAAAATATAAACTAGACTTTACATTGTTTCAAAAGAATATCCTATTCTAGTACAAACGAATGTATCGCTCTAAGCGTCCACCTTGGGATCCACCTCCCCGTCTAGCTGAGTCTCCCAGTATACGGGTTCCTCGACTCCCAACTCTTCATCTAATACATGATCTAAAAATATGTAATTTATAGGGGATGAGCACGAAGTTCTGTAGCAAAATTTTTCCAAACTCAAACATGGTTTAGAAAAAGGTAAAATATGTCGGTCTCATTTAGCAAAATAAAATATATAACTTTTGAGAGAAAACCGTGACATTTAAACAGATCTCAAGTTTATGCAACAGTGATAATCAAATGGAAATAGTAAAATGCATTCTTTAACAGTAAACCATTGCCAAATGGTTTGGACCGGCGCCTACCATTGCATTGTCCCATACCAATGCACCGGCTCTGACATAATCCAATCCATGTTCTCATACAGATATATAGATATATATTGGTTCATTTCATGCCATGTACGTTGATTGTTTCTCAAGAATCTACCCAACGACTATACCTAGTTCACCAATCAGTATCACATCACAAGCACTTTGGGAAAGGGCGTCTACCATCCCAATGGCAGTGACGAATCCCTCCCCAAAAAAGGTATACCAACCCTAGTTTGAACTTCAATGAACAATAGTGGTGCCATTACCAAATGACCACCAACTATAAGTGTTAGAAAACCATCTCACCCCCACCAGGATAGACTAACTGCTAACACTCTACGGCATCTTTCGATGGCAATTCAAGTCCCTCACAACAACCATACAACGAGAAAACCAACATATTCTCAATTACAAGCATATTTCTAAAACTCCCTAATTTCATTAAGTCTTAATTTCAATAATCAACTATGAAAAATACAAGAAATCACAATGAAATCATTTATTACTCAACACAAAGTTCTATGGTCCCAATGTCAATAATAAAAGAAAACTTTAAGAAGAAAATTCATCCCTCTCCAAAAATCTAGGGTTTTTTAAACAAAAGAGGAATTTCATGGGTAATCAACCCTAACTTTGATAAAACATGTATTCATTGCCCAAAAGACTAAGAGAGGATGATTTTTTATCATATATATCACATTTATAGCAAAACATACATATATACATAAACCCTAATCTCAATGAAAGAGAAAGAGAAGAAATTCCCTACCTTATGTTTGGAAGCTAGGTTTGATCTTGACTAACTCCTTTAAACTCTTGTTTTTCTCTTCCTTTCTTCCTCTTTTCTCCTCTTTTCTTTCTCTCTTAGGGTTTCTAAGGTTGGAGGGCTGAAATGGAGTCAAAATAAGCGACCATGGGTATTTATAAGGCTAAAATTGGATCAAGATCGCGACTTTTAATAGTCAGATCACTTCCAGCCGTATCGGTACGCTGTACTGGTTCGTCGAACTCTCTGGACCAGTTTGCTCCGGTACGCAGTATCGGTATGGTTTTGTCCAGTTTTTTCCTTTTTTATCCATTTTTCATTTTCAATCCATCTTAAACCCTTTCAAAGCCATCCCAAACCTCTCCAACACACATTTCTATCCCAAACCTATTTAAAACAAGTTCTAGGACCTGAAATTTCATATTTTCACTTATTAAAACTAAAATTTAACTATTATTTCTACTAACGTTCTAAATCTCTACTTTTCTAATCTACCAAATTCAAGCACACATCACTACACATATCCACCGTTTTACAACAATTATTTATTATATATCTATATACATATATAAAAGAAAATGCGGGGTGTTACACAGCCATACCAAGAACAAGTGATTTCACTGAAGAGCCAAAGAGGAGATTTAGGGTAATCGAGTTTTTTAGGGCTTGAGAGGTGTTCTTGAAGGTTCTACGTTTCATATCATTCTCCAAGAGTTAGGGTTCTTCCTACTTTAATTTTATTCCACCCTTTAGTGTTTATAGACAAAAAGTTTAATATTGAAATTGACCTAAGACGTATCCATGGTCATGGAAATGAGGAAGTTGGTATTGAAATGATTTATGTTGAATTCTAGCTTGTATTTGATGCAGGGAAGTTACTTGTATGTTTCTTGTAACTTGGTGATATTTTGGGGGTATGATGTGTTTAACATGATTGGTGCCTTGAAGGTGCTTGATAAAATTCCTTGAGTGATTGAAATTGTTGTTTTTGTAACATGCTTGAGTTATGTGATAACTTGTGAAAATTATATGCTTAAGATATAATTTGCCATAGAATTGGGTTGTTATGTGTTAAATTAGTTCATATGGTATTCATTACATATGCGACATGATAATGTTATTGCAATGGTACATCACATTACATATGCACGGGGACATCATATCATATGTGTGTGTGTGTGTGCATGGTTGTTGTCAACATCACACTTGGTGGATTACGGGTGGCTTAGAAAAGTTGGGTCGAAGACCTAGCTGAGCTACATGGTTGCATGATAAATTGGGTTGGGGTATCAAGAAGGGGCTAGAAGATCCCTTGGGTCCAATGCCAGGTAGATGGGATACACACTCTCTTGGTTTGGTCCATAAGGTGTTTGGGTGTACGTGGAACCCTTGGTGGAAGTCCATAAATTCCGTGTGGGTTGGTGACCCTTGGTGTAAGTCCATGAACTTCCACCCCAAGAAAGACCCCAGAATTGTAAATGTCATTCGATGTGTAATATGGATGATGGTTTCATGTACATTGGTACTTGCATGTGTTGAGGAGCTAGGAAGGGTTCGGGTTGGGTTACATGAGTGAGCCTCATCTCATTTAATGGCATGGCATGATAAATTCTAATGTTGAATGCGTATTCTTGCTTGGAATATTATGAATTGTTGTTTGTTGCATATGAACATTTCATATGCATTTAGGGGGAGTAGCCTCTATAGGGGATACTCTATTGAGTGTGGCTCACCCTATGCAAGAAAACATTTCAGGTATGGGGCATAAGCCGGTGGACGGCTCTCATTCAGGCCATCAAGGGAGGAGAAAAGCCAAGATGTGGCTTTACTTGGAGATTTTGTAAAATCATTGTGAAAACTTAGTTTTTGGCATGTAAATTATGTAAATAAATGTAATAGAATTTTTACTTATCATTTTTTATGTAACAAATGGTGTTAAATAAGTATTGGATGATTTTGGAATGGTTTGGAGGATTTTGGAAATCAAAAACATGAGAAATAGGCAAAACAGGGCAAAGAGTACCAGTACACTACTGTCCACAAGGTAGACAATACCTTTGATGCCCCTAAAAATAGGGGTCTTTTGTCAACCATTGATAACCCATCAACCCGCGAAAATACCTGTGAATGCTGCATAAGCCGTCACCACGTGATAGAATCCCCTTAACCGGGAATTAAAACCCACAAATGTATACCATATTCATTTATCTGTTGAATTCAATCGAGGTCCAATATACCATGATTTAAACTCTATTATAGTTCATTTACATCATTGGAGGGAAGGAAAACATAGGACGAAAGCATTGAAAAATATTTTTAAATTTTGAAAAATTTGGAGAGAGTACCGATACGGTTTGCCCACTGGTCAAAACCATGTTGTTATGTTGTACCGGTACTTTCTATTTTGAAAAGTTTGTCAAGAGTACCAATATTGTCTGCCTTCTGGGCAATAATGTGCTCGTACACAGTAGCGGTACACTTTACCCAGTTTTGCCTATTTCAACCATTATTGATTTCCAATCCATTTCAAACCCCCTCTACAACCATTCAATACAAGTTTAATATCATCTACTGCATAAGGTTTGATACATACAAGTCCTATTACGTACTATTTCATTTAATTACATGCCAAAAATTAAATATTCATACTAACTATACAATTTCTCAAAATAAGCCACATTTCAGCTTTCTTCATCCACGAGGCTCAAATTGGGAGCCATCCACCAGCGTAAATCCTGCACCTGAAATGTCTTTCCCATAAAGGGTGAGTCACGCTCATTAAGGTATCTCCTACAGAGGCTACTCCCCAACCTAAATGCATATGAAATATTCACTTGCAATATTCAACAATTCATACATTCAAAGCGAGAATATGCATCCAACGTTGGAACCTATCATGCCATGTCATGAAATGAGGTGAAACTTACTCATGCAAGCCAACCCGAGCCCTTTCCAGCTCTCCAACACATACTAGTGTCAATGTGAATTAACCCGTCATTTATGTTGCACATCAAATGATGTTTATCAATCTAGGGTCTTTCATAGGGTGAGTATTTATGGACTTACACTGACGGCACCCAACCCACACGGAATTTATGGACTTCAGCCAACGGTTTTGGGTACACTGACACACTTTATGGACTTGTACCAATGGAGTGCGTATCCAAATCACAGGGCCTTGCACCAGAGGGATCATTGTAACGCCCCACATACCACCTTAGACGGCATTACATTCTAAAACCATTTACATCATGGGAGCACTAAAATAATCCATTAATAATTGAGACTCCATTCATCCTCCATAAAATACTTACAACATTATCCAAAAGAATAAGTCAAACAATGGCATTTACATCTCAAAAAAATTAAATTACACTTGGCAACGGAAACATAAAAATAATGTTAAACTTTACATTGCCTTAAAAGGAATTTCCTAGGGGATGAGCACTAAGCTCCTCCTCTATGCAATAATCTAAAAATATTATTTGTAGTGGGTGAGCACTAAGCTCTGTAGCAATATTCCTCCCAAACTCGAACAAGGTTTAGAAAACAGATAAAAATCGGTTGGTCTCATTTCATAAATAACATATATCAATTTTTTAAGGAAAAACAGGACATTTAAAATAGATCTCAAGTTTAAGCCGTAATAATAATCAAGTGAAAGAATAAAATAAATTTCACAACAATATACCATTTCCAACTTTAAGTCATTTAGGCAAGGCGCCTTCCGATGCATTGTCCCACACCAATGCACCAGCCAAGACAATTCAACCCATCATCCTATGTATACTGGTTCATCCCCGTACCATGTATGTAGATTGCTTCTCATGAATCTACCCAACGATTATACCTAGTCCACCCATCATAATCACAATCATAATCACTTTAGGAAATGGTGTCTACCATCCCAATGGCAGTGACAAGTCCCTTACCAAGAAAAATATACCATCCCTTATTCAAATTCCAGTGAACGATAGTGGTCGCATTACCAAACGACAATCCACTACAAGTGTTAGAAAACCATCTCAACCCCCACTAGAATAGACTAACCTCTAACACTCTACGGCATCTCTCGATGACAATCCAAATCCATCACAACAACCATATAAATGAGGAAACCAAAATATTCTCAATTCACCAACAATTCCAAATAAATACAAAATTCACAATTTCTCAATTTTACAAGCATATCTCAAAAATACCCAATTTTATCATGTAACAATTCTAATAACTAATTAAGAAAAAATACAAGAGATCACAATAATATCATTTTATTACTCAACACAAGCACTATGGTTTCAAAATCAAGAATAAAGGAATAATTCAAGAGGAGAATTCATCACTCTTGAAAACTAGGGTTTTAAAGTGAGAAAAGGGATTTCATGGGTCATATTGCAATAAAACCAAGGGATTATGATTTCATAGCATATATATATAATATTTAGAGTCAAAACATATATTCATATATATGTATATATATATATAAATACCCTATCATCAATGAACAAGAATGCAAGAAAACTCCTACCTTGAATCAAAGATTTTAAAGTTCAAATCAAAAGCCCAAGCCCTAGAGAACTCCTTTCTCCTCTTTATTTTGTTCCTTTATCTTCTCCTAGGGTTCTAAAATGTTTAGGGTAAGGGTGGAATGTAAGAATGGGGTAAAATGCAGTGAAAAGGGGTGTTTTAAATGGCTAAATCTTGACTTTTACTGTGCAAAATTCGAGTTTCTTTCAGGCACACCGGTAGGTTGTTCCGGTAGGGTTTAGCTACTGGTGTCGGACGTAGCGGTAAGCTGTTCCAATAGGGTTCCCTTCCGGTAGGGTTCCTTTCCGGATTCAATGGAGGCATTATTTTGACCCACAAAAATTTAAAAACTTATCTAATCAACCTTTCCAAGTTTAAACGTTTTCGAAACTTAAACATCCCAATCAAATTGTCTCCCTAGTAGTTATTACGGTTACAATCCATATGGTTTATTCTTTCGTCACTACATATATGAGAATTACTAAACAAGTACATTACTATATTGATATAAACATGTGGGGGTTTACAATCCACCCCCTTAAAGAAATTTTTGTCCTCGAAACTTGCATCATGTAGTGAATAAGTGCGTGTACTTCTCTCGCTTTTCTAGCTCCGGTTCTCAAGTAGCTTCTTCCACTCCATGGTGTTGCCGCTAAACCTTCACTAGTCGGATGACTTTGTTGCGAAGCACCTTCTCTTTGGCGTCAAGAATCTTCGCTTATTGTTCTTCTTAGGTTACTTCGTCTTGAATTTCAATATCTTCCAAGTCTACGACTGGCGTTGCATCTAATTGAAACTTTCTCAACATTGACACGTGGAACACGTCATGTACCTCAGACAATTGAGTTGGTAACCACAACTAATACGTCGCTTTGCCCACAACTTTGATCACTTTAAATGGCCCGATATATCTTAGTGCTAACCTTCCCTTCTTGCCGAATCTAAATACTCCTTTCTTGGGTGACACTTTGAGGAACACGTAGTCTCCCACTTTGAATTCCAAAGGTCTTCGTCTTTGATCCGCATAGCTTTTTTGTTGACTTTGTGCTGTGCGTGGCCTCTCTCGGATGAGTTAAATTTTCTCGGTAGTTTCTTGAACAATCTCCAGTCCAAACAAACTACTCTCGCCGGCTCCCAACCAACAAGCCGGGGATCTACACGGTCTTCCATAAAATGCTTCATACGGTGCCATCCCAATGCTTGCCTGATAGTTGTTGTTATACGTAAACTCCACCAACGGCAAGTGATCACTCCAGCTTCCTTTGAAGTCCAACACGTAAGCACGTAATATGTCTTCCACAATCTGTATCACCCTCTCGGATTGGTCATCCATTTGGGGATGAAAAGTTGTGTTGAAATGTAACTCTATCCCCATGGCTTATTGTAGCCTTTGCCAGAACAGTGCCACAAATCGAGAATCACGATCCGACACGATAGAAAGCGAAACTCCATGCAACCGCACAATCTCATGGATATATAGCTGGCTTAAAGTCTCGAATGCGTCTGTGGTCTTCATACCCAAAAAAATAAGCGGACTTGGTGAGTCTATCCAAAATAAACCATTCTGTATTATGCCAGCCCGATGTCCGTGGTAAACCAGACACAAAATCCATGGTGATGTGATCCCACTTCTACTCTGGGATAGGCAAAGACTGTAGTAATTCTCCTGACTTTTGATGTTCGATCTTCACCTGCTGGCACACCGCACATCGTGTTATGAACCTTGCCACATCATAATTTATTCCCTTCCACCAATATTGGCGCTTCATGTCCCTATACATTTTTGTGCTACCGGGGTAGATAGCAAACTTAGAGCGATGACACTCTTCAGGCATCTCCTCCTTTAGGGACGAATCATCGAGAACACATAACTTCTCTCCATATCTCAATTCTCTATTTCTCAAAGACCAACCCTCCATAGTTTCTCCATTCTCCAATTTAGCTCGAATCGACGCTAATTTAGGATCCAAGCATTACAATTCCACAACCCTACGTTGAAGAGTAGGTTGAGCCACAAGGTTAAACAAACATGGTCGGGATCCATCTTCCCCAACCCATAGATCATAATCTCCAAGGGCATACTTCAACTTTCATTCACCTATGGAAATATTGAGTTCTCCTCGAGACTTCCTGCTAAGTGCATCGGCAACTGCATTCGCCTTCGCTGAATGGTAGTTAAGTGTGAAATCGTAGTCTTCTAGGTACTCAATCCACCTTCTTTGCCCGAGATTCAAGTCTTTTTGTGTGAAGATATACTTGAGGCTTTTATGAACAGAGAACACTTGAAATTTTTCTCCATACAAATAACACCTCCACAACTTAAGAGCAAAGACCACAGCGGCAAGCTCTAAGTCATGGGTTGGATAGTTCTGTTCATGAACCTTGAGTTGCCTAGATCCATAGGCAACCACCTTACCTCCTTGCATTAGCACACATCCCAAGCCTCGTAGTGAAGCATCGGTGTAGATGTCGTATCCTTCCCCACTACTCGGTATAATGAGGATAGGCGTCGTTGTCAACTTCTCCTTCAAGGTGCGAAAGGCTAGCTCACACGCTTGAGTCCACACGAATTTTTCTCCTTTCCTTGTGAGGCAAGTCATCGGCATCACAAGCTTTGAGAACCCTTCTACAAACCTATGGTAGTAACCTGCTAAGCCCAGAAAACTACGTACTTCAGTCACATTCTTCGATTGTTCCCACTTTATCACGGCCTCAATCTTTGCTGGGTCAACAGCTACACCCTGCTCTGACACAACATGGCCAAGAAATTTCACCTCCTTCATCCAAAACTCGCATTTGCTCATCTTAGCATATAACCTATGCTTTCTCAAAGTCTGGAGCACAATCGTGAGATGGCGTTCATGTTCCTCATGTGTCCGTGAATAGATTAGTATGTCATCAATAAACAAGATAACAAACTGAGCTAGATACAATCAAAATACCCTGCGCATTAAATCCATGAAGGCTGCTGGAGCATTAGTTAATTCGAACGACATCACTGTATACTCTAAATGACCATACCAAGTATGAAAAGCAGTCTTAGGAATATCCTCCTCCCTGATCCGCAATTGATGGTACCCTGTGCGAAGGTCAATCTTGTCGTAATACTTAAAACCCCTTAACTGATCGAATAGGTCATCAATTCTTGGCAATGGGTATTTATTCTTCACTATTACCCCTATTCAACCTTCGGTAGTCCATGCAAAACTGAAGGGTTTCATCATGCTTTTTCACAAAGAGGACCGGGGGCTCCCCAAGGTGAAGTACTCAAACGGACAAACCCAATGTTCAAGAGGTGGTCTAACTGCTTCCTTAGCTCCTTTAACTCCAAAGTCGTCATCCGATAGGGAGCAATGGATATGGGTTCAGTTCCCAGATAGAGGTCAATTTTGAACTCAATCTCTCTTTACGGGAGTAACCCTGGAAATTCTTCTGGGAAGACATCCAAAAAATTTGATACTACCAACACCATACCCGATTGGGATCCCTCACGATCATCTCCCATCAAGCTAGCCAAGAAACTCGAGTTTCTTCTTGCCTTAGCTTTCAAGAATCTACTACCCATAGTAGGAATTGGATGGGCAGAATTTCAATCATTGATAAAGTTGAAGATTACCCCTCCCGGTAATTGAAATAAAATCTGTTCGTAGAAATAATTCATTACTACTCGGAATATGGATAACAAATTCATCCCAAATATGACGTCGTACCCCTTTATGTTTAAAGCAACCAAATCTACAATCAATTCGTGCTCCCCAATTTGAAGTACGCAACCTCTACGCACCCTCCTAGTACCCAATTGTTCTCCCGCAGGCAAGTCAATATTCACTGCATGTTCTAGTTTTTCAAATCCTAATCCCAAATTAAGAGCATATGTTGTACGTATGAACGAATGAGTCGCACCGGATCAAATAAAATTCGGGCCCATGAATTATAAAGAAGAACAATACCTTCCATAACTGCATTGGAGGCATCTTCCTCCGGTTGGGTCAAGGCAAATACTCTCCGCTAAGTGGTGCCGCCTGGGGCTAGAGCTCCCAACGGCCTCTGCTACTGCAGTGGCTTGCTTGCAGCCACTTGTCTTGTTGCTTAGTTGTCCCTCGGTGGAAGCGATGGGCAATTGTGTCTGAAGTGCCCCACTCCTCCACATGCGAAACACTAGCGGGGGTATGTGGCTGTCCTCCCTGGTACATATCTGAGGTCTCTGTCCCCTGCATGATTTGGGCGATAGTAGGGTGTCGCTCTCTGCGCTCCACTGTTACTAGAACCCGCTTGAATCGAACCTCCCCTCATGGTGTTCTATTCTCTTACTGTCCACCATATCCCTCTCTACCAGTGCAGTTCTATCCACCAGATCCTCATAGTCACGGATTTTAAGAGTCACAAGCTTCTCTCTAATGGCCAGCCTCAAACTCTGCTCGAAACATTTGGCCCTCCTGGCCTCTATAGAGATGAACTATATGGCATAACTGGATAACTCGTCAAACTTCCTCTCATACTCCATCACAGTCAAGCTACCCTGTCGACGAGTGAGGAAATCAACACTCATCTTGTCTCTAACTGACTCGGGAAAATATTTGTCTTGGAAGATTTGGTCGGACTCCTCCCAAGTGAAAATATCCGTGTTCTTCCTTCTTTTCACTGATTCTCACCAATGGTTTGTCTCCCCCTCCAACAGATAAATAGCCAAGCTGACCCAAAGATCTTCGGCTATCCCCATGCTATCACAAATCTTCTTAACCCGGCGGATCCATTTATCCTTATCCAAGGGGTTAGAGCTTCCTTGAATCATAGGTGGGTGTTGGTGTTGAAATTCTCTAAGAACCACCATCCGCCGATTCTCGTTCCCATTGCCCGATACTTGGGCTAATGGATGAGCCCCACCATTGTGGTTGTGGTTTCCATTCTGGTGTTGTAACAGAGTAGTTAGTTCTCGTAAGCATTGGTATATGTCGTTCATAGCATCGGGAGGTTGTGGCGGTGGTGGGTTTGCTTGGCCTCCACGACCACGCCCACGTCCATGTCCGTGTACATTCCCGTTGTTCATCCAGCATATCAATTCATAATTTAGTTTCATTGATGTACAAGATATCCTAGGTATTACTTTAATCTAAAGCATAAGATTTACATAAAACTAGACCAACAATTTCTTGCACCCTAATCCTTCATCTCTAGTGCTGATCCATAACTTACAGCACCCATGTGAGACCTAAAGTCTAGGCTCTGATACAAAGCTTTGTAACGCCCCACATACCACCTTGGATGGCATTACATTCTAAAATCATTTACATCATGAGAGCACTAAAGTAATCCATCAATAATTGAGACTTTATTTATCCTTCATAAAATACTTACAACATTATCCAAAAGAATATACCAAACAATGACATTTACATCTCAAAAGAGTTAAATTACACTTGGCAGTAAAAATATAAAAATAATGTTAGACTTTACACTGCCTCAAAAGAAATTTCTTAGTTTATCACAAAAGAAAATAGAACACTAAGTATCTCCCTCGGGATCTACGTTCCCTTCTATGGGAGCTTCCCCATACACTCGCTCGTCAACTCCAAGCTCCTCCTCTATTCAATAATCTGAAAATATTATTTGTAGTGGGTGAGTACAAAGCTCTGTAGCAACATTCCTCCGAAACTCGAACAAGGTTTAGAAAACAGATAAAAATCGGTCGGTCCCATTTCGTAAATAACATTTATCAATTTTTTACGGGAAAACAGAACATTTAAAATAGATCTCAAGTTTAAGTCGTAACAATAATCAAGTGAAAGGATAAAGTAAATTTCACAACAATATACCATTTCCAACTTTAAGCCATTTAGGCAGGGTGCCTTCTGATGCATTGTCCCATACCAATGTACTGGCCAAGAATATCCAACCCATCATCCTATGTATACTGGTTCATCCCCGTACCACGTATGTTGATTGTTTCTCATGAATCAACCCAACAATTATACCTAGTCCACCCTTCACAATCACAATTACTTTAGGAAAGGGCGTCTACCATCCCAATGGCAGTGACGAGTCCCTTCCCAGGAAAAGTATATCATCCCTTGTTGAAATTTCAGTGAACGATAGTGGTCCCAATACCAAATAATAATCCACTACAAGTGTTAGGAAACCATCTCACCCCACACTAGGATAGACTAACCTCTAACACTCTACGACATCTCTCAATTACAATCCAAGTCCATCACAACAACCATACAAATGAGGAAACCAAAATATTCTCAATTCACCAACAATTTCAAAAAATACAAAATCCACAATTTCTCAATTTTGCAAGCATATCTAAAAAATCCTCAATTTTATCAGGTAACAATTCTAATAACCAATTAAGGAAAAATACAAGAGACCACAATAATATCATTTTATTACTCAACACAAGCACTATAGTTTCGAAATCAAGAATAAAAGAATAATTCATGAGGAGAATCCATCACTCTTGAAAACTAGAATTTGAAAGTGAGAAAAGAGATTTTATGGGTATTCAACTCTAACTTTGTTTAAAAACATGGTCATCTTGCAAGAAGACCAAGGGATGATGATTTTGTAACACCCCCACCCACCACGTGTCAACATATTGTCCGCTTTGGGCCCACTGGCCCTCACGGTTTTGTTCCTCCCAAGTTCCCTGGGAAAAGGCCTGTTGACAAGTGAGGCGAAGAGCTCACATATAAGCCCAGCAACTCCCCCTCTTCCAGCCGATGTGGGATACCAGGATCTTACAATCCACCCCCCTTTACGGCTGCACGTCCCCGTGTAGCTTGTCAGCCCGAGTCACGGACTACCGTTCTCCTCCTCGTCCCACCCACACGCTGACCCGTGCAGGACCCCACCCTCGGACCGAGCAAGGGTCGGCTCTGATACCATTCTTTAATACCCCACCCACCACGTGTCAACATATTGTCCGTTTTGGGCCCACTGGCCCTCACGGTTTTGTTCCTCCCAGGTTCCCTGG
>CM042197.1:17705618-17729826 GCA_023539305.1 Ilex asprella | reverse complement strand
ATCGCGGCATCCACATAATTTCTCCCGCAACAGACTTTATATTGGTGGTGTTAGACTTCTTGAATGTATTCCTTGTTGAATTACCTAGACTACCCCAACTAAGAGAAATTAGTTCACCATTGACTTGTATCTAGGTACTGAGCCTATATCCATTGCCCCTTACCGAATGTCACTGTTGGAATTAAGGAAACTAAGGTAGTAGTTGGGTTGATTACTGAAAATTGGATTTATCCGCTTGAGTACTTCACCTTGGGGTGCACTTTTTCTCTTTGTGAAAAAGCATGACAAGACACTCAAACTATGTATGGATTTTAGGAAGCTGAATCTCGTGACGGTGAAGAATAGGTATTCTTTACCTCGTATTGATGAATTATTCGATAAGCTAATGGGTTCAAAGTATTGCTTCAAGATTGAATTTCATACCACAAATCATCAATTGAGAATTAAAGAGGAGTATATTCCTAAGATAGTTTTTCGCACAAGGTATAGTCACTTCAAATATACAATGATGGGACTAACAAATGACATCATTGGACGGACCAATTTATGGATTTGTTGCATCAGGTATTTAGATCTTACCTAGATCAATTTTTATTGTCTTTATTGATCATATTTTTATCTACTCCAAGACCCACAACTTATCCAATTGGTGTTGCAAACACTGAGAGAACATAAAATGTATGCTAAGATGATAAAATGTGAGTTGTGGATGAAGGAGATAATTTCATTGGGCATGTTGTGTTGGAGCAAGGAGTGGTTGTAGACCCAACAATAATTGAGGCAGTGATGAAATATGAATGAACATAGAATGTAACAGAGATCTGTAGTTTCTTGGGTTTTTTAGGATATAACCGAAGGTTTGTGGGGGCCTTTGACCTGTCTCACAAAGAAAGTATTGAGGTTTTGCGTGGTAAAGAACATGGGAATGCTTTCAATATTTTGAAGTAGAAATTAACCACGTCACCGGTGCTCATTATTCTGGATTGTGTTAAGGACTACAATGTGTACACATAGGCTTCTATACGAGGTTTAGGTTGTATATTGATGCAAAAAGAGGAGCTAGTTGCTTATGACTAAAGACAGTTAAAGATCTAAGAGCACAATTATCCCACACATGACTTGGAACTTGTAACTGTCATTTTTACTCTTAAGTTATGACGATTTTACTTTTATGGAGAGAAGTTCTAGATTTATTCGAATCATAAGATCCATAAGTATATCTTCACTCAAAAGGATCTAAATCTCTGACAAAGGCATTGGATTGAACACTTAGAGAATTATGATTTTAATTTGAATTATTATTCAGGGAAGGCAAATGTGGTAGCAGATGCACTTAGTAGAAAGTCCCAAGGTATAATGCATTACATGAGAAATGGTTGTAGAGTTACAACAATTGAATCAGTAATTGGAGGAAATGCAAAACTGATTGAATAATGGAAACCAAAGGAGTTTGTGTAAACTAGATAACGCTCAAGTAAAGGAAGATGTTCTAGAAGAAAGTAATGTTCTAAAATATTTAATCGTCTAAGTAGTACCAAGATACATAGGGATATGAAATGACAATATTACTAGAAGTGAATGAAGAGAGATATGGCTAAATTTGTTGGCTAAGTGCATTGTTTGTTAACAAGTGCAGGTAGAACATCAAAAAGTAGGAGGATACTACAATCTTTGTCTATTCTCGAGTGGAAGTGAGATCATATCATAATGGATTTCGTGTCCAAGTTTCCTAGGACCACCAAAGGACATAATGTAATTTGGGTAATTGTGGATAGACTTATCAAGACTGCTCATTTCTTACCTATGAAGATGATAGAGACATTAGTGACATTAAGTCAATGGTACATTCGGAAGATAATGAAGCTTCATGGGTACCTCTGTATATTTTGTTGGATTGGGATTTTCGGTTTGTAGCCAAGTTTTGGCAAAGTTTAAAAAAAACCTTGGGGACAGATTTGTCATTTACCATCCCCAAACTGATGGTCAATCTGATATGGTGATTCAAATTTTAGAAGATATGCTCAGGGCGCGTGCTTTGTAACGCCCTAAAACTACCTTGGACGGCATTACAATTATAAATCATTCACATCATGAGAGCACTAAATAACTTCATATCCAAAAGGATTTCATTCATCATTCATAGTAGATACAATAACATCCAAAAGAATATGCCCAACTGTGGCCTTTACTTCCTAAAAGAATCAAAATACAACTTGGAACTGAATACAAAGTATTGGGCTTTACAAAGTCGCAATCTAGAACAAAAGAAGATAATGCTCTAAGCATCCACTTCGGGGTCTACGTCTACTTCTACTTGACCTTCCCACTGTGCCGGCTCTCCAACGCTGAGCTCTTCCTATAAGCTATTATAATATGGAAAAGACATTGTTTGTAGGGGTGAGCACGAAGCTTTGTAGGAACATTCTTCCAAACTCGAACAAGGTTTTAAAAGCATGTCAAACAAGTCGGTCTCATTTCACAAATAGCACATATGACCTTTTAAGATAAAATTATGGCATTTTAATAGATCTCTAGTTTACAAACAACAATAAAGTTAAACTGAAAAGTGAAACCAATTACCAACAATGACCCATACAATTTCCAAAAGTAAACAAATACTCCATACATGATATAATATTGTTCTCTTTGGCATGAGCATCCTTACAAGGAACCTCTCACCCTAAAGGTTTTATTTCTCAAGCATCCTTACAAGGAATCTCCCGAGAAAACCATATATTGTCCTCTTTTGGCATGAGCTTCTTTACAAGGAACATCTCACCCTAAAATTTTTGTTTCTCAAGCATCCTTACAAGGAACCTCTCACTCATGTTCATCCAAACAACCATACCAGAAATACAATACCAACAATTTTCTCAAATAACCAACCATTCCACAAATCCCCAATTTACGAGCAACTTTTGAAAATCCCCAATTCTCACAAGTGATATTCTCAATAAAATAAATTTAAGAAAAGGTACAATAGATCATCAACAATACCATTTTAATACTCAACCCAAAGCACTAGAGTTTCAAAATCAAGATTAAGGGGAGATAGAGGATGAAATCCATTTTTTTTCTCAAAACTAAGTTTTTAAAGTAAGAGCAAGAAATTTAATGAGTATTCAACCCTAACTTTGAGTAAAACATGGTAATAATTGCAAAAGGACCAAGAAACAAAGAACCCAGAGCAAAAACATATAATTAGGAGTCAAAACATATATATTTATATAAACCCTAGCCTCAATGTAAGAGAATGGAAGAAAGCCCCTATCTTGTGTTCTTAAAACTAGGTTTTCGATCCAATTCACGGTGCAAATCCCTTTAAATCTTGTGTTTTTCTCTTCCTTTCTTCCTGTCTAATGTTTTCTAGGGTTAGAGGTACTAAAATGGGGCTAAAGGAGGCATCCTATTGTATATATAGGGAAAAAATGGACCACAAATTGCGACTTTAAAAAGTCAAATCTCTTTCGACAGTACCGGTATGGTACAGTACCAGTACACTATACCGGCACGACATACTCTCTAGACCTCGAGGTACCGGTATAATTTGTCCAGTTTTGCCTATTTTCTCTGTTTTCCATTTTCAATCCATTCCAAACCCTTCTTAAACCAACCCAAACTTATACTATCTACATTTGTGCATTAACCTAGTAGTATAAGTTCTATTGCAAACGATTTCCTATGTTTACAAGCGACAACTCTGTTTTAACTATTATGTACAATATTAGCATTTCCTACGCTTATAACCTATATGGTTCATTTCTACGACATTACATATATTAAATTACTAAACAACTTTATCGTTATATCACTATAACACACGTGGGTTTACAATCCACCCCCTTAAAGAAAGTTTCATCCTCGAAACTTACCTCAAGTAGCGAACAAATGAGGGTACTTCTCGCGCATTTTCAACTCCGGTTCCCAAGTAGTTTATTCCACTCCATGGTGTTGCCACAAGATTTTCACCAATCAGATGACTTTATTGTGAAGCATATTCTATTTGGTATCAAGAATCTTCACTGGTTGTTCTTCATATGTTGCTCCATCTTGGACTTCAATATTTTCCAAATCTATAACATGTGTGGTCTCCGACTGGCATTTCCTCAACATCGACACATGAAACACGTTGTGCACCCCTGACATCTGAGTCGGTAATCGAAGTTGATATGCTATTTTGCTCACTGCTTTGATCACCTCAAATGGTCCGATGTACCTTGGAGCCAATTTCCTTTCTTGTTGAATCTCAAAACTTCCTTCTTAGGCGACACTTTGAGGAAAATATAGTCCCCTTCTTGAAACTCCAATGGTCTTCATCTTCTATCCGCATAGTTTTTCTGTCTACTTTGTGTCGTGCATAGTCTCTCCCGGATGAGTTGAATCTTCTCTGTAGTTTCCCGAACAATTTGTATCCCAAACAAGCTACTCTCGCCCGTTTCTAATCAACACTTTGGTGATCGACATAGTCTTCCATACAATGCTTTATACGGTGCCATCCCAATACTTGTCTAATAGCTGTTGTTGTACCCAAACTCCATCAACGGTAAATGTCCACTCTAACTTCCCTGAAAATCTAGCACGCAAGCTCGTAACATGTCTTCTAAAATTTGGATCACCCTCTCAGATTGGCCATCCGTGTGGGGATGAAAGGCGGTGTTATAGTGTAGTTTAGTACCCATAGCTCTTTGAAGACTTTGCCAAAATCACACCACAAAAACGGGAATCACGATCTGATACGATGGAGAGTGGAACTACATGCAATCTCACGATCTCGCGGATATTCAACGTGCTCAAAGTCTCTAGAGTGTCTGTGGTCTTCGTACTTAAAAAATGTGCAGACTTGGTGAGTCTATCCACTATGACCCATGCTGCATTATGTCCTCGTGAAGTCTGTGGAAAACCAAACACGAAGTCCATGGTGATGTAATCTCACTTCCATTCTGAAATAGGCAACAATTGCAATAATCCTCTGGGTTTTGGATGTTCAATCTTTACTTGCTGACAGACCGCGCACTTTGAAATGTACTTTGCCACCTCTTGCTTCATTCTCCTCCACCAATATTGACGTTGCATGTCTCTATATATTTTTGTACTTCTGGGGTGGATAGCAAACTTAGAATGATGACACTCTCCAAGTATCTTCTCCTTTAAAGATGAATCATCGGGTACACATACTTTTTCCTTATATCTTAATTCTCAATTCTTCAGAGACCATCCTTCAATTGTTTCCCCATTTTCCTATCGAGCTCGAATTCACTCTAGTTCCGGTCCAGGCATTGCAAGTACAACACTCTATGTTGGAGAGTAGGTTGAGCCACAAGGTTGAACAAACATGGTCGGGATTCACCTTCTCCAACCCATAGATTATAATCTCCAAGGGCATCCTTCAACTTCCATTTACTTATGGAAACATTGAGTTCTCCCCAATACTTCCTGCTAAGTGCATCAGCAACTATATTCGCCTTCCTCGAATGATAGTTGAGTGTGAAATCATAGTCCTCTAGGTAATCAATCCACCTTCTTTGTCAGAGATTCATGTCTTTCTGTATGAAAATATACTTGAAGCTCTTGTGATCAGAGAATACTTGAAACTTTTTCCTATACAAGTAACACCTCCATAACTTGTGAGCAAAAATCACAGACGCAAGCTCCAAGTCATGAGTGGGATAATTCTGCCCATGCACCTTTAATTGTCTCAAACCATAGGCAACTACCTTGCCTCCCTGAATTAGCACACATCCCAAGCCTCATAACGAAGCATCGATGTACACATCGTATCTCTCCCCACTACTCGGAATAATGATAACAGGTGTCATCGTCAACCTCTCCTTCAAGGTGCGAAAGGCTAGTTCACACTCTTGAGTTCACAAGAATTTATCTCCCTTCTTCGTAAAGCGCGTCATTGGCATTGCTAGCTTTGAAAACCCTTCTACAAATTTCCGGTAGTAACCTACTAAGCTTAGGAAACTACGTAATTCGGTCACATTCTTAGGTGGTTCCCACTTCATCACTGCCTCAATCTTTGTGGGGTCAACAGCTACACCATGTTTCGACACCACATGGCCAAAGAATTTCACCTCCTTCATCCAAAACTCACATTTACTCATCTTAGCATATAACTTATGCTCCCTCAAAGTCTGGAGCACAATCGTGAGATAGTGTTCATGTTCCTTGTGTGTCCGTGAATAGATTAGTATGTCATCAATGAACACAATGACAAAATGATCTAGATACGGTCGAAATACCCTGTGCATCAAATCCATGAAGGTTTCAGTTGCATTAGTCAATTCGAACAGCATTACCATGTACTCGAAATGGTCATACCAGGTACGAAAAGCAATCTTATGAATATCCTCCTCCCTGATCCATAATTGATGGTACCCTATACAAAGGTCAATCTGGGTGTAATACTTAGAACCCCTTAGTTGATCAAATAAGTCATCTATTCGTGGCAACGGATACTTATTCTTCACTGTCACTCAATTCAACCTTCAGTAGTCCGTGCATAACTGTAGCATTTCATCATGCTTCTTCACAAAGAGGGCCGAAGCTCCCCAACAGGAAGTGCTCAAACGGAATAACCCAATGGTCAAGAGGTGGTCCAACTGCTTCCTTAGCTCTTTTAACTCCAAGGGTGCCATCTGATAGGGAGCAATGGATATGGGTTCGGTTCCTGAATAAAGAACAATCTTAAACTCAATATCTCTTTGCAGGGGTAACCCTAGTAATTCGTCTGGGAAGACGTCTAGAAAATCCAATACTATCAACACCACATCTGTAGGGGATTTATCCCGATCATCTCCCATCAAGCTAGCTGATGAGCACATAATATTGCACATTTCATGGCCTCATTACATTCATTATAACTCAACTTTTGCATTTAATTATTTAGTGTTATCCTATTTTATGAATAATGTTGAATTCTCGATGTTGCATGTTTTGATAGCTTAAATGTTGGATTTTAGGACCTTGCAACTATGTTGGATGTGTGGTAATGGCATGGAAACAATACATGAAGAATTGGAGGCTTAAAAGTGAAGAAATCAAGGAGGTATTGGTGTTTTGGAACAAAGACACCAGCTGCCACATCATTGGGAAGTACTGCCTCGGTTGTCCTCCATTTTGACCATGATCTACTTAGAATCTGGACAAGTTCAAAACATAAAAGTTGTAGATCTGGATGTCTTATATATTGTGTCAAAATTGCAGCTCAATCCACGGTTAGATCAAAAGTTATGACATTCCTACCGAAGGTGGTCCAGTTTAGAAAAAACAGTACCGGTACTCGGTACCGGTACCACGAACCTTCTGGCCGAAAAATAGCCTGTAACTCAACTTTGAGGCTTGGGGGTCCCACCTACACTTCTCCCACTTGCCCCCCAACATTTCCTGATACAAGAGCATGCCTCCCTTACACATTTGTGAGACTTTGAAGGCTTGACATTTAATGAGGATGTGAGAGAAGTGGGCAGGCATGTGAGTTGCCGGCTAGCTCTGTCCTAGCCTGTGTGACCCATCAAAATCACCTGCCATTGATGGGTGGCCTTTCACACAGACCCTAGGGACCCTCATGGACGTTTTTGGCAAGGCATACACTCCATATATACAACAATATTCAGCATTTGGAAGGAGTTGGCTACCTAAGCTTAGGAGTAGTTTTAGTATAGCACCAAGGAGTAAGAAGATGAATAGTGACATTTTTGCATTTTCTTCTCCATTCAAGTTGTAGAAAGCTTGTTAATCTCTTATAAGGATCTTCTAAGTTTAATTTATTGTCTTTAATTTCATTCCTTTCAAGTTATTGCAAGTTTAGTTCCATGTTCTAGCTTTCACCATTTATGTTTTCAAGTTTTCTTCATTTCTTAGTTTAAAATGGGTATTGTTGATTTCTCTTCTTAGTTTAAGATTTCTTGCATTTAGTTAAGTTTTAATCTCCATTTCATCCTTGTCTCTTTACATTATGAATGTCTTTGCTTTTAATATGAATAGCAAGTTTTAAGTTGGTTACTCCAAGGGAGATTTCTCTTGGGGATTTCATTTCAACTCTTTTTCATTCCTCCCTTTAGGGTCAAATGGTTCGGTTTGACAAGGTTGAGAGTGGATGAGTTGGTGAGCCTTTGATATTCCGTAGGCATAGTCACGGTTTATGCTTAGCTACTCACCAATCTCGTCCCTAGCTTCCCCCAAATCAATCGTTCATTCATGCTCGATCGGTGGAGGGCTTTGAGTTAATTTGGTATTCCCATTGGAATGAACCTGTTGGATTAGCCAACACTTGTTTTCTTGCATTTTCATTTACAAACCAAACACAAAACTCAAATACAAGATTTTACACTTTCTTTTCACTTTTGCAAAATCACTTTCACAAAACTCCCTTTCCTTCCCTGAGGAGACGACCTTGGAATACTCTTCCAAGTAAAACACCGACCACGAAAGACTCCTTGCGATTGGGGAGCACTTTTGTGCACATTCTACATTTCATTTCACACATATTTTGTTCATCCATTTCCCACTATTCACATCCGTTGTCGCCTAATCTCTTGCATCATCCCGAGGGAGAGTGACACTCCCTTAGTCCTACAAGTCATACACACATTTGAGGGTGGTGTTGAGAGGTTAGGAACGACAACGTTTATCAATCAATCATTTTGGCGTGCATCAAATCCATGAAGGTTTCAGTTGCATTAGTCAATTCAAACAGCATTACCATGTACTCGAAATGGTCATACCAGGTACGAAAAGCAGTCTTAGGAATATCCTCCTCCCTGATCCATAATTGAGGGTACCCTATATGAAGGTCAATCTGGGTGTAATACTTAGAACCCCTCAATTGATCAAATAAGTCATCTATTCGAGGCAGCGGATACTTATTCTTCACTGTCACCCGATTCAACCTTCAGTAGTCCGTGCATAACTGTAGCATTTCATCATGCTTCTTCACAAAGAGGACCGAAACTCCCCAACAGGAAGTGCTCAAACGGATAAACCCAATGGTCAAGAGGTGGTCCAACTGCTTCCTTAGCTCTTTTAACTCCAAGGGTGCCATCTGATAGGTAGCAATGGATATGAGTTCAGTTCCTGAATAAAGATCAATCTTAAACTCAATATCTCTTTGCAGGGGTAACCCTAGTAATTCGTCTAGGAAGACGTCTAGAAAATCCAATACTATCAACACCACATCTGTAGGGGATTTATCCCGATCATCTCCCATCAAGCTAGCCAAGAAACTCATATGGCTCCCTGCCTTAGCTTTCAAAAATCTACTACCCGTAGTAAAAAATGGATGAGAAGAATCTCAGTAGTTCACGAAACTAAAAACTACTCCTCCTGATAATTGAAAGGAAATTCGCTTATGAAAACAATCCATTACCGCTCGGATTGTGGATAAAAAATTCATCCCAAAGATGATGTCATACCTCTTTATGTTTAAAGCAATCAAATCTATAAACAATTCGTGCTCCCCAATTCGAAGTACGCAACCTCTACACACCCTGCTAGTACCCAACTATTCTCCCGTAGGTAAGTCAATATTCAATGCATGAATTATAAAATTGCATAAAGGGCCCATGAATTATAAAGAAGAATAATACCTTCCACAATTACATTGGAGGCATCTTCCTCTGGTTGGGTCAAAGCAAATACTCTCGCTTGAGTGGCACCTCCAGGGGTTAGAGCTCCTAACGGTCTCTGCTATTGTAGTGGCCTTAGTGGTGGTGACTTGTCTGCTTGTACATGTCCTGCTGTCTAGATAGTCCTCTAAGGTGGAAAATTTGGACAATGCACCCAAATATGTCTCACACCTCCACATGCAAAGTAGGATAGTGGCTTAGGGTCTGCTCCCTCTGGTACACCTCTGGCCCTCAGTCTATCTGAGTTCTAGGTCCCACTACTTGGTCTGGGCGACGATAAGTTGTCGCTCTTTGAACTCCACTGCTGCCAGCCTCAGTCCAGATCGGACCTCCCCTTGCAAAGCTCTGTTGTCATTGGGTGTCCTCCATGTCCCTCTCCTCTAGCATAGCTCTGTCGAAAAGATCCCCATACTCCTGAATCTTGAGGGTAACTAGCTTCTCCTTGATAGTCGACCTCAAGCCCTACTCAAAGCATTTTTCCCTCTTGGCCTCGGTATATATAAACTCGATAGCATATCTAGATAGCTCATCAAATTTTCTCTCATACTCAATCACAGTCAAGCTACCCTGGCGAAGAGCTAGAAAATTGGATCTTATCTTGTCCCGCACGTATTCTGAAAATTACTTGTCTTGGAAGATTTTGTCAAACTCCTCCCAAGTGATTGCATCTATAGTCCTGCTTCGTTTCACTGAGTCCCACCAATGGTCAGCCTCTCCCTCAAACAAGTAGGTAGCTAAGCCAACCTGCAAGTCTTCGACAACTCTCATGCCGTCCCAAATCTTCTTCACTCGGCGGATCCATCTATCCGCATCCAAAGGGTTAGAGCTCCCTTAGAAAGTAGGTGGGATTTGCCTCAAGATTCTCGAAGAACTATCATCCTTCGATTATCGTCCCCGTTGTCTGACACTTGAGCTAGAGGACGAGCTCCCCTGTTGTGGTTGTTCCCATTCTGGTGTCGTACCAGAGTGATCAACACCCTCAAACATTGATAGATGTTGTTCATGGCATCGACAGGTGGTGGTGGTGGATTTGCTTGGCCTCCACGACCATGCCCCCGTCCACGTCCTCGCCCTTGTTCACTGTTCATCCTGCACACCAATTCACCATTTAGTTCTTTGATGTACGAGACATGGTTAGGATGTATAGATCTTAGCATAAGACTTGTATATAAAATTAAATCAACTATTTCATGCAACCTAATCCTACATCTCTAGTGGTAATCCATAACCTACAGGTCCCATGTAAGACCTAAAGCATAGGCTCTGATACCAAACTTGTAACACCCCAAAATCACCTTGAACGGTATTATAATTATAAACCATTCACATCATGAGAGTACTAAATAACTTCATATCCAAAAGAATTTCATTCATCATTCATAGTAGATACGATAACATCCAAAAGAATATGCCCAACTACGACCTTTACAACCCAAAAGAATCAAAATACAACTTGGAATTGAATACAAAGTATTGGGCTATACAAAGTCGCAATCTAGAACAAAAGTAGTTAATGCTCTAAGCATCCACTTCGGAGTCTACGTCTCCTTCTACTGAAGCTTCCTACTGTGCTGGCTCCCCAACGCCGAGCTCTTCTTCTAAGCTATTATAATCTAAAAAAGACATTGTTTGTAAGGGTGAGCATGAAACTCTGTAGGAACATTCTCCTAAACTCAAACTAGGTTTTAAAAGCATGTAAAACAAGTCGGTCACAATTCACAAATAGCATATATGACCTTTTGTGATAAAATCATGGCATTTTAATAGATCTCTAGTTTACGAACAACAATAAAGTTAACTGAAAAGTGAAATCAATTATCAACAATGAGTCATACAATTTTCAAAAGTGAACAAATACTCCATGCATGATGTAATAAACCTTTGATTTTAAGGGGAGTTGGAGTGAGTATTTTCCATTAGTAGAGTTTTGCCTACAATAACAGCTTCCAGACTAGTATTGAAATGGCTCCATATGAAAAATTATACAAGAGGCCTTGTAGATCACCAATATGTTGGGTGAAAACTGGGAAAAGTAGTTTGTTTGGACCAGAGATTATAAAGGGAGACCACATAAAAGATCCAATTAATCTGGGAAAGGTTGTGTACAACTCAAAAATTGGAGGCAAAAAAGTTATACATATAGAAGAAGAAGGCATTTGGAGTTTAAAATGGGTGATTATGTGTTTTTGAAGGTGTCACATCAAAAAGGTGTAAAGCATTTTGCAAAAAAAAAAAGTAAGCTAGCCCTGAGGTATACTAGACCATTAAAAGTGATGCAAATGGTTGTAAAGGTAGCAGATTTTGAGAAAATAAAAACGGAAGCTAGCCCTGAGGTATGCTAAACCATTTAAAGTGATTCAAATGGTTGGAAAAGTAGCATATCAACTAAAGCTATCAGCTCAATTGTCGAGGGTACATGATGTGCTTCATGTATTGATGCTACGAAAGTGTGAACCTAATACATCACATGTGGTGGACTTGGAAGGGATTCACACTCAAGAGGGGGCAACTTATGAGGTTTATGAGGAACAATTGGTGAGAATTCTGAATATCAAGGAGAAGGTGATTTGCAACAAAGTTATCTTTCTATTGAAGGTGCTTTGGCAACATCATGGAGTTGAGGAAACTACATGAAAGCCAAAGTTGGAAATACAAGCACAATATGCCACTTGTTCGCTAGTTGAGGTTGGTTTCAAGAAGGAAACTTTCTTTTAATGGGGTGGATTGTAAGACCTCATGTATTCATTTTAATTAATATTAACTTATTATGATTATGTTGAGTTTTGATGAAGTAAGCATAATTAAAGTAATGTAAATTCATTATTGTAGGAATTATAGAGATATTATAGACTTGAAGTTTTGGGGTAAGCACCTTAAGAAGGAATTGAGATAGTGGCATTCTAAACATAACTTAGATAAAAAAAAAAAAATAACATCAAAAATGTAATCAGAGCATTGAAAAACCTTGGAATAGGCGAATTGAAGTGTTTTAGGGTTCACACATATATTTGGAGAATGTTCAAGTAGAAAAGAATTTGATACTACTTTTGTGCATAGGCCCTAAATTTTTAGTCTGAAGTCCGATTGGGCTGATTCTTGTGGCATTAGAAAGTAGACTTCAATATGAATGAAAATGTATGCCAAAAAAATTTCATAAATCGACTTCAAACTAGTTCAAAATTAGTTTAGAAGATTGAGTCATCTTACTAAATCTAGGAATAAGGGCTGAAAACCTGATAAGGGGCCAGGGGATTCTGGGAGCAAAGACCATTCGAATGCAACTAGACCCCCTTTGTACACAAGTACTCTCTTCGAATGCAAATGCATAGTTTTGACCCTATAACTATGCTAGGGACATGTTTTATGATTCCTTTAGCTATTTATCAAAAATAGGAAGTCAGGAAAAGTTGGGAGAGAGGAAAATGGGCTAGATCTTGGAGGATTAACAATAGTAATTGCACCAAAATTCATTATAATAAACTATTTGTGGATTAAAGTAAGGTTTCTTTCCCAAATCCCATTCATTTAGGTTAAATTTATTATCTGTGTAAATTTGAATTCCAATTTGTAATATATGATAAATGAACGAATATTTTGATTCCATTTTGAACATATGGATCATTTTCTTGAATAAATACATAATTTATATCCAAAATTATATGTTCTTGATGAAAAATCCTAGATTTTGAATAGGGTCAACTTAAATATATCTTTCTACGATCTCTTGCATATTTTGATTGAATTTTCCTTCTATTTTGAGAATTGTGGAATTATGAATTGTGAGATACGTAGATTTTAATGATAGTTCAAATATCATCTCTTATGTGGGTGATTGTGATGAATGTGGGTTACACTCGAATTTATATCATAGAGTGTTTAGACGAGTTTCTTACTTTTAGGGTTTTGAAGGGTCCTTATCACTCATAGTGGAATTGCTTGGTTCCTTGTGAGGTTCCAAGAATTCCTGGGAAGGTTTTTTCAAAGTCGATGCATCGGTATACGCACTTCTTAAAGTGTTGTGGCCATACGGGAATTGATTGGATGATTTGGGTGTGAGTGTGGGCCAAATATAGTCGATGTGTGGATTCCAGTTAATCAACCTACATAAGATATTCTTGTAATGTTCTTTTGTTATGAAATATCTTGGTTATGATCTTTTGTTATTGGAAATTTCTATCCTAAGTTATGATTTTCGGAATAATGCTACTTTTACATGAATATACTAATTAAGTACCGTAAACTTGAGATCGTTACTGTCACTTTGTTTACTTCAAAAGCTATATATGTTATTTTCTAAATTGAGACCGACCTATTTGTACATTTTTGTAAACCTTGTTTAGGTTTGGAAAATTTTTCCTACTAAGCTTATTGTGCTCACATGTTCTTATAACATTTTTAAGATTTTCATATCGAAGAGGATACCACCTTAGGTAAGCATGAAGACTATGAGATTGAAGCACGGTAAGAAGTGGATCCAACTTTGGAGGTGTGATTAATTGTCATTGGTTTTTAGTTTAAAGTTATGAATGATGGAATTTACATTATGTTCTATTTCTAATTGTTTGGGAAATTGATTTTTATTTAGGGTTTTGTTGAATACTAAGGTTTGGGATATAACCTTTGATGGTTGAAGTATGTTACTTTGGGATTTTCTTTTAGTTAGATGATGAATGGTGATTTTTTTTTGATTAAATTTATAGTATTATGAAAATTAGGGTGTGACACAGGCTTTAGTCAGGTCATCCAATCCGTCCATCGCATTGCTGACTTGTTTGGCTATATATTTTCTTTTAGTATCATTAGTTACCCCTGCCCAGAGCAAGGACTGTCCTGATCTGTCTGTTGGTTGGGGCTGAGATTTTTGGAGTATTTGGAATATTGAGTCATTCTTGCATGCTCGTCATGCTTATCTACTCATGCTCCTAAGACGTGATGGGATTGTTTCCCTATTTATGTGTAGTCATGCAAGTGTCTTATGCTTTCTGCTCCTTGAATCTCGAGATGTGCCTATTGCATGATGATACATGGCCATGCTGCTCAGGCGCATTAAATGCGTATGATGCTAAAAAACCTCTGATTCCCAAAGTTGTGTAAACTTTGCCCTTATTATAGCTTCCACTTTCCCTCCATCTTCTTCTTCTTTAAAGTTCCAAAGAGAGAGAAAGAGAGTTTTGGAGCAATTTTGGAGGTTCTTAGAGTGACTATGTCGCTGTTTCCCACCTGCCGGTGTCTAGCATCCTTTGTTCCTTTGTTTGGTCAGGTTTTCCTTAGGTTCTTATTCTTTGTCTTACTTTCAACCTGGATTGATTTGATCCTTGGTGGTGGTCTTAGGGACTCCATGTCCTTGTTCTTAGATTTTGTTACCTTAGAAGTCTCGATAGGTCTCTAAATTGCCTCCTTTTCTATATTTACCATGTTTTTATAGTTAGGATTTCCTTACTTCGTGGCTGGTGTCTTGATCCTCGAGCTATTGGGGATTGCTCCTTGATCCTTATGAGGGTATACCTTAGGCTTGACTACTTTGCTCCCATGGTTAGGGTAATTTTATCTATTACGGCTTCTTCCTCTACCACCCCTGCTTTAATTTCTATCATGTTCAGGGGTGATTCTACTAAGGCTGAAATCAACTTATCCCATAGGGATGACGACTTTGATTTGGATGAGGTCTCTAGGGAGGAAAACCCTTCCGCTATCATAAATCTTGAAGTGGATGTTTCTCAGCATCCTAAGGGTATGATGTCTGACGAGGTAGTTCCTTTGGAATTGGCCCCCAAGAAGGCTCCAAAGAGAGGTATCAAAAAGAGGCTTAGAAAGCCTTCGAGTGGCATCCCCTCATCAATCGAGGCTAGCCCTTCAAAGAAGGGTAAAAACTTTGCTCCTGACATAGAAGACCTGAACTGCGTTGCCACCATGGTGCATAATAGGGTTACTGAAGTTTGAGCTCAAGTTATTAGGAAACAATATGGGTTCCATAATGGTGTGGTCATCCATATTCCCGCTCAAGATGAGCATTGAAATATTTACTAGTCTAGGAAAGTCAACTTCTTTGAGGCTGCCTTCAAGGTCAACTTGAGGTTTTCCATGCGCCCTTTTATTCGAGCTATTCTTCACTACTTTAACTTGTGTACTTCTAGGGTGTCCCCCAAATGATGGGGTTTGTCGGTGGATTTACTTGTTTTGTGGCATCGAAGTGGTATAGGGTCTTCCCTAGCTATCCCCCGAATTCTTTCATTTCTTTCTTTCAAAACTTTCTCCTTCCAAGGGATTCTATTATTTTGTGGGGAGGGCCAAGGCGACAGAGTTGATTGTTGACCCCATTACTTTCACAAGGGCTAGAATGATGGCTTTTTTATTATGTTTGGGGATACTTGGGAATTTGAAGGAAAGGTAGTGAATTCCCCCAAGTTCCTTACCTTTGAGAAGCTCATAAAAATATGAGTAAATTAGCATTTAGAGCAACACATATATATATACATAAACCATAATCTCAATGAAAGAGAACGAGAAGAAATCCTCTACCTTTACTCTTGAAATCTAGGTTTTGATGGACTCCAAGGTATAAATCCCTTCAAAGCAAGTGTTTCTCTCTTCCTTTCTTCCTCTCTTTTTCTCCTTTCTTTCTCTCTTAGGGTTTGTAAGGTTGGAGGGGCCGAAATGGAGCCAAAAGAGGAGACACAAAGTATTTATAGGGCAAAAATCGGACCAAGATCGCGACATTAAACGTTCAGAATTCTTTCGGCCGTACCGGTACGTCGAACTCTCTGGACCAGTTTGCTCCGAATCACAGTACTAATACGGTTTTGCCCAGTTTTTCCTATTTCCTCCATTTTTCATTTCCAATCCATCTTAAACCCTTCCAACGCCATCCCATGCATATCTAACAAGGTTTTTGTAACGCCCTAAGAACCACCCTGAACGGCATTACATTCTAAAACCATTTACATAATACGAGCACTAAAATAATACATCAATAAAGAAATTCCCTTCATTATATATATATATATATATATATATATATATATAAATGTCTACTACATTGTCCCCAAAAAAATAGGCACATCTAAGCCCTTACATCCCAACCAAAATCAACTAATGTAACGCAGCGGAATATAACAAAAATAAACTAGGCTTTACATCATTTTCAAAAGAATATCCTAGTCTAGTGCACAAGAATGTGGTGCTCTAAGCGTCCACCTCGGGATCCACACTCCCGTCTAGCGGAGTCTTGCAGTATACCGGCTCTTCTACTCCCAACTCCTCCTCTAGCACAAAATCTGAAAATATGTAATTGTAGGGGATGAGCACGAAGCTCTGCAGCAAAATCTTCCCAACTCCAACAAGGTCTAGAAATATTTAAAACAGGTCGGTCTCGTTTAATAAAATAACATATATAACTTTTGAAATAAAAAAAGGACATTTAAATAGATCTCAAGTTTACACCACAACAATAATTTAAATGGAATCAGTAAAAGCATTTCTCAAAAGAACCCATTCCCAAATGGTTCGAAAAAGTGTCTGTCGTTGCATTATCCCATACCAATGCACCGGCCCCGACTTAATCCAATCTATGTTCTCATCTAGATATATAGATATATATTGGTTCATCTCATACCATGTACGTTGATTGTTTCTTAAGAATTTATCCAACGACTATACCTAGTTTACCAATCATAATCAAATCACAAGCACTTTTGGGAAAGGGCGTCTACCATACCAATGGCAGTGATGAGTCCCTTCCCAGGAAAGGTATACTAACCCTAGTTCGAACTCCAGTGAACGATAGTGGTCTCATTACCAAATGACAACCCACTACAAGTTTTAGGAAACCATCTCACCCCCACTGGGGTATACTAACCTCTAACATTCTACGGCATCTTTCGATGGCAATTCAAGTCTCTCACAACAACTATACAATAAGGAAACCAACATATTCTCCATTACAAGCATATTTCTAAAAATCCTCAATTTTATCATGTGACAATTCTAATAATCCATTATGAAAAATACAAGAGATCACAATAAAATCATTTATTACTCAACACAAAGTTCCATGGTCCCAATGTCAATAATAAAAGAAAACTTTAAGAAGAAAATTCATCCCTCTCCAAAAATCTAGGGTTTTTCAAACAAAAGAGGGATTTCATGGGTAATCAACCCTCACTTTGATAAAACAAGTTTTCATTGCCCAAAAGACTAAGAGATGATGATTTTATATCATATATATCACATTTATAGCAAAACATACATATATACATAAACCCTAATCTCAATACAAGAGAAAGAGAAGAAATCTCCTACCTTGACTCTTAAAATCTAGGTTTTGATCTTGGATAACCCTTTAAACTCTTATTTTTCTCTTCCTTATTTTCTCTCTTAAGGTTTCTAAGGTTGGACGGGCTGAAATAGAGCCAAAGGAGGCGACATAATGTATTTATAGGGCGAAAATCGGACCAAGATTGCGACATTTAAGTTTCAGAATTTTTTTGACCGTACGAGTACGCTGTACTGGTACGTCGAACTCTCTGGACCAGTTTGCTCCGGTACGCAGTACCGGTACGATTTTGCCAAGTTTTAAATCTCTACTTTTTGCCAAGTTTCAATCATTATTTCCACTAACCTTCTAAATCTCTACTTTTTCAATTCTACCAAATTCAAACATACATCACTACAGATATCCACCTTTTTACAACAATTATTTACTATATATCTATATACATATATAAAAAGAAAATGCGGGGTGTTACAATCCACCCCCTTAAAGAAAGTTTCGTCCTCGAAACTTACCTCAAGTAGCGAACCAATATGGATACTTCTCCCGTATTTTATGTTCTGGTTCCCATGTAGCTTCCTCCACTCCATGGTGTTGCCACAAAACCTTCACCAATCTGATAACCTTGTTGCAATGCACTTTTTCCTAGGCATCGAGAATTTCTACCAGTTGTTCTTCGAAGGTTGCTCCGTCTTGAATTTCAATCTCCTCCAAGTTCATGACTGGAGTTGCATCCAAGTGACACCGTCTCAACATGGACACATGGAACACGTCATGTACTCCGGATAGCTAGGCTGGTAGTTGAAGTTGATATGCCGCCTTGCCTACCTCTTTGATCACCTCAAACGGTCCGGTATATCTTACCGCTAACTTCCCCTTCTTGTCGAATCTAAACACGCTCTTCGTGGGTGACACCTTGAGAAATACGTAGTCTCCCACTTTGAATTCTAGGGGTCTTCGTCTGCAGTCCACATAGCTCTTCTGTCTACTTTGCGTCATCCATAGCCTATCTCGGATGAGTTGAATCTTCCCCGTAGTTTCTCGAACAAAGTCCGGTCGAAACAAACTACTCTCGCCCGCTTCTAACCAATAAGTCGGTGATCGACATGGCCTTCTATACAATGCTTCATACGGTGTCATCCCAATACTTGATTGAAAGCTGTTGTTATATGCGAATTCCACCAACGACAAATGATCGCTCCAACTTCCCTTGAAATTTAACGTACAAGCCCGTAACATATCTTCTAGAATTTGTATTACTCTCTCGGATTGACCATCGGTGTGAGGATGAAATGCGGTGTTGAAGTGTAACTCTGTCCTATGGCTCTTTGAAGACTTTGCCAAAACTGCGCCACGAAACAAGAATCACAATCCGATACGATAGATAATGGAACTCCATGCAACCTAACGATCTCGCGGATATACAACTTGCTTAAGGTATCTAAGTCGTCCATGGTCTTTATACTCAAGAAATGAGCGAACTTGGTGAGTTGATCCACAATAACACATACTGCATTATGCCTGTGCGACGTCCGTGATAAACCCGACACGAAGTCCATGATGATGTGATCCCACTTCTACTCTGGGATAGGAAAAGACTGTAGTAATCCTCTTGGATTTTGATGTTCGAACTTCACCTGCTGGCACACCGCACATCGTGTTATGAACCTTATTACATCCTTCTTCATTCCCTTCCACCAATATTGGCGCTTCATGTCTCTATACATTTTTGTGCTACCGGGGTAGATAACAAACTTAGAGAGATGACACTTTCCAAGTATCTCCTCCTTTAGGGACGAATCATCGGGAACGCATAGCTTCTCCCCATATCTCAATTCTCTGTTTCTCAAAAACCAAACCTCCATAGTTTCTCCATTCTCCAATTTAGCTCGAATCGACGCTAATTCAGGATCCAAGTATTGCAATTCCACAATCCTACGTTGGAGAGTAGGTTAAGCCACAAGGTTGAACAAACATGGTCGTAATCCATCTTCTCCAACCCATAGATCATAATCTCCAAGGGCATCCTTCAACTTCCACTCACCTATGGAAACTTTGAGTTCACCCTGAGACTTTCTGCTAAGTGCATCGGCAACTACATTCGCCTTCCCCGGATGGTAGTTGAGTGTGAAATCATAGTCTTCTAAATACTCGATCCACCTTCTTTGCCGGAGATTCAAGTCTTTCTGTGTGAAGATATACTTAAGGCTCTTATGATCAGAGAACACTTGGAACTTCTCTCCATACAAGTAACACCTCCACAACTTAAAAGCAAAAACTACAGCGGCAAGCTCTAAGTCGTGAGTGGGATAATTGTGCTCATGAGTCTTGAGTTGCCTCGAACCATAAGCCACCACCTTTCCTCCTTGCATTAGCACACATCCCAAGCCCCATAGCGAAGCATCGGTGTAAACATCATATCCTTCCCCACTGCTCGGAATGATGAGGATAGGCGTCGTCGTCAACTTCTTCTTCAAGGTGCGAAAGGCTAGTTCACACGCTTGAGTCCACAAAAATTTCTTCCCCTTCTTTGTAAGGCAAGTCATCGGCATCACAAGCTTGGAGAACCCTTCCACAAACCTCCGATAGTAACTTGCTAAACCCAAGAAGCTACGTATTTTGGTCACATTCTTTGGGGCTTCCCATTTCATCACGGCCTCAATCTTTGCGGGATCAACCGTTACTCCTTGCTCGGACACAACATGGCCAAGGAACTTCACTTCCTTCATCCAAAACTCACACTTGCTCATCTTCGCATATAACTTATGTTCTCTCAATGTTTGTAGCACAATAGAGAGGTGATGAGCATGTTCCTCTTGAGTCTGTGAGTAAATCAATATGTCATCAATAAACACAATGACAAATTGATTGAGGTAAGACCGGAAGACTCTGTGCATCAAATCCATGAAGGCTGCGGGGGCATTAGTCAATCCAAACGGCATCACCGTATACTCGAAATGACCATACCGGGTACGAAAAGCAGTCTTAGGAATATCCTCCTCCTTAATCCGTAACTGATGATACCCCGTGCGAAGATCAATCTTGGAGTAATACTTCAAACCCTTTAACTGATCAAATAAGTCATCAATTCTCGGCAATAGATACTTATTCTTCACGGTAACCCAATTCAACCTCCGGTAATCAGTGTACAACTGTAGGGTCTCATCTGTTTTCTTCACAAAGAGGACCGGGGCTCCCCAAGGTGAAGTGCTTAGACGGATAAACTCAAACGCCAACAAGTGATCCAACTACTTCCTTAGCTCCTTCAACTCCAAAGGTGTCATCCGGTAGGGAGCAATGGATATGGGTTCGGTTCTCAGATAGAGATCGATCTTGAACTCAATTTTTCTATGTGGCGGTAATCCCGGTAATCCGTCGGGAAAAACATCCAAAAATTCTGATACAATTAACACCACCTCTGTATGGATTTTATCCCTGTCATCTCCCATCAAGCTAGCTAAGAAACTCAAATGACTTCCCGCTTTTGCCTTTAAGAATCTACTACCTGAAGTAGGAAATGGATGGAAAGAATCTCGGCTATTTACAAAACTGAAAACGAATCCTCCCAGCAACTGAAATGTAATCCGCTTGCGGAAACAATCCATTACCGCCCGAAAAATGGACAACAAGTTCATCCCAAATATAACGTCATACCCTTTCATATCTAACGCAACCAAATCTAAGGTTAGTTCATGAGCTCCAATTCGAAGTACACACCCTGCTAGTATCCAACCATTCTCCCGTAGGCAAGTCAACATTCAATACATGCTCTAGCTTCTCAAAACTCAATCCCAAATTAAGAGCATAGGTAGTACGTATGAATCAATGTGTAGCACCGGGATCAAATAAAATTCGGGCCCATGAATTATAAAGAAAAATGATACCTTCCACAACGGTATTGGAGGCATCTTCTTCTAGGTGGGTCAAAGCAAATACCCTTCCTTGATTGGTGCCGTCGGGGGTTTGAGCTTGTAATGGTCTCCGTTATTGTAGTGGCCTATTGGGTGCCACTTGGCCTGTTGCTTGGTTGGTCCTTGGTGGAAGCGATAGGCAGTTGTGTCTGAAGTGTCCTACCCCTCCACATGCGAAACATTGACGGGGTTAGTGCTGGTTCTAGTCTGAATGGCCCCCTCTCCTCGAACTGCTAGAGGTCTCTGTCCAACTGCTTGATCGGGGCGACGGTAAGATGCCGCTGTTTGCACTACACTACTACTAGCAACGGTCCGAATCGGGGCTCCTGTCGTGAAGCTCTATCGCCACTGGCTATCCTCTATGTCTCTCTCCACTATGGCAGCTCGGTCGACAAGATCCCCATAATCCTGAATCTTGAGAGCCACCAACTTCTCTCTAATGACCGGCCTCAATCCCTGCTCAAAGCGTTTGGCCCTGCTGGCCTCAATAGCTATAAACTCCGTAGTATATCGGGATAGCTCATCAAACCTCCTCTCGTACTCAGCCACTGTCATGTTGCCCAGTTGTAGAGCCAGAAAGTCAGTCTTCATCTGGTCTCTGACTGATTCTGTAAAGTACTTGTCTTGGAAGATTTGGTCGAACTCCTCCCAAGTGAGTACATCGGTGTTCCTTCTTCGTTTTATGGAGTCCCACCAATGGTCAGCCTCCCCCTCGAGCAAATAGATGGCCAAACCAACCCACAAGTCCTCGGCAACTCCCATGCCATCACAGATCTTCTTTACTCGACGAATCCATTTATCCGCATCCAATGGGTTAGAGCTTCCTTGGAAAATAAGTGGGTGTTGGCGTAGAAATTCCCGAAGGACTACCATCCTCCTATTCTCGTTCCCGTTGCCCGGTACTTGTGCTAATGAATGAGTCCCACCATTGTGGTTGTAGTTGTTGTTTTCATTTTGGCTTTGCAACAGAGTGGTGAGCTCCCTCAGACATTGGTATATGCCGTTCATAGCATCAGGAGGTGGTGGTAGAGGAGGGGGTACTTGGTCACCACGTTCTCGTCCACGCCCACGTCCACGTCCTCTTCCCTCTGTCCATCCTGCACATCAATTTATAATTTAGTTTATTGATGTACAAGACATCCTAAATATTACTTTACTCTAAAGCCTATGGTTCCTATAAAACAAGACCGAACAATTTCTTTCTACCCAGTCATATTTCTCTAGTGTGAATCCATAACCTACAGCTCCCATGTAAGACATAAAGTCTAGGCTCTGACGCCAATTCTGTAATGCCCCAAGAACCACCCTGAACGGCATTACATTCTAAAACCATTTACATAATGAGAGCACTAGAATAATACATCAATAAAGAATTTCCCTTCATTATATATATATATATAAATGTCTACTACATTGTCCCCAAAAAAATAGGCACATCTAAGCCCTTACATCCCAGCCAAAATCAACTAATGTAACGCAGCGGAATATAACAAAAATAAACTAGGTTTTACATCATTTTCAAAAAAATATCCTAGTCTAGTGCACACGAATGTGGTGCTCTAAGCGTTCACCTCGGGATCCACACTCCCATCTAGCAGAGTCTCGCAGTATACCGGCTCTTCTACTCCCAACTCCTCCTCTAGCACAAAATCTGAAAATCTGTAATTATAGGGGATAAGCATGAAGCTCTGTAGTAAAATCTTCCCAACTCCAACAAGGTTTAGAAATATTTAAAATAGGTCGGTCTCGTTTAATAAAATAACATATATAACTTTTGAAATAAAATAAAGACATTTAAATAGATATCAAGTTTAAACCACAACAATAATTTAAATAGAAACAGTAAATGCATTTCTCAAAAGAACCCATTCCCAAATGGTTCGGAAAAGTGTCTGTCGTTGCATTATCCCATACCAATGCACCGGCCCCGACTTAATCCAGTCCATGTACTCATCTAAATATATAGATATATATTAGTTCATCCCATACCATGTACGTTGATTGTTTCTCAAGAATCTATCCAACGACTATTGCTAGTTCACCAATCATAATCAAATCACAAGCATTTTTTGGAAAGGGCGTCTACCATACCAATGACAGTGACGAGTCCCTTCCTAGGAAAGGTATACTAACCCTAGTTCGAACTCCAGTGAGCGATAGTAGCCTCATTACCAAATGGCAACCTACTACAAGTGTTAGGGAACCATCTCACCCCCACTGGGGTAGACTAACCTCTAACACTCTACGGCATTTTTCGATGGCAATTCAAGTCCCTCACAACAACTATACAATAAGGAAACCAACATATTCTCCATTACAAGCATATTTCTAAAAATCCTCAATTTCATCATGTAACCCATTATGAAAAATACAAGAGATCACAATGAAATCATTTATTA
>CM042197.1:17683525-17697061 GCA_023539305.1 Ilex asprella | reverse complement strand
TAATAATTTATAAAAAAAAACGAGCAATGTTATTGGAATATAATTTGAGAACTTAATGATTGTGGTCATTTGATTGTCAATCAGTTTCAACATTAAATTATCACTGAATCCCAACACTATCAATCCAATTGTCATAATACATTAAATCCCCAAATTATCTTCCAATAGCATTGGTGAAAGCAAAATTAATTAGGTCAAACAAGTTGGGTACTAGAACAAAAAAATAAAAACAAAAAGTTCATACAAAATCTCTTAAAATTAGCAAACTAAAATTGATTCCTTAGAATATTGGTATGATTTGTTGAAGTCTCATTTGGTTAAAAAAATATGTGAAATTTGTAAGAAGATTAAAAATTATAGAATATTGCTTCTATTTATGTCAAATAAATTATATAATTGATTCTTAATGTATAGATGTTATCTTATTAATTTTTTTTTCGAACATACATCTTTTATGTTTAATGAATTTTTAAGTATCAAATTTGATATAAAAAAATATAAATATATCATATTGTTTTTATCTATTATACTTAAAGTGTGTCTACCCTAGATCATATTTTTAGCTCCACCACTGCTATCAGAGATATTCACTTCTCACTTCTCTAAATTAATTGATTGGTCTACGTTGTACTGTAAATATTTTATCATTTAAAAAAAAACGTTGCACCGTGACTTTAGGCACGGGTTATCTCTAGTATATATATATATATATGGCTGCTAGGCTAGTTGGGTATAAAAAGTAATTGTCTTTCAGTAAGGCAACTGCCTAATTGGTAGACATTAATAATTTTACTTTTTTATCTAAAGTGTGTGATGCAATGTCTTATAAAATAAATGGCTTTTTTCGTCTTTTGATAAAAATAAAAAATAAAATTAGTGTGTTTTACAAGACTCAAAGTTTCGGTCAACTGTGTTCAGTCAGTTCTTTTTTTTTCCTTAGACTCTCGGTTCTTCTATAGAAAAGAGAGAGAAAACAAGAGAAAGTGAAAGAGAAACCCACGTCGAAGCAGAGAGAGGAGAAGGAGATCGATCGATCAATCAATCGATCTGCGAAGTCGACGAAGAGAGAGATAGAGATCTGCGATGGGAACCACACCAGTCTTCATCTGCGAGATGAGAAGTCGACGGTGATGCGCAGTCGACGGAGAGAGAGGGAGAGAAGGAGGTCGATCGATCAAGGCAAACGAACGCTATCCATAGCACTTCCTGGTAGGTATTTCATCTGCCATCTTCAAACATTATATGTTGAGTTCTTTGTTAATTTTTTTTTTTTGGAATTTTGGAACAAATTTGGGGTAGGATTGAGTTTGGCATATTTGTTAGGGGTGGGTAATTCCTAGTTAGGGCAAAAATTTTGGGATGCTGGATTTGTCAATCTAGGTCGCGAACGACCCACGTTTGCAGTTGTGTGACCCAGATCGGGGATGGTAGGGGGTCTTACGTTTTCAGCTAACCCTGTTTCTTCTGTTTTTCACTTCTTCATCTTGAAACTCAGCCGTGTCCGGAATAAAGTTACCGTACCGGACACAAATCCCTCACCCGCCCTGTGTTGGATCATGTCAACACGGGTACTCCCACAAAACAGGCGAGTCCAAGTAACGTAGCCCTCCGCAAGACCAATTCCTCTATGCTAAGGGGGATAGCACTGGCCTGACAAAGTGGTTTAATTCTTACAGGATCGATTAGATGCATACGACGCAATGTTTAAGAAATCATACACAAGAGAGAAGGCTTTAAAATGAGAAAACGAGGAGCTAGAAGAAGAGTTGAAGAGGCCAAGAGAAAAGGAGGTTGCTGATGAAGATGTTCGGCGCTCTAGAAGATGACAATAGAGGACACCAGATAGGCGGAGACTGAAGAGTGATGAGGACTCACCAGAAGCTAAATATAAGAGAAAGTCTCACAGAGTTGAAAGTTAGGAAGATGAGTGGAAGCGCTTCATTACTGAAATGCTCAACAGTTGGTTGAAGAGGCTAGAGTAGAAGTTGGCGAGATACTTGGCACGGAGGGCCAGGAGAGTACATAGAAGGAATGGAGGTTTCTCCCTTCACCAATTGGATCGAACAAGCAAGAATTTCAAGCAAGTTTGTCGTCTCGAACTTGAAACTATATGATGGTAAAATGGATCCAACTGTCCATATTTGTCATTATAGGCAGCTAATGATGGTGCACAGAAAGAATGAGCCTTTGTTGTGTACCATATTCCCTAGTAGCCTCGGATAATCGGTCATGAAGTGCTTTGATGGACTTGCCAGGGACTTAGTGGATAGTTAGGGTTAGCTTGTCGAGCAATTCATAGTTTGGTTCATCATTGGCAGTCGGCAGCCCAAGGATGTAGGGGTATTTCTGATATTGAAAAAAAGGAGTGGTGAAACGCTGCAGCATTACGCTCACCGGTATTGGGAGCCAATAAATGAAGTGGAGACATGCAACCCCAAAATTGCGGTAGCATCCTTCAAGATAGGATTACTGTAGGAGAATCAACTATATCAATCACTTACAAAAAGATCAACAATGGACTTGGAAGAGCTCATGGTCAGGGATGAAAGATATGCTAAGATCGATGACAATCTCGATAAGGACATATGCAGAGAACAAGCTGAAAAAAGTAGTTCGGCAAAGAGAAGTCAGGAATGCATGCCTGAGATGGAGTAAAGGGGAAGGAAAAAGAGGGGTTCCCACCAAGTCCCTGTATATGGGAGTCAACACGGCGTTCAAGGAATCGATCTACATAATTCTTTCCCAGATCAAGGGAAAATCCTACTTCAAATGGCCGAACAAGTTAGGAGGCGGTCTAGCAAAAAGAAACCCAAATTTCAGATGCTTGTACCACCGAGATGTAGGGCACATGACTGAGAACTGTTGTTCTTTAAAGCAACATTTAGAAGAGTTAGTCAAAGTGGGACACCTTCCCCAATTCGTTGAGGGGATGAAAACATGGGTAATAATGGAGGTGCTGCCAATACTCCCCATGACTTAGCTGGGATCATCGATGTGATCTATGCAGTCATAAGTCTGCACATGGCAACAAACAACTCAGCTATGGCGTATATCAAGCTAGCCGGACTGGCCAAAGAAGTCTTCCACTTAATGGCGAGCCTCGAAGCTGGAAGCAACAAGTTAAAAATGGATGAAGTAGTCGGGAGGATCAATTTCTCCGAACAAGACTTGATAAGGTTTCACCACCCGCATAACGACGCGCTCGTTCTTACCATACGAATTGCAAATTTTGACGTTAGGCGGGTGCTGATTGACTTAGGGAGCTCCTCCGAAATCATGTACCTAGGGCTTTTTAGAAGTTAGGCCTTAAAAAGCAGGACCTTAAGGCAGCGAATACCCATCTAGTGGGGTTCAGTGAAAAAATGGTTTTCCCAAAAGGGAAAATCACTATTTGTCCACATAGGACTAGTTGAGACCATGACGGAGTTCCTTGTAGTGGATGCAAAGTCACCATACAAAGCCATTATGGGGCGTACCTAGTTACACGAGATGAAAGTTGTCCCTTTGACATACCACCAAGTGCTAAGATTCCCGATGAAGGATGGGATAATCGATGTTCGAGGGGACCGGGTAAGTTCACAAACCTGTTGCCCTCGAACATCGATTATCCCATCCTTCACGAACCTATCTCCTAGCTTCGGTTAAAGGCAAGGGATGCACTGAGGCACTAGATAAGGAAGTAGCAATTAAAATTTGAGTTGTCGGCAATTGAAGATTAGCATACTGGGCAGACCGAGTGCACCATAGAAGACCTAACTAAAGTGCCTTTAGATGGGAACACTTCAGGTTGCTTCTCAAGGAGTATATGGATGTGTTTGCCTAGACGATGTACGAAATGCCAGGTGTACCTCCAGAAATTGCACGCCATCACTTAAATGTCAACCCAAGCTTTAAACTAGTAAAGCAAAAGAGGAGAAGGTCGACACCAAGGTTACTTGGATCGCAGGTTGGTTGGGTGCGTGGTACAGGTACAGGTACAGATGCGGGGTACGTTACTTTTGCTAGTGCGCGGTGCGGTGGGGGTAGGCTTAGTTGGTATGCTATTTTGAGTCGCGGTTCGCTTTGAACTATTATTCGAATCGTTTTCATTATTACAAAGAATTATATAAATTTATACATTATAAAATGCAAATCAGGACTAACAACAACACATCAACTAATAATCATGTATAAAAAAGTAATTATTGCATATTTTATAATAAAAAAAGACAGAATATAAATTTAAAGTCTTAAAATTTTAAAAATAATATACTAGAAAGCGATTAAATGGCTTCCTACTTGAAGCACAAACTAAAATAACATTCTTAAACATCTAACAAGTCTCAAATAAAATTACTTAATAATAAAAAAAATTAGAGCACATGAGTTAATTGTCAACTCTTTTCCCTTTATCTTTTGCGGTATTCCCTCATCTTGTAAAATTACTACTTTGAGTCTGATGCAGTCCGGAATGATAGAGCGGTGGTCTGGTAAAACTAGTAGGTGGCTTGTGAATAAAGACGGGCATAGAAGCATGTAAGGATGAAGCTTCCTATCTAGCAATGGTAGAACTATCTGTATTGTCATCCTCCAAGGATTTTCATCGCAAATCCTCCAATCTCACGCTAGAACTATCTATATATGTGTGCTCTGGATTTATATCTCATTTCTTAAAAGGGCCATAACTTTTTGGAGTAGAATTTTTTTTATGTATTGAAAGTCTCTAGCTAGGTGCCAGGGATTGAACTCGTTGAAGAAGGGCTAAACAAAGGGCCATAACTTAGAATATAGAATTTTTCCAAGTATTTTTAGTCCCTAGCTAGGTGCAAGAGACTGAACTCTTTGAAAAAAGACCGAACAAAGGGCCATAACTTCTTGGAGTTAAATTTTTTCTAAGTATGGAAAGTCCCTAGCTAGATGCTAGAGACTGAACTCTTTTAAGAGAGGCCGAACAGAATGCCATAACTTACATAATTTGACGTAGTAAAGAGGTCCCTAGCTTTTTGCAAAGGACAGAATTATTTTAGAGAAGCCAAGCAACAGACGAAAAGTTTATCCAAAAATCCAAAAAATTTTAGGTGAGGACTGAAGAGTCAAACCAAAATTCTTTCATAGATACATCAAAAGGAAGAAGAATACATTGATTTTTTCATATATAATCGAAGTATAAGAAGTTTTTCCCAGCAAGAAGCAGGTGGCCCAGAAGAGCTCGGAAAAAGGAGAGGAGGCACATCTTTTTTGCCTTCTCCATATCTTATTCAAAGGCAATATCCTTTAGATCCTTGGCTTCAGCCTTGAATTGCTCAAATTCTTCCAGAAGGGTGGAGTGTTCAAGTTGGGTTTGAGAAAGGTCTACATTGATCGCACTCTCTGAAGTCTTCAAATCCTTCACCTCAGCTGCAGGCTTCTTATCCTCGACAATCAGACTCAACATTTGAGTCTGCAGAACCAGTATTTTCTCGCAAAGCTTGGCGTACTCTTCATTAGTGGATTTCTTTTTCGTCGGTGCAAATATGCGGTCATGAATCGCCTCCTTCATAGCTTTATCTTTTTGGGCAATCCTCGCCCCAACCTCGTGAACTTTTTGGAAACCCTACTAGTCGCAAAGAAAAGGGAAACAAATGAAGATCAAGAAAAGAAAAATCATCCTTCTAAAAAAGAGAGGGAATTAGAAGGAAAGACAATACCAGAACCATTAGTTGGATGGCTTGCTAAGAAATCTCATTATTAGACATCGCCTCTTTTGCAGCCAAGTCTCGAGGCAAGATAACTCCCCTGGTTATCCCCACTGCGACATTCACATCCTCGTCAGCTGAGTCCCGATCCCTTATTTTCTTTACTTTCGCCTTTAGGATAGGATGGAGAGGGGGGATTTGTCGTTCAACAAGAACTTTAGAGGACGATTCAGTAGTTCTTCTCTTTTTTGTTGCACGCTCCTCGGCTTGCACCTCCATACCAAGTGATTGAGCAAGAGAATAATTAATATTAGAGCTGGTAGGAGCCACCTTAGGAGTAGGAACGGGCAGAAGAATCAAAACGTCACGTATGTCTTGGGTCTCAACGGGTTCGGGGATGTCATCCGAAATAACAATCAACTTGGTCTCTAGAGTAGTTTGACGAGTTGTATTGTTAGGAATTTGAACAACTGTAGTAAAAGGGACGAGTTCGGCAAGATCGCTCGTAGAAAGAAAACTTAAAAAATTCGTCACCGATCTATTCCTTCTAGACGAAGGGGTAATAGATTTTTTTCGGGGACGAGAGGTAGTAGCACGTTGAGGTTGCAAGACATCTCGGTCCTCGACAAGCATGGCATTGGCTCGCTCAGGGACTATGATGAAAGAATGGTCGGTGGGAGTGTATTAAAAAAGGACATGGGTGGCTCGGTAGAACAAGTTGTCATTATACGACCACACTTTCTTCAGATCGTCCATATTTACAAAACTCTCAAGAATTTTTCCGTTGACAGTTTCACCTGAAGAAAAAGTAGGAGATTGAGAAGAATCAATTTGTAGCTTAGCAGTTTAAAAGAAAAAAAGGGGGAAATGGGGTAAAATGAGACTCGAGGCATTTTTTCGTATGCTTGGAGTGCCTTTCTCGTATGGACACCTATACGAAGGAGTGTTTGCGGCCTTATGCTCTCAATTCTCAAAAAAGAAGACTATCGCTTTCGTGACCGTTGTTCGAGTCAGGAAGATAGTCACCAAATATTGATCCTTTCTCCTCACTACTCACCGATAGATTTAAGGATATAGTAGAATAGGATTTCTCACATACCCAGGCTTACATTTAGGAGGTCATTCAACACAGCAACACCCATGACTATCCTAAAAAAATTAGTAAAACATTGAATGAGGCATAGCTTCATAGCTGAAAGGATAGGAACATGAAGGAGAAATCTCATGCCACCTTCAGTAATAGCTGATATGGATAGCAATGGACTCTTTGGTGCCAATCAGCGTTTCATTGACACCAGCAACTCGAATATGGACATCGTCAAGAATTTGGTATTTGACCTTGAAGTCTAGAACATCTTCTAGAGTGAGGGGAGCCATTTGAGAGATGAAAAGCAAACAAAGACAAAACGAAAAAGTGAAAGAAACAAAAGCCTAAAGTAAAGCAAATGTAGGAATATGCTACTTTGCACTCCTTTTTTAAAGGAGATGGACAAACGCCAAAAAGTGAAAGCTTGGAAACCAAAAGACAATCATTTAATGCGAAGAGACAAAGCAAATACAATGTACGTCTCGAGGATCCATATAATGATGAGTATGGGAACATGAAATGATTGTCAGACGAAAAATGGCTGACATATGTTTCCTATGAGGGCAAGTGAAGAGGCATAAATCTATGCCACGTGTATACTCACATGTTCTTGAAAGAACAGCTCACGTGGGTCACAAATAGGAACGATTAGGGATGAATCGAACCGAACTATGACAACTTAGTTCATAATATCGAGCATGGTTACACGCAGCTCAACTTGAAACATGACATTTACTAAGCAACGAGGAAAATGCCTACAATTAAGGGAATTTTGGTGCAACGACTAGCCACAGTCAACGGCTCAGAAGATCAGCAATTAAGGGAGTGTCTGGAGAGATTTCAGCAATCCCTACAAATATTCCTGAGTGAGGGGAGATGTGCCATCTCGCCTTGCCAACAAGGAAAACCCTAGAAAAGGCACGGTCTATATAAAGCACAAAGGATGTATTGTTAGAGAGAGGTAGAATCTTCCCTGTAGACATATTCTTTTCATACACTTATTGACTTAAGTATCGGAGTACCTTTGATCGAAGCGCTTCGGTCTTAGGCAGTTTGTTTGTTTTGCAGGAAAGACTTAGAAAGGGGAATACAATTTTCATCATCAAGTGGAGGTATTGTAATCTTACCACCTACACATATCTATATCACTATTAAGAGTTACACATTCTAATATAACATAACATAACTCTTTCCTTCAGGTTGGTGTATAAATGTCTCTCATGCTCAACTTATAAATAATAAGATGAAAAAGCTTGCTAATGAGTCTTTTTGTGAAAATAACTGATTTTCTGATTTCACAAAGGACATGCAAATCAAATATTTGTCCAGCTTCTCTTTGATGAAGTGTTGAACAATCTCAACATGTTTAGGTCTATCATGTTGAACTAGATTGTGTGCGTTGTTGATAGTTGCCTTATTATCATAGTACATTTTCATAGGCTCGTCACTACGAATTTTAAGCTGCATAAGTTCACAAATTCTATGGGTCATTGCTTTGTATTTAACCTCAATACTAGACTTGGCTACCACTGTTTGCTTTTTACTTGGCCATGTGATAATATTTCCTCCTATTAGGGTGCAGTAGCCTGAAGTGGATCTTTTTTCACCTACTGAATCTGTTCAGACTGCATCAGTGATAACTTTTAGTTCTAAGTGACCATTATTAGAGAACAATATCCATTTTTGTGAAGCTGACTTAAGATACCTCAAAATTCAATGAATAACTTCAAAATGAGGAACTTGCGGATCATGCATAAATTGACGCTTGGTTATGATAGATATAATCAATCTTTCCACTAATTTCTGGTATCTCTCAAAATTACCAACACTATTTACCAGTTGATGGTTGACTTCAATTGGAGAATCTGTATGTCTACATCCCAATATACTAGTTTTTTCAAGTAGGTCAAGAACATCTTTTCTCTAGGAGATAAAAATGCCCTTGTTTGATATGGCAACCTTAATCCCAAAAAAATATCTCAATGGACTCAAACCTTTGATTTTAAACTCCTTCACCAACAGAACTTTCAGTTTGGTGATTTCAAGCACATTATTTCTAGTTATCACTATGTCATCTATATATACAATGAGGACTGTTGTTTTGTCATTTATCTGGTTGACGAACATATTATGATTAGCATGACTCTTATTATATCTAAATTCCAACATGGTTTTGAGAAATCTATCAAACCGGGTTCTGGGTGATTGCTTTAACCCATAGAGTGGTTTCTTCAACTTTCACACTTTAGTTGCTTGAGCTGAAAAATTAGGTGGAATTTTCATATATGCCTCTTCCACCAAGTCTCCATAGAGAAAGGTATTCTTTACAACCAAGTGTTACAGATTCCATTCCAAATTAACTACATCGGAGAGAAGGGCATGCATGGAGTTCATCTTTGCCGGTGGTGCAAAATTCTCCTAATAATCAATGTCATATGTCTGAGTGAATCCCTTAGCAACTATTTTTGCCTTTTATGTCTTCACTGTCCCGTCGGCTTGCCGTTTGACAATGAACACCCATTTCTATCCAACTGCTCTTGCTCTAATAGGAAGTGTAACTAATTATCATGTGTCATTCTTTTTTAGGATTCTCATTTCCTCTACTATACCTTCTCGCCACTTTGGACTAGTGAGGGTTTCTTTTCAACTGTGAGGAATAGATATAGAAGACAAGTAAGAAACAAAGGTATAATAGGATGGAGACAAGGAATCGTAAGAGACCTAAGGTATTTTTTCTTGAGCTCCAAAATGGTGATTATTCAAACTTTGGTTCCGATGTAGTCAAAGAAATGATAGGATCAAAAATAATCTTATCCCTAGAATCAATTGAGAGTAGATTTTGAAGGATGGAAAGCATGAGGGTCCAATGGGACCGAAATATGGCAATCGTTGTGCAAGTGTATGACATTAGGTGAAACTAATGACCAAACTAGTTAGGTTCACATGCAAAACTCTCTAACATGTTTTTCGTATAAAAATTCGAACTAATACTAACGTTCAATGGAAAATTAAACAAAGAAGCATTATATCTAAACTCAAGAATAGTAAAATAATTCCCATCTGACTTCAACAATAAACATTCAGTGGGACAATGAGGAAGAGATATCAACATCTATATTGAGAGGTTGAGATTGCAGGAGGAATCGGTTTGTAAGTTTTTCCATTGTGATGGAGTTAGGTGGTGTTGATTGGTTAGGTGGATTGATTAAGGAAGTTGTTCAAGGGAGGCTGTCTGATCCTTCCTTTAGGAAATGCAGAGGCAATTCCTATCTTAGTTCAAGTATGCATTGGATGTTATTCGGTGACCTCCCTTATCTGATGCTCAGACTGTTGAGACTCCCTTAGACTTACTGTTCGTTACTCGCTGTCAGATGAGATTTTCTTCCTTGATCCTACACTATATTGTACTATTATTGATAGTCTGGTATATCTCACAGATACTTGTTCAGATATCTCTTATGCTGCTCATGTTGTTAGTCAATTTATTGCTGCACCTATCATTATTTGTTAGCCGTTGTTCTTCGCATTCTTCGGTATCTTCGGGGTACTTTGCATTCAAGTTTCTTATTTTTTTCCTCCTCGTCAATAGAGCTTAGAGCTTATTCTGATGCTAATTGGATTGGTGACTATGTGGATCACAAGGCCACCACTGGTTTCTTTCTTTTCTTTGGTGATTCTCTTATCTCCTAAAAAAATAAGAAGCAAATTATTGTTGTTTGCTTCTTTAATGAAGTTGAGTATTGTGCTATGACATCCACTATAGTTGAGATAGTATGGTTATGTTGGCTACTAGCTGATCTAGGCATCTCTGTATTTGGCCCTATTGCTATATAGTGCTATTTAGGTTGTCCACAACTCAATGTTTTACGAGCATATAAAATATATTGAGATTGATTGCCACTTTGTGTACCGTCAGCTATAGTTGGGTATTATCTCTCTTCCTTTCCTACCTTCTACTATGAAGTCAACAAATTTCTTTACCAAATTCACAAAATAGAGCGCTTTCGTTTTTTGCTCGGCAAACTCTTGATGTTCTCTGCTATTACATTCATAGTTTGAAAGGGGGTGTTAGAGTATATTTTGATATTAATATTAAGGGTAGTTTAGTCATTTACCTTATTTGTGTTGCCTTGTTATATATATATATATATATAACACAAACTAATGGTGCTGCAATGATATTCCTTTGTTTTGTTAGATAGAGTAATGACTTGCCATTATTCCCAAGTCAGATTGTATGCTAAATTTCATGCCAAGCCCCTTTTTTCAAGAGAAGGAAACTGGTTATAATTTTTCATACAATACTCACAACCATGGTGGAGTGGGATTTTAAGGAGACTTGAACCGTCAGCCAAGTGTCGGTTAGCATGGTCCCTATGACACTGGGCCATCCCACATCCCATACCTCGTTAGGTGCAGGTTCTTGCTTCTTGCTTCTTGCTTGCCATGATTTAGATGGTAACTGAACTTTGGAGTTTCTTGTAACTGATGGCATTAACCCTTTGAAAAGAATGAGTTGTGATAAAGTCCATTTGGATATAACTGATGGAATTAACCCTTTGAAAAGGATGAGTCATGATAAAGCCACTTTGGAGGCATGAACAGTGGACACAACACTAACTGCACCTCGGTTGCTTTGTTGTATATGCATCTCCTGCATCCTCGGTTATTCTTTGTTTGTTTTATATTTGTTTTAGTAGGCTTTTTATGGAAATTTTTGAGAGAGTACTCCCTTTATTTGTTTGTTGTAAAATTTGTTTTTGATTTGGTTTTTTGTTCTTTTGGGACAGGTGAACTTTATACTTGGGGCCGAGACGAAGGGGATGGTAGATTGGGTCTTGGTCCTGGTCGGGGGCCTAGTGAGGCTGGTGGACTTAGTGTCCCTTCAAAAGTAAAAGCATTACCTGTGCCTGTGGCTGCTGTTTCTTGTGGCGGGTTTTTCACAATGGCATTGACGAAGGAGGGGCAACTTTGGAGCTGGGGAGGTAAGATTATTATGTCTTCTGGTAGCAGTTCTTTATTCCTCTTTCTTGCTCCCTGAACAATTCATATAATATTATGGGAAAGGACAATATAGCCAAGGAATGAAATGTCGTGCCGAAGCGCCCGAAACACTCGAAACAATTGGTATTTCCACACACCGACACAAAACCGGGCAAGAAAAAAAATCTAGGGTTTTGTTCGAAACAAACTTGTTTTGGTCTGTTTCGGTTGAAATGCACACATTGATTTGACTTCTCTTAGTTTGATTAGAAAAGATTCTCCTTTTTCGTCCTTCTCTTAAGCAAAAAGGGAAAATAGCAAAAAAAATTGAAGAGAGATAAAGAGAGAGAGGAACCCATTGAAATCGAAGAGCTTCAGGTAGAGAGAGGTAGCTTACCAATTAGCAAGTGCAAAATTGACCTCTGAGAATAGATTTAGCCTCCAAGCTCAAGGTAAATCTGTCGATTTTTTTCTTCTTCTTGCTTTTTTATTTCTTGTATCCTTTTTCTTTGCTTTCTCTTTGGTTTTCTTTGTGGATGTTGTGTTCTAATTTAGTGAGAGCACACATCTCTCTCTAGATCTCTCGATTGGGATCTGCAGATCTAGATGGTGGGTGTTGCTCATCTTTGTAGCCCTAGTTCTTTTCTCTTTCTTTCTCTCTCTCTCTGTTGTGCATCTGTTTGCCTTTGAGACAGTCAGACGTTTTTTTTTTGGTTTGAGATGACATCTATTTAACACCTCCCCTACCCGAAAATAAAATCGCCATTTCATTTTTCTATTTTCCATTTGTATATTATTTGAATGCTAGGTAGGCATATTATGTGGGTAGCTTTTAGTTGTTTTTTATCCAATCCATTATTTGCTAAATTTTATTTTACTCGTGTATAATATAACATTAATTATTAATGCAATGTGTTTTTTATGTTATAAATATAAAGTTTATATTATGATATCTTACTACCGTGTGTTCTTTTGATAAAAAATGTAGTTTTTTCAGTAGTTGACATGACTTTTGACTTCGTTAACCTTTATTTTTATTTTCTAAATTGATGTCTTCTAGTATTAATGGATGTTAGGACAATAAACATGCTAAATTACTCAATTATTGGACATATCTGTATGAGTAAAATAATTTAAATCTATGTTTCCTTCTGTTTCCATACGTTTTCAATTTTTTTCTCCGTTTTTAATGTGAATTGACTGAAACTATACATCAAAATGATATTTTGATCCGCAAATATAGGATATCCTTGCTTTAATATATTGCAACAATTATAGAGTTCATGATGTAGATTAGAAAGAAGAATTAGGGGTAAAAATAGAAGAAGAATGGAGATGAGAAGGGAAGAAGAGGATGAGAAATCAAAAGAATGAGATCAGAAACAATTCTCAATATTATTCAATAATCTAAGACTACCTAAAAATAATGTTAGTCCTTTTCAAAAACTCTAACATTAAAAGTTCCTATTCAAACTCTATTGCTAAAATATGAAAATAGAATAATATCTAATCTAAATTTAAGGGTGCGTTTGGTTAAGTTTTTGTAAAACATTTTTTTTTGTTTTTTTTTGTGATAAAAATTGAAAATATAAAATATATTTGGTAGTCATTTATATTTAAAAAATTATAAAAACAAAAATAAAAAATATGTTTTGTATTATACCAAAAATTCATCACCCAACACCACTACCAATCACCGAACACCCAATCACCTACCACCACCACCACCACCACCGAAACTCACCCTTACAATCCTTTTGCAAAATCCACCCCCATCTCCAAAACCCAGCATCATCCCCTGAAACCCAACAC
>CM042197.1:17638542-17683125 GCA_023539305.1 Ilex asprella | reverse complement strand
AAAAAAAAAACAGAAACTTGAGGTTACCAAACGCTATCTAAATAATTAAAAATATCAAAATAACCATCATTATTTGTCCTATTCCAACCCAATCTTCATCATTCTTCTACGATTGAGAAAAACTCTATTTTGAAGAGTCATCAAAACTAAAGTATTCCAAGACCGCATAATCAAGATGGCATAACATCTCTATATTGGAAGAAGCATCTATAACTGTCCATCTAGTAAGATATTAGTGACGATCTCCATCTAAAACACTAAAAATCTAGTCCTTAGCAAATCATCAATGTGACCTGAAATATGTGATGGAAGTTGAGAGATAAGAACGAGAGATAGTGCAAAAGAAGAAGCAATTCCACGTATAACAACACCTGGTAATAAAATAGGAATCTCTAGAGTGCCTCAATTAAGTAGCATGTCTTTCGAATAAAAAATCAGACTAATACCAAAATTCAATAAAAAATTAAACAAATATGCATAAAGTACAAACTAAAGAATAGAAAAACAATACCCATTAGATTTTGTCATGAAGAATACGGTGGGGCAAGAAATCAACGACAAAGGAGTAACAATAATACACTGGTGAACATTTGATAGTAGGCAGAGGAACAAAGTCAACAATCTTTGGTGTGGAAGATCAGAATCAATATCAGGATGACTCAAAAAAGTAGAAATAACACAATCAACAATAGATTCTGAAATTGGTACCTCGTTGTGCTCAACAACTTGCATAAGTGCAGACTTGACAAGCTTTTTAGCAAGTTTCATGACAAGTGATGATGCAAAATTTGATTCAAGCAAAGACTCAAACTCACTTTCTTTAGGGATTGACTCTTGTGAGTTCAAAAGAGAAATGTCTTGACTGAATGAAACTAAAAAAGAGGGCAATTTAAATGAGAAATATCTTTCTTTCTCTAAATGAGAGGCTGTACTATCAAGGTTCATGATCACATTGGGATTAGAAAAACATACAGAAACATGTACATTATTCAAGTAATCATAATACTCATATGTGGTAGAATTAAAATTGGAAGGTGTCTTATCCAGTTGGCTTGAAGAGTGTGATTCAGAATCCATCAGACTACAATTGAATTTCGTGTGAAATCTTTCAACTTTTAAAGCATATCAATAGGCCTCATCTAATGTGTCAAAAGAGTATAGTTTTACAAGTACTTGAGATAATTGAATTGAGTAAAGTAATCAGAGACAATAGAAGAGTAGTGCCTAAGATTGAGCCATTGATCACAAACTTGATCCATGTAGGAAGTGAGAATATATTTCTCTTCGAATTTACATCTCATTTCAACCCAAGTGATGGGTGGTTCTACCAAATGATCTATAGGTTTCTTTGTATTCTTTGCCAATATCATTTGGTGGAATACTACAACATCAACGTATCAAAACAAACGCAATGACAATTTGACATGCCAAGCCAATCCAAACTAGCCAACCAATCCAAACCTAGAAGGATATTTGATTAATTTGGTCGTGTGTCGAATCATTGTAGATATATGTAGACTTACTTTGATAACTACCTCGAGGAGACACTCTTGAGTTGGGGTAAAAATATGAAATATAGGCATCATATGGATCATAGATACTCATGAGTAGGCCTGTTAAAATTCATCACGACACAATTAATCGACACGATTAACTGCTAATTAAATGGGTTTGGGTGAGACCTTAACGGGTTCAAGTGATAAACGGGTCAACCCGTTTAACACGTTTAATAAACGAGTCGTGTTCGGGTGAGACATGCTAACTCGTTTATTACCCGTTTAAATAAATTTAATATAATAATAGATTTATAATTATTTTAAAAACAATAATCATAATTTATTAAAATTAACTATCCACAATATTTATATTCTGTAAATTAAAAGATTTCTAATTAGCAGACACTTGCAAAAATAAATGAAAAAGTTGAATGATGAAAGGAATGGGCTTCAACTTTTTATAGGCAAGGGAGGAAGTCTCCTTCCTTTGAATCTACCGATGTGGGATTCAAGTCAAGAAGCTTGTGAGAAAAGTGTTTACTGTGCAAGCTTCTTGACTTGAAACCCACATCGGTAGATTCAAGGGAAGGAGACCTCCTCCCTTGCCTATAAAAAGTTGAAGCCCATTCCTTTCATCATTCAACTTTTTCACTTTTTACATTTGTACGCTAATTGAAAATCTTTTAATTAAGAGAGTACAAATATTGTGGATAATTAATAGTTAATGGAGTTTAAAATTTTAATAGAGTAATTTTTTTGTGTGGGTTAAAATTTTAATAAAATTAAACGTGTTAAATGAGTCGTGTCGTGTTAACCGTTTATTAAACGATTCGTGTCCGTGTTTAAATTTTTTATCTGTTTATTAAACGTGCCGTGTACGGGTTTACATGTTTTTCACCCGTCACCCGTTTAACTCGACACATAACCGATTAACCCGACACGTTTGACACCCCTATTTATGAGTGACTCTTGAAAGAAGGAAATGACACCACAACAGGTTCAAGAATGCAATAGAAAATTTCAGAAACACACTCAGAGAGAGAGATTAGAAAGAAAAAAACATAATGGTTGGACTTTTTTGCAAATTCCCTAATTTCTCAATGAATAAAAATAGGATAAGTTACACTAACACCCCTTGTAAATTGGTCTAATTATAGAGATACCCCTCGGTTTTCTAAAATTGCACTGACACCCTTTACTGTTTACCTACCCATTTTACAAAGTACCCCTATGGTTAGTATCGTTATTGGCAATGTCAAAAAAATGATTACATTATCACCTTTTTATACTTCAATATCCATATTATCCCAAGACAAAATTAGGCTAACCTGTTTATTTTCGTGTCGTGTTCATGATCGTATCCAAGTTTTTTTTTTTTAATAACGTGGAAGCTGTCCAAGGCAGAGCCATTTTGGACCCATCTCTACGAGAGTAAACCCCGGATACATGCAATCACACACAATCCACATGTATTGATTAAGCCTGAGAGACACCTGCGAGCGTCGAACCCTTGACGTCAGGGTTTACGCTTCGTCTGGGTTCAACTCCATACTGCTGGGCTACCCGTGCGGGTGTGTTCGTATTTATGTTGACCCATATAAACTTTAAATAAAAAAATTTAACACTAAGATTTAAGTTTAAGATTCTATTATCACTTAATTAAATCCATGCTCATATTTTTTCTATAAACTAAAAATTAACTTAATAAACATAATAATAATAATGAATAAAAATATCTTTTTTATATATTAATTATGGCAGTGCTTAATAAACAACAAATAATTAATATTTTATTTTTATAATAGCAGTTAAATATGTTGATCGTGTCAATTTCGTGTTGTTTGTGTTAACATACAAATGAAAAGATAGAGAAAATTTGACATGATTGAATAAACGAGTTGATCGTATTATTTTTGGAGTTGGCGATTTGAATTCAAAAATGGCAAATTTATTAATATTTAAATATATGATATGATGATATGTAAAAAATGATGTATGGTATGGGTAATTATGAATTGCATTTTTTGTTATATTTTTTAAGGGACAAGACCTGATAGGGGGTGTTAGTGTATATCAGACATCTGAGGGGGTGTCTCTGTAATAAGACCAATCTATAGGGGGTACTAATGTAATTTACCCATAAAAATTATTAGTCTTAGTTTTTCAATGTAATTTACCCATAATTGTTCTTCAGTATAACTGCTAGGGCAATCAAAATCATTGGTTCAAATATCTATTTGGGAAAAATATTGACCCACTTAGCTATAACAATCATCTAATTAGTGAGAAAGATTTCAATTGTAAATTACAAAAAAAATTCTAATTTCAAACCCTAATTCAAGGCTCCAAAGTTTGCTTTGCAAATCCTAATTGCAAAAGAGGAATGCTAATCACTAGTAAAAGGCAAAACAAAGAAGAGAGAGATTACGGTTATACTTGGACATTGGACAGTACAGAGGAAGGACTCCTCACTCGTCAAAGCTGCACTTCACAATACCAGGAAGGAGGAGAGATGTTGTCGGCATCAAGAGAGATTGTCGGAGGAGAGAGAGAGGGGGGAAAGAGAGAGAGTTGAAGTTGAACACATCGACTAAGTAGGGAGAGGGGGTATTTGTTGAATAAGTTAGGGTTTTTATTTTTATTTTTGTAAATAAGGGCCAACATATTTGCTCTGCTGCCCTAGTTCTTTTTTAAAAATACAAGTAATACTCCGCCGTATCCATCTTGTATCTCCTGTGTATCTTGACATATCTGAAATTCATTTTTTTATTTTTTTTGTATTCTAGGATATTTACCAGTTATATTGGATACGTATTCCGGCATATCGGATACATATCTGTATCCAATACGTATCTGATACTGATAATAATACTTTGCCTCTTTTGAAGTATTCATGCTTTCATAGGATGAAGAATTCAGCGCTTCTTCAACAATCCTGCTTTGATCTGCAAATCATCAACTCAATAACCTATTGATCTGTAGACTTCGCCTATGGGACTTGTGAAATTTTGCCAGCACAATAAAAATCTAACATATCTGAAAGGATTTTTTTTCCCCGAAATTTTGTTGATATTAAATGATAGAACTATTAATCCATGAAACAGATTTATCTGGAAATTATAAATTATTTAAAATTTGAAGTTATTGAATATTAATTAGTCAAGCCTTGACTCTATTTACACTTGTCATCAAGATAAATTTGACGCATATTCTATACTCCCGAGTAGTGAGCAGATAAGCGAATATACTTGGATAGCAGACTTAGAAATGCACTTATGATCGTGAAGCTTTGACTCATTCTATCCTCTATTACTTTGTGGATTAGCATGAATCTTGTTAAAGCAACTTGTTTCATCCATACACAGCAAACTCCAATTGTGAGCTTGGAAGAGGTGATAAAATTAGTGGTTGGAAACCACAACCAATTCTTAGCCTCAAAGATGTTCACATCATTCAGATAGCTAGTGGTGGATATCACTCTCTTGCTTTAACAGGTATGATTGCAGTAATTTTACGATTTGAGCAACTACAGCATTTCAGTGTTCATTGAAGAACAGTGATGTAAGTGTTCCATTCATGGTCATGTTATTTCAGATGAAGGTAAAGTCCTTTCTTGGGGTCATGGTGGGTTTGGACAGTTGGGTCATTCTTCTATTCAAAACCAGAAATTTCCTGCACTTATTGAGGCTTTAGCTGACATGAGGATAACCAATATTGCTTGTGGAGGATCATCATCAGCAGCCATAACAGGTAAGGCAAGTCTTTAAGTATGTCACATCAGCTATGCTGTGATAACATGCTATGAAGTCTTACTGAATTTTTGTTTGGTTTTCTTTTTCTTTAGGCGTGTTCGCACGGGTGCCTCATCCCACAATGCCCTTCAAACATGCCTCCTGCTTCCCTTAAAATGAATAAGTAAATGTGGAGGATATTATAGATGTTGATTGGGCTTCATCAAAAGCTCATTATCTAAAACAAAGGCCTTGGTGTAAAAGATTTGTGTCATTATACTAGTAACCGTTCAGCAAAAAAAAAATACTAGTATGATGTTGTCTGGCCTGAAATTTAAATGAAAATGATGGAAAGAAGAGGTGTGAAGCCTGTGAAAAATGAAAAATACTATGTGTTTGCATTGGAAACCAATCCGTTACCAAACCTTGAAAGTTAACGGAAAAGGATAATGTTTATTTTGTGTCTAATTATTTAATATTGTTACTTCATCTCCTTAGACTTGAAGGATTTCTGTATCGCATATAAAATTAATTATAAAGCTATTTCCAAATGGACAGACAAAGGGAAGCTGTACATGTGGGGAAATGCCAAGGATTGTCAATTAGGGGTTCCTGGGCTGCCAGAGGTGCAGTCGTCTCCTGTTGAAGTTAAGTTTCTCATGGAGGATGACGGATTGGGGATCTACAATGTGCTGTCTGTAGCAATTGGGGCTTCTCATGCCATGTGTCTGGTCTCAAGGTGAAGTTGCCAAAAGGTGTAGTAGTTTTTGCTTTCGCTTTTGCTAACGTTTTGAAACTATCTCACATCTAAAGTTACTCGGGACCAATGGTCGAGTGTGTAGTGAAAGTCAATAGAGTTGAAACAGGTTCAGTAGTTCAAAATTTCTCAACAAAAAGTTTTATAGCTGAATGCAGATTTCTAGTGCAAGATTATGGATTAAGGAATATCTGGACTGGTTTTTGTCTCGTAGGTTGACAGAGGCTGTCCAAATCACAAATGCTTCTCGTTTGGTAGGAGATCTAAATGTTGTACAATATATGTTTGCATGCTTGCATTGCTGTATCTCTTTCCCTACACTGTCACGGATCTCTCTTTTTCTCATGGAGAGTTGAGACTGGTGACATGAGATGACGTTTGAGAGGAATAATCCAGCCGGTTTGATGTCCCGACACACGGTATCCGAAAACAATTGTTTGTCTTAGCTGCTGAGTGCCGGAGTTCTTACTGTTGGTAAAATGTTTTATGGTTTTTTTTTTCTTTCCTTTTTACTGCTCTTCATTGGAATTCTTCTATTTTTGAGATTTCCGTTGTCTATCATTTTTGTAAGTTGCTGACAAATCGACCCGCTGACCTAAAGAGCTGCTAACACTGTTTACTCCATGCATAGTGTCTTAGGCTAGAGATAGTTAGAATGGCTTTTAGATCTGCCACTGGATTAGATACTGATCGAATTGTATTATGCCTTGATCCAAATTCCATTAAATATTACTTGATTACATTTGTTCTGTTTATCCGATATATTTGAAAATAGTATCAATATCCGGATATCCAATCCAATCCGTTTATAACTCTTGGGGGTTGTTTGGTAAGCGGGTTTGGTAAGATGGGTTTGGGAAAAATAGTCCAAAGGACTCATAAATTTCATGTTTGTATGGAAATTCAGTTTTGGGTTTTCAAAATTTGGTCCATAGTTGGTCCGAAGATTAAACTTATGATCATGGGTTTTGTCAAACTTCGGGAGAGGGTGGGTTTGGGAATATGGGTAGAGGGTTAAGGATTAAAAAAAATTGTACCTTTTAACATGAGTATGAATTTGATTGATCAAGAATAAAATAGTCATTTATAGGATACATAGTTGTTAAAAATTATGATATATCCGTGGATCTTATATGTATATGTGTTGTATACTAAACATGAGTATGAACCGGATTGAATGTTGAATTCTATCTTTGTAAAGAAGAGTTTAAGTTTGAAAGAGTTTGAAAATATTAATTTAAACTTTTCTTTAAAATTTATCCAAACAAGCCCTCATTGATCGTATGAACTGAAATAAATCCAAACCAATCCATGTATTAAAGAGGATTTATATCTGTCGAAATCCCGACCAATTCATAACAAGTTCGACTAAAACAAAGAAGACAAAAAACTAGTGTAAGTTTTACTATACCTACTTCTGACTAATATGCTTTCCACGTTATCTCCCTATCATTTAGAAATAGCCACATCACCCTTACGCGATTAGTGGATTAAATTAAACCCTCAAACTTTTCATCCAATTTGATAGACGGTGTTAATGAGTTGGTACTAAGTATGAAAATTAAATGGCAAAAATGTTCTCACCCACAACTTGAGTCACCGTCTGTCTATCTCTGCACTGCAATTTCACTCCTTCCGACCACCTTTCTTATTTCCCTTTCCTCTTCTCTGATCAGTCCACTACCTCCAGCTTGTTCATATCTTCTTTCTTTTACCTCAGTTCGCCGTCGATGGCCATTAGTAGCCACCTATTCATTTTCTCTTCTTCCTTTTAATCTTCCCCAACCAACTGCCGGCCCATAGCCACCTCAATCAATCCAAATCTAAGTACCCGCCAACAATAAAACCCTTAAATTTCATCCAACACACCCACAGGAATTTTAGTAACTGATTGAACTAATTGCTATAGAGGCCATTTCGCTAATCAAAGAAAGATGCTTTACCGAATGCGTGGGTTGTTCGATGTAGTTCCGGTGAGTCACTATGATTTTTCTCAATTCAATATATGATTAGAATTTCTCTTTGGATTCAATTTTTTTTTTATTTTCTGTTTATTTGGGTGGTATTGGTGATGGTGAATTTGTCTTGTACTTCTTGTATGTTGATTTTTTGTGAATTAGTGTTGGATGGTGAATTTTTGTTTTCATGGTGGTCTGTGTTGTCTGGTGGCTGAGTGTGGTGAGGAATAGAAAAGAGATTAGAGACTTGTCATGGAGGTGCAATTATGGTGCAAAGAGGGCTTTGGCGACGGTGGTGTTCCGACTTCGATTTTTCGCTTTTTAATTTTGCTTTTGTTTTTTATTAGTTTTTGTCATAATTGTTAGTATCGTACGATATGTGATACAATATGTTGCGATACATGAAGAAAAGTATATGTATCGCTTAAGTGTATCAGTTTGTATCTTATCATGTGATGCACTATACACAATACCACCCGATATACTAGACGATACGTATGAATCATCCGTTACAAGACGAAATAGACCAAAAAAATTCTTTTGAATTTTTACCAAGAGAACGACGCTTTTTCACTTTGAAGTAATTTTTTCAAACACTAGGTAATAAAATGATATCGTTTCACCATCTATAATTTTTAGAAATAAGCCATTTTTTTATTCGTTTCATTTCATGAGCAAATAGTTTGATTGTTAAAAGTGTCCTCCTTTAGCTACTTTAGATGTTAGAACTAGAAGTCTAAAACTCTAAATTTTGATATTGATGAATTATGTTAGAAATTTCAATACTTAGATTGTTAATTTTTTTTGTTTTGGTCTTTGTAGTCTCTTTAAATTGTTTTATGTATGAAATTTGTGGTGCAATGAAATGTTATGACATTTTGTCAAATGCATATGTATTTTTTAAGAGCAATGTTATATATTCTAAATTTGTATTTCAAATGTGCATTCCAAATCAATAAGGATTGTTGGATCAGTGGGTCCCAATTAAAAAAGTTGATAAGACCCACTCAGTCAATGATTCTCGTTCATTTGGGATGAACATTTGTGATATAAATTTTGTATTTAAAGTATTGCTCATTTTTTAATTTCTTTTATAAAATTGTACGTATCTTATGCAACGCGATACACTGTTTTTAAAAAAAACGAAACATATCTTTTATAAAATTACACATATCTTACGAAATGTGATACACTATTTTTTAAAAATGATACGTATTGCGATAAACATTTTGACAACTTTGATTTTTTACCAAAAGATTTTTATCTCAAAATTTGAATTGAATTTTTTTCTTCAACTTTTGATGCTTGCAATCATGCCACAACAGTGAGCTAGGTGCTTTGTTGGAGGAAGGTGGTGGAGAGTCTATCGAAGAAACACATCGGGAAAAGTACTAATGTCATTTTACTTTTGCCCTTAACAAGGTTAAGGGTGCACTTTAGTCCACAAACCACGAGATGGTTATATGATACTTCTAAACGATAGAGAGGTTATGTACAAAACGGGTAAACTACAAACGGCTAAAAGAAGGTTTGCCCAAAAAACGAAGCAAAGGCACTTCTCAAGCTGACTTTCCACAACTCAACCTATAAATCTACCTCAAATCTTTAGTTTGATTTTCACTTCTCAAGATCATATTACCACCCACCTTGATATGTAAATCAATCATAGCTGAACTTGTAAAGTAGCCACAACTGAACCTAACAATTAGCTTGATTTGCAAAACTCAAGCAACAAAAGGGTCGGTCACATTTAAACACTATTTCCCCAATTTGTCAAAAGAGACAGTGACTTTTTATATATGTCAGATCGAATTCACAAGTCCGAATGAAGATGCCAGAAGGGGACACCAAAATGGCCAAGAAGGTGGACGGAACAACAATCAATCACCACCGGCCTTTAACCAATAAGCCTTCATGATGGCTATAGGCACAATGACGACTACCTTTGCACAAGCTAGCACCAATGTGGGCCAAGGGGACTCGAGTAACCTCCAAAATTTTAAGGCACACAAACCACCTATTTTCATGGTAGGGGCGGATCCGATAGTGGCCGACCATTTGTTCTAACAAATATATAAGATCTTAGAGGCTATGGAGATCATATTCGACGCCACTAAGATAATGCTACCTGCATTTCAGCTTGAGCAAGAGGCCCATCTATGGTGAGATTGGGCAAAGGCCTTGAAGAACTTAGAGACAATGACATGGGGAGAGTTTTGTGAGTTCTTCATGGGTAAATATTTTTCGTCGGCTGTTCAGCGAGCGAAAGCCCAAAAATTCTTGGATTTGAAGCAAGGGACAATGACAAAGATGGAATATGTGGTTAAGTTAACTGAGTTAGCCTGTTTTTTCAATGATTATGTAGCCACAGACTTTGGTCAAAGTGAGGAGGTTCAAGGATAGTTTGAAGTTGTCCATCTGGAGAAAGATTGTGAGCCACCGCCTACAAGTGTAACACCCTAAAATCCACCTTGGACAACATTACTATTTAAAACTATTTATATGATGAGAGCTACTAGTAAAGTCCATCAATAAAGATAATTTCATTCATCATATATAATATCTACACATCATCCAAAAAGAATATGTCAAATCATGACAATTATATCCAAAAGAATCAAATTTAATCTTGCAGCGGAATAACAAAAAATATTAGACATTATATTGTCTCAAAATAAATTTCTTAAAGTAGAACATAAGAGCATGTAGCTCTAAACATCCATTTCGGGATCCACGTTCCCCTCTATTGGAGCTTCCCAATAGGCCGGCTTATCAACTCTAAGTTTCTCCTCTAGGCCATAGTCTGAAAAGGATATTATTCTAGGGGGTGAGCACTAAGCTCTGTAGGAAAATTCTCTCAAACTCGAACAAGGTTTAGAAACATATAAAATAATTTGGTCTCACTTTCCAAAATATCGTATATAACTTGAAAATAAAACAGTGACATTTAAACAGATCTCAAGTTAAAGTAATAACAATAAATTAAATGAAGAGTAAAACCAAGTTACAAATAATAAGTCATTTCCAATGACAAACCATTTCCAACAAGTTTTGGTGGAATCCCACACTTCCAACAAATTCTTGTAGAAACCATTTACTATTAGCCACAATCAACAATAATCAACCATGTATATCTGTATCCCAAGTAAGTTGGCCGCTTCTCAGGAATCTACTCATCAACTCTACCTCGTTCACCTATCACAACTAAATCACAAACCACTTTAGGAATGGCGTATACTGTCTCCCACGACATTAATGAATCCTTCCAAGGAAAAGGTATATCATCCCTCCATCTCGAACTTATATGAACAATAGTGGTTGCTTTCCCAAACAACAATCAACTATAAGTGTTAGGAAATTATCTTACCCCCACTAGGGTAGACTAACCTCTAACACTCTACGACATCTCTCGTAGGTAATTCAAGTCCATCACAACAAACCATACAAGAGATACAATACCAACCGTTTTTCTCAAGTCACAAGGAAATCCAAATTCCCCAAATTTCACATCCAAATCCACATTTATTTTTTCAATGGAACAATTTAAGAAAAAATGAGCATGAGATCATCAAATATATAATTTTTAGTATAAATCAAGCACTAGAGTTTTAAAATTCAAGAGCAAGTGAACATTAAGAACAAAAATTCATATTTCTCAAAAACTATGATTCTTATGGCTCTCAAACTATAAATACCTTCAAAACATGGTGATATTTGTAAGAATTTCAAGAAACAAGTATTTGATAGCATATATATAAGATTTAGAGGCAAAACATACATATATATAAACTATAACCTCAATAAACAAGAATGGAAGAAAACTCTTACCTTGGTGTTCTTGAAAAATTAGGGCTTTGATCCGATCCAATGTGTAAATCCCCTTTGATCTTGTATTTTTCCCTCTCTTTCTTCCTCTCTAAGGTTTCCTAGGGTTAGAAATATTGAAATGGAGCTAAAGGAGGTATCTTTATGTATTTATAGCGGGAAAACGGACCACAGATCGCGACTTAAAATTTTGGGTTTTATCGACAGTACCGATATAGTTTGCTCTCTGGACAGTGGGGTACCAGTACACAATACCAGTACGGTACAGTACCAGTACGATATGTCCGAATTTACCTTTTTCACCTGTTTTTTATTCCAAATCCATTCCAAACCTTTCCAAAGCTAACCCAAACTTATACCAAATACCTTTGGACATCAAACATAGTTGGTACAAGTTCTATTATAAACGATTCCATATATTCACAAGCTAAATCTAAGTTTTAACTAAATTATGTTACAATATTAACATTTCAAGAAGAAATAATTTCTTACTACATAACTATAAGAGTGTGGGGGTTTACAACAAGACTTGGAATCAATGGTCGAGACAACCATGACCATTGAGAGGGAAATAGAAGATGCAAGGATCATCCGGGAAGCGGGTGCTAAAGACAAGAAGAAGGAAGGTCAATTCTCTTCTAGTTCAGGGAAGAAGCAAAATACTTCTACCCCACAAGGGTGTCAAGGACAGGGCCGCGGCTATCAAGGCCAAGGTCAAGGTCAATCCCCCCAAAGCGGGAGAAACTTCAGGGCTTCCTACTAGGCAAGCCAGAGGACTTGTTTCAGATGCCACAAGTCGGGTCACATGAAGCTATGTGGCATCTCAGTCCCAATCATCAGTGAGACATCCACAGACATTCTTCATTCCTCCCTATCCTACTATGGGTCAAGGAAGTCAATTTCAATTCCAGGGTGCTGCACAGACCCTTATTACTTCACGAGTGGGGACTCCGCAATCAGGCTAGATGGGTCAAGGCATGGGCCGAGGCTGAGGACAAGGCTTATAGGTCAAGACTTCGAGAACCCTGGGGCGAGTCTATGTCATCACACCTCAAACTGAGTCGGTGGATTAGTCGATTATTAATGGTATATTTCTACTCTCTTGCTTATGAGAAAAAGTATTATTTGACTTTGGTGCATTGCATTTATTTATAGCTACATTGATGTGAACCTCAATCAACTTATTTTGAGACTCAACAACAATATTGGAGAAACAACCCAAGAAAGCCAAACTCAGGTCTATGGATGGAGAATCTAAACCCGTTGAGAACTTATTTCAAGAACCTAGATTATATTAAAATCTAGACCCATTGAATAACCAGTCTCATGAACCCAGATTACAAGTAGGAACGCCACAAAAGTTATGATCTACCTTTGATAAGTTCAAAAATTCAATCAAGAACAAGAGGAGTAAACTCAACTCAACTCACAATCAAAATTCATTATGTATTGTCTCACATATTGTCTCTCTTTTCATTGATTAAACGCCTATTTATAAGGCTGGTCATTACAAGGAAACAAATCCTAATTTAATAAAGAAACAAATTATAATCTACTAAGGAAACAAATCCTAATCTAATAAGGAAACAAATCCTAATCTACTAAGGAAACAAATTCTAATCTAAATAGGAATAACTAAAGACTAAAATTCATGACCCTTTCTCTCACAAATGTCCTTGAGTGAATAGTATCATGGGTACTGTAGATTTAACAGTACGTGCTACAGTACTTATTCTAAACCCTAGTTCAAATAAAATAATAAGACATATGTGGGCCAAGCATCCTCAAACCCACTTATTCTAAACTAATAATAAAAACTCTTTAAACAAATTAAAAGTCTTAACAACAAAAGACCCTATCTCTAAGTCATGTTTTTATGACTTCCATAGCATGGATCAAGTGGATCAAAATTGGTTCTCCTTCTTTCAATCTCATCTTGAGTGTTGGGCTCTTACTAGCTTTATCCCAAGTGGATTGCACCAATCCTTGCATTGCTTCCTTGATCTTCATGGCTCTTGATCTTGTAATTGGTCCATCTAGACATGCAAAGGATCTTTAAAAGTAGGCCCACCTTAGTTCTCATCATACACCATGTGTAAAGGACTTGGGCTTAGAGGTTGAGAACTTGGAAGACTCATTGCATGTGAGTTTTCCCCTAGGTGGTTCAAAACCACAAAGTTAAAGAATTTGGTCATCTGGTGACAGAAATAAATCTTTGTAAGTTCAAGCTGGGGCTTTAACCCCAATTTGTTTTCATTGCTATTGTTCCTATCAAGGGTAAACTGTCTACCTCTTTCTTTGGAGTAGGGAGCTTTCTTTTGATCTTTGGTAATGGTTTAACCTTTCTTTTCCTTTTCTTTGTATTTAGGTCTACTATCAAGACTCGAGCCAAAACATGATAGAAAGGTCATCCGAGAGGTTAGGGCTAAGCAATCTTCTGAAGGTTTTACCAGCCCACCTCTGCCAACTACAAGGAGGTTGAGGTCAGGGGCTCCTCTATATCAAGAACTAGAACTGTTGTTTCTTGATCCATAAAGGTGATTTTTCTTGATATGGAATCCTTTCTTGAGGTCTTTTGATCAAGAAAAGACAGAAGATAGTAGAGGAAAAGCTCCTTGCTCAAACGTCTTTAGGTGCTGTCCCTATTTTGGCCCATGTTCTCCCTATCTCTAAGACTGATGCACCCTTAAAAAGCATGTGGAATGATCTAAATTTTTCTATGGAGAAGTTCTAGAATTTTGTCTGCGGTCATAAGGTAAGCTCCTTGCTCAATCGTCTCTAGGAGATGTCCCTATTTTGGCCCCTATTCCCATTGTCTCTAAGACTAATGTGCCCTTAAAGAGCACATGGAATGATCTGGAGTTTGCTATGAAGTTCTAGAATTTTGTCTCTAGTCCTATGGTTGAGGAGGTGATAAAGTAGGGATCTATGAAGGCTTCCAACTTGCTAGCTCATAACTTGTGCAAGTTTTGAAGCTTATTTTCTTGCCTTATTTCCTTTCTCATTAACTCTAATGCCCCTTTTCTTTTGTTCATTTCGCTAGATGGCTATATTGGCAACAGGGATAAGATGTTTGGTTTTTATGAAGGATAAGCTTGAGGTTGCCCTTGAAGAAGCCTTAGCAGCTAAAAAAAGCTCGTCTCTCATGATAAGGAGTTAGTGTATGTTTGTACTAATCTAGACAATATCAATAATTCCTTAGCGATTGAAAAACCTACTAAGAACGGGCTAGAGGAAGCTTTGAGGCGAGTACATGAGGAAGCTAAGAAAGCCAAAGAGATAGAGAAAAGCTTGTATGACAAGGTTCCCACTATTTCAGAGAGCTCTTAGAAGCTCATGAAGGATGCAGAGGCTACTGTTGTGGTAGATTTCAAGAAATCACATGAGTTCTTTTAGATAGGGATGGGCTATTTGGAGACTGATTTTGAGGACTTCAGCTGCTAGTTTCTGGAATTGTTCCCCGATATGGAATTCTTCCCAATTAAGAGAGTTCTACTGGAGGCCAAGATCCCCCAGCCAAGGAGGATGGGGCTTGATGTGACTTGATATGAGAACTTTTCTCCTTTATCTTTTGTTCTTTTTTTTAGAACCTTTGTAAATATAACTCTTTTTAATTTGAATGCAAATAACATTTTCTTTATCGGAGCTTTCTTATTGAGTTTGTGCTTCTCATATATATATATATATATATATATATATAATTTTACTCAGGTTTACAAGTCTTGCTCTTGTAATTGAGGGACTTGTAGCCTTGGTTTGGAGGTTTAACTTGCAAGGTTATCAAACTTAACAGTGTTCCTCTCTACCCCTTTAGGAGTTTTTTGGGTCGAGTTTCTGTAATGTCAACTGTATTTTTTTAAGGTTAGCCAATCTGATCCCCAACGAGCCTAGATGGGGCTAGGTCTTTTACCAATAATGGGAGAATCCCAAGATTGTCCTACTCTTTTTATAAGTTGGGCACCTTTTATTTGGAATATCTTTCCATTTTTAACCTCATGATAAAGGTGCCTCGTGTGGAGACCTAGTTCCCCCAAGTTGAGCTTACCCGACGTTAGGAATAATTGCACGTTGTAAAACTCTTTAAAAGAAATGAGATTTTATTAAAATTCTTTTCCCTATAAGAAAGTTACATTAGCAATCTAGCTAAGAAAATAGAGAAAATAGAGAACCTTCAGAGAGGTGATGAATTGGTGTCCTTATTGAGCTCTTCACAAACTGGCACTTATTGGAAATACTTTTTTAGGTGATCTGCATTCCAAGCATGTGTCAGCTGCCTCCCATCAAAGGTTCAGAGCTCATAAATACTAGGCCTCACCATCCTACTAATCTAGTAGGGGATCTCTAGACACTGGGGTCACTTTCTTTAGTACTAGTTCTCTTGGGGAGAATTCCCTGATCTTTACTCTTTTGTTGTAGTACTTAGTAGTTTTGCTTTGGTAGGTTGCAACCCTGATATAGGATTGCTCCCTTCTTTCTTCTAATAGATACAAATTGATCTTAAGTTGTTCCTTATTATTATCTTCAGCAAAATGTTGGATCCTGCTGGTTTTCTAGTCCCATCTCAGCTAGAATCACAACTTCAGTTCTAAAGGCCAAGGAAAATGGAGTTTCCCTGGTTGGATACCATTGTTCAGTAGGACCATAGGATGTTGGGAAGCTCTTTTACCCACAGAGTCCCTTTGAGGCTTCTAGTCTTATTTTTCAATCCCTTTAGTAGAGTTTTAATGGTGACTTCAGCCTGACCATTAGCTTGAGGGTGATGGGTTCTTAATCCTATAAAGCTTTTCAACACATTCTTATAGATAGGCTCTTTAGCCTATAGAGCTCTTCAATTCATTCCTTTAGATGGGCTATTCAGCCTATAGAGCTCTTCAGATCTTCATGATGATAGGGTTTTAAGCCTATATAGCTCTTTAGCTCATTCCTTTAGACGGGCTCTTTAGTCTATATAGCTCTTTAGCTCATTATTTTGTATAGGCTTTTCAACCTATAGAGCTCTTTAGCTCTTCATGATGTTGGGCTCTTAAGCCCATAGAGCTCTTTAGCCCATTCTTTTAGATGGATGTCTTCATCTATTAGTGTATATTTGAATATCATGCTCAAGTATCCAATAATGTATTTGATATAAATACTTTGATTCAACTAAAATATATGTGCTCTATAAGAAACTAGAGATTTGAAATTTTAACGTGATACAGTGGAGCATGAAGTAAGTGAATGGATACCACTAGAATGGATGAGACTAGAGGTTAGATAGAATTGCAAATGAATTAAGTTGTCATGAACAAGTTGGGTTGACTCGAATTAAAACTCACTCACATCTGTTCATTTAAAATATAATTGAGCTCAATTTCAATTATAAAACTTTTTTATAAAGAAAGAAAAAATGGGAAAAAACCCACTCTCCACCATGCCATGTCCAACCTATAGAGAAGAGAGAGAGGGGGGAGAAAAGGAAAAAAAATATTTTACCATTCATCTTCTTCGTCCTTAGATCTAGCAAAATCCAAGCAACGATTCAACTTGAATCAAGTATTAAAGTTGTTCACAACGGTAAAGGCTATGCATGGGTATCAACTTCGTCAAATTATGTTATTTTTCGACAATCAGAGTTTTGGTCTAGGATTAAATCAAGGTTTGAGGAAGTTTGATGAGTGGATTTTATACCTACGAATATTTTATGTTCCTTTTTATTTGTTTTGTGTGTTTTAATGTTATTTTGTAGGAATTATCATTTGGAAGGAAACTAGGTCATTTGAGAGCCTAAGTGTTGAATTTTTGAAGACTAAGCAACAAGGGCAGCTCCAGGCTTAAAAAGGGACCAGCACCTAGGCGCTTGAAAGGCAGAAAGTCAGCGCCTCTACGCTGATTTTGAGCGCCTATGCCTTTGTTTTAATGTAGACGCGAATTCTGACTTATTTTTTAGCCGAAATTGAACTCTAATGTCTCATATATGCTAGGGTTTGAGTGGAGATATAAATATACTGATTTAGGGGCTGCTAACATTAGAAAAGAAGATAATCAATGATTGATAGAAAATTGAAGGCAAGAATCGAAGGAAGCGACATGAAGAAGATCAGGATTGAAGAGTAGAGAGAGATCGAAGATTGCAACTAAGTTTTTATTTTTTTCTCTTACTTTTACTTCTTGATTTTCTGAGATGTTGTTTAATTTTAGAATGATGTTTTTCAATTACATTATGGACTAAGTTTTTATTAAGAATGCAACGGAACCTGATGTCTAGTTAAATTGATCTACTCTCGATTCTAGTTATATTGATCATATATGAGTTATTTGTCATATTTTGTGTTTAATATATAATTGTTTGGCCATCAATTAATTTAAAAACCTAGATGAAATTGGGAGATGAATTCTAGATTTATATCGGAATATGATGACATGCGTCTGGTTGATTCTTCTTAAGATTGAATAGTTGGGTTTGTGTATAGGATAAGAATATACCTAAATGTTGTGTGTAACTTTTATAAGAGTTTGAACTTAATGAATCTATTCCAACTTATTTTGCATAGGAATATAGTAATTTAATTGGGAGTGATATTTTTATCTAATTATCGGAAGAGGTTTGATAAATAATTTTGAGTTCTCAGTTAACAACTTATTTTGATCATTTAAATGAAAAGAAAGTAGAAAGATTTATACAAAGCATTAGAGAAAGTTGTAATCTTAAACTCTTTTATTTGGTAAATTTAATTCTTGATTATTAAATTTAGATTTAATTTTAAATTAGTGAATTCATAGTTACTTTCAATTGTTTAAATAAAATTGAATTGATATAAAGTTAGTACTTGGACATTATTAGTAATACTTATCCGTGAGAATGATACTATACTTATCATTTTATTACTTATTGATCAAGTATAATTGCACCTAAATTGTCAATATCAAAATCGGACAACAAGTTTTTGGCGCCATTGTCGGGGAATTATTCTAGTAATTATTTTAATACTAATTTCAATCAATTTGATCTTAGTTTAAACTTATTTAACTTTCTATTTTAATTATTTTTGCAAGCAATCTTGAATTTTGTATGCAAACACGATCTTTAGGTCAGGAGCTACTATCGTACGAAGACGAAATTGAGAGAAGGCTCCAAAGCTTGTGAAAGCAATGTCAATAAGTAAATAATCAAGAAATTATGGCTGAAGAAGAACAAAAATCGCTAAGGGATTATGCTATGTCGCTTGTTACGGAAATACAGTCGAGCATTCAAAGGCCCACAATTGAAGCAAACAATTTCGAGATCAAGCCAAGTACCATTTAAATGATTCAGAATTCAATGCAATTTGGGGGTTTACCTAACGATGACCCAAACGATCATTTGATGAGTTTTCTGGAGATATGCGACACATTCAGATACAATGGGATTTTCGAAGATGCGATTAGACTCTGACTTTTTCCTTTCTCACTTCGTGATAAGGTGAAAGTTGGTTGCATTCATTGCCACCAGGTTCTATTACCACGTAGACAGATTTAGCTCAAATTTTTTTAGATAAATTCTTTCCACCAATTAAAACTGCAAGAATGAGGGATGATATCACATCATTCTCACAACATGATTTTAAGACTCTATATGAAGCTTAGGAGCGATTCAAGGACTTACTCCGAAAATGCTGTCACCATGGTATTCCTAAGTGGTTGCAAGTTCAAACATTCTACAACGAGTTATTTAGTGCTACAAGGACCAGTATTGATGCAGCTGCAGGTGGGGTATTGATAAGGAAAATTTTGATAAAGCTTATAAGTTATTGGAAACGATGGTTGCCAACAATTATCAGTGGCCCTCTACAAGGATCAATTAGCCTAAGGTAGCTGGGATTTATGAATTTGATGCAGTTACCGTATTAGCTGCATAAGTTGCTACGTTAACAAAAAAGATTGATGCTTTATAGGTGCAGCCTATTTAGAGTGTATCAGTTGTTTGTGAATTATGTGCTAGTAACCATCAGAGTGATCAATGTGCAATTAATTCAGAGTCGGTACAATACATTGGCAACCACAATAGACAGCAATATAGTAATAATTCCAACAATTATAACCCTGGTTGGAGGAATCATCCAGACTTTTCATGGAATAATAATCAAGCCCAAATCTCTGCTCCATGACAATCATACCCACCAGGTTTCAGAATCAAGCTCCAACACAACATGAAAAGAATTCAAATTTCGAGGAGTTGCTCTCTTGGTATATAGCCCAGAATGAGACAATGATGAGCAGTCAGGAAGTATCAATTTGAAACCTGGAAAATCAAATGGGTTAGTTTGCTAATGCCATTAACAATCGAACTCAAGACACTTTACCTAGTGATACGGAGATCAATTCTAAGAGAGAAGGTAAGGAGCATTATAAGGCTATTACATTACGAAGTGGAAGTATTCTTGTTTGCATTATTAGGTATGCATTTAGATAGTATGTTCTGCATTTAGATTGCATGTTTTAGTACAACTTGAGCAATGAGTTGATTTAATTTGATTATGACCAATGATGAATGTGATTAATTTTCGACTCAAGGAAAATTAATGAACATGGTGAGTCTGTAGTTTGACATACTAGTTGATTTTATACTGTTTGTGATCTTTTTATACATGAGCACAAACTCATCTGTTTGGTTAGTTGTCATTTAGAGAATTTATTTGGCTAAGTGCTTGTGGGAGATATCAGTGAAACTCTAAAAAACTTATTTAAGCATCATTCAAAGCAAAGTTTAGACATTCATATAAGTTTGGGGGAAATATTGGTTATAATAGGTTAGTATAAAAAAAAGAGTTTTCGAAAAATTATTTTGATTTGATCCTTAATGAGTTAGAAAATAATTTATTAGAAAAATATATATATAGAAGAAAGGGGCATGTGATGAGCAGAGATGAAGCGTAAAACGCACTCACTCATAAATGCGTGCTGAGAATGAGATGGAGCGTAAAACGCACTCGTTCAAGAAAAGGCGAGATGGAACGTAAAATGCACTCGCTCAATAGGTTAGATGGAGCATAAAATGCACCCACTGAATGAATGAAAAACAAGTAAAAGAGAGAGAGAGAGATAGATGAAAAAAATTGTTGTACCTTCTAGTTACATGTTTGCCTTAATTAGCAAAAGTTGATGTGAAACGTGAGTTCATAGAATTGATATTGAGTATCTCCTATGGACCGCTTGATTATCTAAATATGTCTAGGAGATGACTAGCTTAAACAGTTTGGATGTGCACATGTATTTAAAAGGTCATGAGCGGAGGTAAAACTAAAAAGTACGTTGAATTGATAGACTTTGCACTATTTTGAAGTTTTCCATGAATTTTTTTTTTTTTTGCAGTAACTTTTGGGGCCATTATTCAGAATCATAATGATCCATTGTTCGAGTAGTTGGTTGTTAGAGTTAATTTTTATAATTTTTGTTCTTAGCATGTTGCTTGAGGACAAGCAAAGATTTAAGTTTAGGGGTATTTGATGAGTCAGTTTTATACCTATGAATTGAGTATTCTCGACTTGGTGATATTGCAAATTTTCAAGTATTTTATGTTCCTTTTTATTTTTTTTTTGTGTGTTTTAATATTATTTTGTAGGAATTATCATTTGAAAGGAAACAAGATCATTTGGAAGGAAACAAGGTCATTTGAGAGCCTAAGTGTTCGATTTTTAAAGACTAAGTAACAAAGGAAGTTCTAGGCTTAAAAGGGGAGCAACACCTAGGCACTTGAAGGGCAAATGATCTATGCCTAGGTGCTACAGACTAGCGCCTATGTGCTTGTTTTAAAGTTGACGCGAATTTTGACTTGTTTTTTAGCCGAAATTGAACTTTAATGTTTCCTGCATGCTAGGGTTTATGCTTATATGTGAAGATACTAATTTTGGGGGCTGCTAACATGAGAAAAGACCAAGGATTTTTAGAAAACTAAAGACAAGAATCGATGGACGCAACACTAAGAAGATTGGACTTGAAGGCTAGAGAGAGATTGAAGATTGCAACTAAGTTTTCATTCTTTTCTCTTACTTTTACTTCTTGATTTTCTGAGATGTTGTTTAATTTTAGAATGATGTTTTTCAATTACATTGTGAACTAAGTTTTTATTAAGATTGCAACGGAATTTGATGCTTAGTTATATTAATCTACTCTCGCTTTTAGTTCTTATTGATCATATATACGTTGTTTGTCATATTTTGTGCTTAATATATAATTATTTGGTCATCAATTAATTTGATAACCTAGATAAAATTGGGAGATGAATTCTAGGTTTAGATCGGAATTTGATGACATGCGTCTGTTTAATTCTTCTTCGGATTGAATAGTTGGATTTATGTATAGGATAGGAATATACTTATATCTCGTGTGTAACTTTTATGAAAGTTTGAACTTAATGAATCTATTCCAAATTATTTTGCATAGGAATTTAGTAATTTAATTAGGAGAGATACGTTTATCTTACTATCGGAAGAGGTTTGATAAATAATTTTGAAGTCTCAGTTAACAACTTATTTTGATCAATTAATTGGAAAGAGAGTGGAAATATTTATACGAACTATTAGGGGAAGTTGTAATCTTAAAATTTTTTATCTAGTAAATTCAATCTTTGATTATTAAATTTAGCTTTAGTTTTAAATTAGTGAATTCATAGTTTAATAATTTCAATTGTTTAAATAAAATTGAATTGATATAAAGTTAGTACTTGAAAGTTATTAGCAATAATTCTCCGTGCGAACGATACTCTACTCATCACTTTATTACTTGTTGACCGTGTATACTTGCACGTAAATTGTCAATATCAAATTTGGACAACAAGTTTTTGGTATCATTGTCGGAGATTTATTCTAGTAATTATTTCAATATTAATTTCAATCAATTTGATCTTAGTTTAAACTTATTTAATTTTCTGTTTTAATTGTTTTCGCAAACACTCTTGAATTTTGTATGCTAACACGATCTAAAGGTCAGGAGCTACTATCATACGAAGACGAAATTGAAAGAAGGCTTTGAAACTTGTGAAAGTATTGTCAAGAAATAAATAATCAAGAAACTATGACTGAAGAAGAACAAAAATCATTAAGAGATTGTGCTATGCCGCTTGTGATGGAAATACAATGGAGCATTTAAAGGCCAGTAATTCAAGCAAACAGTTTCGAGATCAAGTCATGTACCATTCAAATAATTCAGAATTCAGTGCAATTTAGGGGTTTGCCTAATGACGACCCAAACGATCATTTGGTTTGTTTTCTGGAGATTTGCGACACATTCAAATACGTTGGGGTTTCTGAAGATGCAATTAGCCTTCGACTTTTCCCTTTCATACTTCGTGACAAGGCAAAGAATTGGTTGCATTCATTGCCGCCGGGTTCTTTTACCACATGGACAGATTTAGCTCAAAAATTCTTAACTAAATTCTTTCTACCAGCTAAAACTGCAAGGATGATGAACGACATTACATCATTCGCACAACGTGATTTTGAGACTCTCTATGAAGATTGGGAGTGATTAAGGACTTACCCCGAAAATGTCCTCACCATGGTATTCCCAAGTAATTGAAAGTTCAAATGTTCTACAACGGGTTGTATAGTGCTACTCAAACCAATATCGATGCAATTGGGGGTGGAGTTATTAGAAACGATGGCTGCCAACAATTATCAGTGGCCCTCTACAAGGATCAATCAGCCAAAGGTAGCATGGATTTATGAAGTTGATGCAGTTACTGCATTGGTTGCACAAGTTACTACATTGACAAAGAAGATTGATGCTTTAGGAGTGCAGTCTATTCAGAGTGTGATAGTTGTTTGTGAATTGTGTGTCGGGAACCATCCAAACAATCAATGTGCAATTAGTTCAGAGTCGGTACAATACGTTGCTAACTTCAACAGGCAGCAACATGGCAATAATTTCAACAATTATAACCCTTATTGGAGGACTCATCTGGGCTTGTCTTGGAATAATAATCAAGTCCAAACTTCTGCTCCAACACAATCATACACACCAGGCTTTCAGAATCAAGCTCCACCACAGCAGGAAATGAAGTCAAATTTGGAGGAGCTGCTTTCCAAGTACATAGCACAAAATGAGACAAGGATGAATAGTCTAGATGTATCAATCCAAAACCTGGAAAACCAAATGGCTCAGCTCGCTAATGCCATTAACAACCGACCTCCAAGCACTCTACCTAGTGATACGGAGATCAATCTTAAGAGGGAAGGTAAGGAGAACTGCAAGTCTACAATGCTATTACATTACGACACGGACAAGAGTTACCTGAGGTTGTTGGTGGAACTCCAAAACAATCACATGGAGATGATAGTGAGGATAAGAAAGAAAAAGATAGCAAGAATGTGAAACATTAAAAGAAAGAAGAAGATCCAGTTGCATATTCTAATGGAGGTAATCTGGGACCTATTATGCTTCCCGTGCCGTTTTCACAACGTTTGCAAAAACAGAAGTGGGATAAGTAGTTCTCTAAATTCAAGGACATGTTTAATAAAATCTTAATAAATATCCCTTTTGCAGAAGCAGTGGAGAAAATACATAACTATGTGAAATTTTTTAAGAAAATTCTGTCAAAGAAGAGGAAACTAGGCGATTTTGAGACAGTGACACTCACAGAGGAGTGTAGTGCTATTCTTTAAAAGAAGCTACCACCAAAGCTTAAAGATTTGGGTAGCTTTACAATTATATGCACAATAGTCAACCATTTTTTTGAGAAAGTGTTGTGTGATTTGAGAGCTAGTATTAAATTGATGCCACTCTCAATTTATCAGCAATTAGGTTTGAAGGAAGCAAAGCCTACTAATGTTACATTGCAGCTTGCTGCTAGATCACTCACTTATCCAAGGGGCATAGTTGAGGACGTTCTAGTTAAAGTGGAGAAGTTCATTTTTTTAGCTGATTTCATGGTCTTAGATTGTGAGGAAGATATGAAAATACCCATTATTCTTAGGCAACCATTTTTAGCAACGAGCATAACACTTATCGATATATAAAAGGTGAGCTAACTATGCGAGTCCATGATCAAGAGGTTACATTCAATGTATTTTCAGCTATGAAATTTTCAAAAGAAGCAGAAAAATGTTTTTGGGTTGATTTGATGGAAAAGGCAGTGAATGAGGTATGCGTAGGAAGCTGTATTTCAAATCCTCTTGAGAGCACCAAGCGATATAAAGAGGAATTATTCCTGCATGGAGTGGTTGAAGTCGAGGAAGCCAAGTCAAAGAGAAATTTCAAAGTGAACAGGCAGAGACTGAAGCACTATTGGGGTGGCAAAGAAACTTTCTTGTTGACCCAAGCCCAAGCTCGTTTTGGTCGTGGTGTGGCGGTTGTAAGCATATGAAAACCAATTTTGTGCAGGTGCTCGCTTCGCTCATAAAATTGTGGTACCTCTTGGGGCCTAAACCTTAGAAACCAACTAGGAGTATAAAAACTCACCAAGTATTTAGTTTCTAATTAATGAGGGACAAAACTTGTTACACTACACTACTTCACTCTTAGTTTCTTTAATTTATTTAAGTGGATCATTTTGAGACAATTTCTCATTCAATACTTGATGGTTTTAAAGTAAATATACTACGTTCATATTCTCATGGAGGAGAATACGTTTAAATATGGTCTCACCAATTTCGAGGTGTGGGTTCAACTCTTATTTAAGCCTAAAGTTGCTTCAAATTACTTTATTCAAAATCAATTTTTCAACAATATTGATCAATCCCAAAGTAACTCATATAATTATTCATGGTAGATGTCTTATCACTAATTCGACATGTTTGTTGATTTTTTTGTGCACTAGAAGACTTTTTTTCACAATTGAACCCACAACCCATATGTTTTGATTGGGGCTATTAAACGATCCGAGCAACTCAGGGCCAGCTTGATTTTGACTCGGCATGGGCTTGCACATTTTATAAAATGAGCCAAATCTGTACAAAAAATTGGGCTCGCTTTAAATCAAGTTGAGCCTAAGTCACTTGCAAGTCTAACCAAGCTTGTATTTTTACCCTTAAATATCTAGAATTCTCCACCGGTCCACCGCCTTGTAAGTGGTACATAGGTTGTAATCCATTTTTATTTTTTATTTTTTCTTAAAAATATCATAACCAAACACATGACACACCACTCAGTCCACTCCTAATCCCAAGATTTCAATCCCTAAATCTAATCTCTCTCTCTACGAAACTTAGCAGTGGTAGACTTCAAGTTCAAACCCTAAATCTAATCTCTCTATCCTAACAGAACACTCATAATCTTCTTTGTCTGTTCAACGGACCAACAACCACTATCATCTCTCTCTCTTTCTTTTGTTTTTCTCTTCTTTTTCCTCTCATTCGTACTTCTTATGTGTGCTCCATAGAGTTCTTCCTCAACAAAGTTTTTTGAGATCTCTATTTTTAGATCTAGTTACTGGAGCTCTTCCTCACTTGCCTCCAGATTTGGCTCATAACTCAAACCCTTGTGGTCATCTTGTTGGAGAGAGCAATAGAGAAGGAGATCCAATCACCGCCCATAAAATTTCAATGAGTTTGTATCAGAAGTTGGAGTAGTTAATCATACCATCAAAGGTCATTTGTTGCATATTTATGGTGATGCTCTGTAAAGTTTGTTGTGTTTTTTAATGATTTATACACCTTTTATGTGCAATTTGTAAAAAATTGTGATTTTTTATTCATAACTTGTGGATTTAAGATTTCAAATGTGCAACATTGTTGATTCAAGATTTAGTATGGGCTCGATTTTGGCTTGAGCTCGACTCGAGTTTGTGCTGAGTTGAGCTTGAACAAAAATATGGCCATGATGTTCGAGCTTGAGTCGAGCTTAAACAACCCCTCAAAAACTTGAGCCGAGCCTAAGCATATCAAAACTCAAAAGACTCAGCTCGACTAATACCTCTAGTTGTGATATATTCTTAACACAAATAGACTTGTGATAGATTCACTTTTTTCCTACTTTTTCTATTAAAATTTATCATAATTGATGATGCACAAATTGGTATTATGCACCACCTGTCAAGTGATTAGTAAGTAATGCGGTAATTAAATAGAGAGAGAGTAACATAAGCAAGACAAAAATGTAGAGTGGCTTGATCAACATGACCTACTCCACTATGAAGGGGCTAGGATGGCCTAGTGTTTTATTACTTCGAGGAGTGTAGGGAGAGCAGAGAGATACAAGAAATGAGAGAGATGAGAGTGATAGCAGATGTGTTGGATGCCCCCAAGTATTGGCAGGGCTTACAATTTATAGTGGTCTCAACAGACTGAGACTCCTTTTTAGTAACTAAGTAGCGAATCTGGTGGAGTTGACGCTATCTTCTCAAGATCGGAGCTCCCCTTAAGATCAGGTCAAAGGATGACGTAACGGTTGACTTCTTCCAAGGCAGCGTGGAAGAGGCTCTTGGAAGACCCTACTTGCTCCCTTGGTGATATAGCTCCTTGAAATCTGATGAGCTTGACTAGGTGTGGACCTCCCTTGGGCTGGAATGCTTGATGTGCGTTCACCCTAATCTCCAAACATGATTCTAGTAATGTGTATGTGGCTTATACGGTTACATGAGTGTCACTCTCCCTCGGATATCATGTAAGAAATGGAAAAAATGTGTGTGAGGAATGAAAATGTAAGTGTGCAAAAGTGCTCTTCAAGTGAAGAAAGACTTTTGAATATCATGTTTTACTTGGAATTAAGTATTCTAAGGTCGTCTCCTTTGAGAATGAATGTTGAATTGTGTGAAGGTGATTTTGACAAAATAGAAAAGTGTAAAATCTAGTGAGTTTGTGTTTTGGTGAGTGGAGTTTTGCTAAAAATGTAATGAAAACAAGTTTAGCTAATCCGAAGAGGTCAATCCAATGGAAATGTCAAATCAACTCAAAACATTCTTCCAATGGTGCCTAAAAATTCGATTGATTGGTAGGAAGTGAGGGATTAAAATGGAGGTGTAGGCTCAAGCATACCCCATGACAAGTCTACGGTGTATGAAGAGCTCACAACCACATCCGCACTCAACCTAGTCAAATTGAACACTTTACACTATGAGGGAGAATGGAGGAGTGTTGATTTAGCATACCCAAGAGGAAATCTCCCTTGGATTAGCCAACATAGAACTTAGATACTCATATTAAATGCAAAGATATACAATTTAGAAAGAGACATGGTAATGAAATGGAGATTAAAACTTGTATTAATGTAAAGAAAAGTTAACTACAAAGATAAGTGCATTTAAAAACCCATTTGAAAATCTTGAGAAGAAAAGCTTAAGTGTAACAATGGTAGATTCAAAGATACATGACTAAACTTGCAATACACTTGAAAGAAATGGCATTAAAGTGCAATAAATGAAGATTACATGAGTCTTACAGCTTACTACATGTGAAATGAATAAGAAAATGCGAAAATACAAACTTTTTCTCTCTAAACTATGTATTCTTCCATAAGCTCCTCTCTATAATTCTGAATAATTGTCTACAATGGTGTAAATCCTGGCATTTTTGTCCATGAGTTCCTATAGCCTATGTGTGCAGGCCTCCCATCAATGGGGGTTAAGTTGATGGCTTGGATAGGCTAGGAGAAGCTTAGCCTACAACTCTCTAGGCTTCCTCCTTCTTTCTCTTCCTCTTCCTCATAAATGCCTTGGCCTCCAAAGTCCAACCCTAGGTGTAGGGAGGCATGTTGGGATGTGTAACATGTCAGGGATGTGTGAAAAAAACAATGGTGGGACCCCCCCAAGTGGTAGAGCTTGAGATGCAGAATTTGACATTTTTTAACAAATCCTTCTGGAAGGTTGAAGCAAAACCTTTCGGAGGGTTTTGGCAAGTGTAGAGGTAAAAGTTGTCCGGTAAACAAAATCTTCCAGACGATTTGCAGTAGATCCAACTCTAGTGTGCAAACCTTCCGGAAGGTTTTGGCAGGGGCAGAGTCTTAAAGTTGTCCAGTGTGCAAACCTTCCGGAAAATTTTCTCCTGACTTGTCTTTTTCTTGATTTTTTTACCTTCCAAGCCTCCAATTAACTCAACCCCAATCTCCATTGACTTTGAGTAGTACGATGGGAGCTTAACTCAAGCCATAACCAACATTTTACCTACAATCACACAACAACTTCATTAATTGTTTGATTAAGTGCATTTCTTCTCATTTTCCACCACAAAGCAAGTATGAAAGGGTGTAATAACATACATAATGTGTAATATTTTGTGCTAATCACTAGACTCATTGGATCTCTTCAAGTTGAGATCTTTATTCAAACTGGGCTTATAACATGAGTTGGGCCCTTGGGCCTAGCCCATCATTTGCCCCAATGCCCTATGTCCAAGGAAACTTGAACATTCTGGCTGGCAAAGACTCCTTCTGACTGATATAACCTGCCTTCCTGATATCTTCCACCTCTATAGGACATCTTAAGACTTTCCTCATTTTCTATTTGGCTTCTAGAAAAACCGTTGGTTTTAAATAGGAAATTTTCCTCTTTATTACCATCCTATTTAAAACCTTTAAATAGGAACTTTTCCTCTTTATTACCAATCTATACAAATTTGAGAGAGAACTCCTCCATGAGGTTCTTCAAGAACTAAGGCAAGAAGTGAGATTCTCTGAGTTAAGCATTTAGAGAACAATGTCAATTAAAGGAGAAGATGTGCAGGAGTTCGTAAATCTTTGTGAGGAGCTTGGAGAGATTGGTGTTATCCTAGGAGCCCAGGAAAAATCTCTTAAAGCAAGGGGAATGTTCGATGTTGAGGCGAGATCTCAGGCGCACGCCAGCACTATCGAGGCAAGGAGACCGACAAATGTCCAGGATGGGAGTAAGGGGAAAAGTGAAGGCGAAGAGCAAATGGCCAAGGCACCATAGGCACCGCTAGGCATGGTGACCCAGTCATTGAGATCGAGGAGCCTTGGGCACCACCCAGCGTGGCGATCCAGGGAACAAGGACCGAAAGGGAAAAGTCCCAGGCGTTAGGCGCTGAATATGTGGCGCTGTTGGTGACGAGTTACGATGGCGAGGCTTCGGGCGTTGAAGGAGAGCCTAATCGCTCCCTGGGTGCTAGTCTAATCCATGTAGATGAACGAAGGCGCCATGGACGGGACCCAATGGGTGCCGATGAGAGCCAGGTGCCATGGGCGCCGCAGGAAGGGCGTTTTGATCGTGGAGGAATTGTTGCAAGAGGCACTAAGGATGTTAGTGATTGCGAGGAGGCTATTGGAGGCTCCGATGGAGACAAGGCATGTTATTGGGCGTCAAGCAGGCGAGTATGCCAAGGCCTAGGTGTGGTCAGACGGTGTCATATATAGCTAAACTGTCATCATTGGGTGAGCCAATTGCGGCAGAGATGGACGTCGGGCATGGATCTTTACAAGTACCAGATGAGAGGTAACTAGCACTTTTAGTGGTGATGATTCTGGTAAAGCGGCAAATGATATAACTCGTTCAAGTGGAACTTCACAGAGTCAGATTCCTCAAGGCTCTCTTGGTAGTGGCTCGAGCAATGTCTCACTTCACCTTCGCAACAGTAAGCATCGAGGAAATGCAGCTCTTGATGATGACAGTTCTAAGGTAAGTATCATCTCTAGTACTCTCAACACAAATGCAGATATTTTGTGGATTGTCTCTACTTATAACATTCTCCTAACGTTAATATGTCATCGAGTTGAGATGGGAAATCCTATTTGCGATGACTCTTTTAGAGACATTACTATCTATGAGGAGGTGTCTGAGGTTGGGCTAAGTTCCCAATGCCTCCCTCTGTTTGTCACATTCTGCATTGTTTTGCACTTGCGTTAGGGCGATTGACGCCCAACGGTTTGAGAGATTTGCTGGGATTTATGGAACTATGGAGAAAGGTACATCATGAGGATGTTTCTCATGAAGAGTTTTGAGCGGCTTATACTTTAAGTGAGACTCCTACTTCCAATTGTGGCTAGTACTATTTCACTCTGAGGGGAGGTAAATTGATCACTGGGTTGTGCTCTAACTGCCATAGCTGGAAGGCTCGTTTTAGGTTTGTTGGAGGATAGTGGGCTTCAGAGGCTGACAGAACTTTGGTACCAACAAGATGGGGCACTCCCAAGAGAATTGGTACGCCCATTCTTACTCTTTTTCCTTTACATTTTGCAGTGTTCTCAAAAGATCAAGAATGGAAGTTGCAGGCTGTGAGGGATCATACCGTGAAAGACCTTAGAGCTCTCATGCTCAAAGCGGGTGGAGCTAGAGACTCTCCCACAAGTAGTGCTAGGGTTGGTGCACCTTCTCTGAGACCTGGCAGTTCCTCTTTAAAGAGAAAGAGTATGTTGATTCCCTTGTATTCTCCTCCTTTGCTTGATTTTTCATCAGGATAACACTTCTATCCTTTCGTAGTGGACAAGACAATAGTAGAGTCCCATTATTCCACTAGGAATACTCCCCCTCCTAAGGTGGCAAGGGCCAACAATGCTTTGGCGAGCCCCTCTCAGATGACCCCTCCAGTGGCGCCTCCTCAGTCAACGACTCCTTCAGAAGTGATAGTCAATCTAGAGACTCCCTTGTCGACCACACCTACTGCCCCCATTCGTCGACTCCTCCTACGAGGACTTCTACAGGAGCACCTGATCAGATTGGCTCCATGTTGGGTGATGTGCGAATCGTCAGGGAGCGACTTGAAAGGTTTGTGTTTCCAGCAGACATTAGTGAGGTTAGTGCTCAGGACAGTGAGGGTGTCATTGACACTGTTCTGGAAGGTCTGGCTCAGGTAAAGATCTGATTTCTCCCTTTATTATAAGACCTCGTACTAGAATTAAATAAGAATAATAGCCTCTTAATATTTTTTGTAGGATGACTAAAAATATTTTAGAAACCTCAAATTTTTGTTGAAAGATTGATCATGAAGTTTGAGTTTTTGGCGAATAGACTGTTGGGTCAAAATTAGTTTTGAAGGTGTTTGAGTTTGAGAAGGGTGGAAAAATAATTTTGTAAATATTTTTAGGTCAAAATAAAATTTTCAATGAATCTGTCAGGTTGAAAAATATTGGAAGATGTTATATGAGATATATATTAGAAGGATTCTGGAGTTAATACCTATTTTGGAGAGAATTTGGGTAGAAAGATATTTAACACTACCTTAGTATGTTAGTCATAAATTTTTAATCTGAATTCTGATTTAGCTGATTGTTGGATAGTATAAACTAGACTTCAAGAGCTACAAAAGTGTATTTCACAAAAATTTTCTAATTCAACTTTTAATAGGTCAAAATCGAGTTGAAAGTCAGGAGTATGCTGTCAAATGCGTTCGAACGGGGGAAACACGCATCCGGACGCACCAGGCAGAAGTTGAACGATTTGTGTTGAGAGGTTTCTCCACTGTTGGCATTATAAATACCTAAGGAACGACCCTTAGACCTATTTTTAGCAATTGTTCATCCAATAAAACCCTAGAAAGCTTGAGATGAAGAAATATAAGAGACACAGGGAGGATTCTCGCTTCGGGATTGATTCAAACACACTAGGGTTATCTTCAATCATCGGATTAAAGGTAGGGGATTCTTCTCAAGTTCTATCATTGAGACTTAGGATATCATATATGTATGTTTTTAATCTTCTTGTTGTGACGGACTTGAATTGCCTTCGAGATCAACCGTAGAGTGTTAGAGGTTAATCTATCCTAGTGGGGGTGAGATATTGCCTAACACTTGTAGTAGATTATTTTTTGTGGGAGCAACCACTATTGTTCACGTAAGTACAAGGGTGAGGGATGGTATACATTTCCTGAGAAGAATTCATTAATGTCGTGGGAGACGATATACGTCCTTCCTAAAGTGGTTTGTGATTTAGTCCTGCGTGGAATGATTGAGATTATTTGGTTTGTAGAGGGTGAACGAGATAGAATTGTTGTGTAGATTATTGAGAAGCAACCAACATATATGAGAATATAGGATAATGCTACTGAATTAATTATTGATTGCTTTAATTTCTTATATGTTTATTCTTGTTATTGATTGACTATATTTCGTACACTTGAGATCAGTACAACTGTCATGGCTTTACTCTCAAAATTCTATATATGTTATTCTCCAAAAGAGACTTTCCTTTTTTTATTGTTTTAAAAACCTTGTTGGAATTTGAGAGGGATTTCCTATGGGCTTTTGCTCACCCCCTCCAATACATTTATAGATTTTGGCAAAGAGGAGGATATTGAATTAGATGAGTAGGTCGACCTCGAAAATGGAGAGGATCAATTTGAGAATCCTGAAGTGGAGACTTAGAGATGTTTCATCTTAGTCTAGATTATTTTGTTTGAGATATTTCTATGAAATAATAGTTCAGCTAGTTTTGATTATTCCACTCCTAGATACTATTTGGTTTGAATTGTAAGTTGGAGAGGTTTTAATGTTTTATTGGCTTTAACATTTATTCTTTATTAGATGGATGAATGATTGGTTGTTTTAATGGTTATTTTTAGTTGCTCTCATGGTTGGATGATTTGTAGAAAGTAATGTCTTCTAAGGTGGATTTTTGGGCGTTATATTTCTCCAATTCCTCCTTAGGTACTAACATTCTTTTGTCTTCTTCAGGTTTTAGTTGCCTCTGTGTGTCTCTTTTCAAGGGCTATTCATTTTAGCCAATTGAAGCAGAGTCATGAGGCTGTACAAAAAGAGCTTCTTACTGCTCAGGGGAGGATTACTAAGCTTGAATTTGATGGTAGGGCTTCCCAAGCTGAGCTTGTGGCGACCCATGAAAGGGTCATGCTTAGTGAGGCTACTTGCATGACGGTTGAAGTAGAGCTTGTGGTGACCCATGAGAGGGTAACTAAGCTTGAGGCTGAGCTTGTGGCGACCAACGAGAGGGTCGCGCTCAAAGAGGTTGTCCGCTTGAGAACAGAGGTGAAGGCAGCTCACGAGAGAGTTTCCCAAACTAAGGCAAATCTGCTATTGGCTCGTGAGAGGGTCGTCAAGGCTAAGACTGATTTAGAGAGTGGCATTGCAGATGTCTTCATTGATGGCTACGAGGTGTTTCGGGGAAAGATTTATGTTGTTTTTCCTGATATCGACCTTTCAGGCTTTAAGCCATATGAGGCGCCTGATGATGCTGATGGTGATGATGACTCTGACGATACAGAGGGTGAGAGTGAGGAAGAGCAGGATGACGGCCATGAGAGTAATTAGAGTGCTGGGGACTTTTTTATTTTTCTTGTTTTTGTAGAAAGACAATGTAACCTCCTTTTGTAAAAGTGGTTTTTTGCCACTAATGTTCTTTTGAAATAGGATGCAAAGAACTTTTGAAGTAAATTTACAAAAATTTATTCGATGACTGCTTATGCTAAGCAATGGTGGGTAATAACCCAAAAAATGTACAAGAAATCAAATCAAGTTCCTCAGCTTTACTACTTCTACTCTACTAAGGTGTCATTGGTAGTACCTCTTCAGATGCTCAACATTCTATGGAAGGGGTAAGACCTTTCCCTCGGAAATTCTGGACCTTGTAGGTGCCTAGCCTCACTACTTTTGTTATGAGGTAGGTACTTCCCAATTTGGTCCAAGCTTCCCTTCTTACAAATCCTTCATAGCGAGGATTAGTTTCTTGGGGACTAAGTCTCCTAGTTAGAAGAAACTAGGCTTTACCCTCAATTTGTAGTATCTCGTCATACAACGCTTGTACTCCGCATTCCGAACCATTGCCATATCTCTTTCCTCCTCCAACAAGTCAAGGTTGACGCGGAGTCCCTCCTTGTTGGTGATAGGGTCATTGTGTTGAACCCTTAGAAAATGTACCCCGATTTTAACATGTATAACTGCCTCAGTTCCAAAGGCGAGTGAGAAAGGAGTTTCTCCCGTCGGAGTCCTTGGTATCATTTGGTATGCCCATAATACACCTGGGAGTTCGTCCACCTAGAGACCCTTTATTTTTTCTAGCCTCGTATTTAGGTTACGTAGTAATGTTTTGACTGTGACCTCTGCCTGACCGTTCGCCTGAGGGTGTGCTAGGCCGAAATTAGGCTACTTAGTTTGGAGGTTGGCATAGAACAAGTTTAGGAGCTTGTTGTCGAATTGCTTGGCGTTGTCATTGACTATGGCGTGGAGTACTCCAAAGCGGCAAACCAGGTTCTTTCAGATAAAATCTTTTACCTTTGCGTCTGTTATCTTGGCTAAGGGTTTGACCTCTATCCACTTTGTGAAGTAATGTATGGTTACTACCACAAGCTTGCACCGTCCCTAGCTTAGAGGCAAAGGGCCCAAGATGTGATCCCCCATTTAGAGAAGGGCCATGGACTAGAGATGGTTGTCAGGTCTTTTAGTGGTTGTCTAAGCATAGTGGCAAAGTGCTGATACTTGTCGCATTTTCCTAGTGAACTCTTAGGCGTCCCTCACCGTATTAGGCCAGAAATAACCATGTTTGAGTGTCTTGTGAGCGAGGAAACGTCCTCCAGAGTGATTTTCACAAATTTCTTCATGGATATCTCGTAGAGCATAGTTAACTTCAACTAGGGAGAGGTAGCGTAATAATGGTAGGGAGTTGCCCTTTTGTATAGGATGTCCTGCTAGATGGTGAACTTAGAGGCTCGCATCTTGAGCTTCTTAGTTTCCAACAGGTCATCTGGCAATGCGCACACCTGAAGGTATTCCTTTATTTGGGCCATCCAGTTTGTTTCAATAGACGTGCAGTTGACACTAATGGCTTCCACATCTAGCCTACTTGGCTCTAACTGGTGACTGATTAATGTTGATCCTGGTGGAGCTTTTGCGGACGAGGCGAGCCTGGTAAGTGCATTTGCAGCAATATTGTACAACTTTAGACTTTACCTAGTTGAAAATCAAGAAATTGAAAATTTAGACTTTAGACTTTACCTAGTTGAAAATTTGTACAAAACTCACAATTTGTACACTTTAGACTTTACACAACTGTGCAAAACTCACAATTTGTACACTTTAGACTTTACCTAGTTGAAAATTTGTTAAGTATTTTATTTTGAGAACTTGAAACATATAATGAAGATGCATAAAAATCCTAGTGAGTTTTGATTCAATCTTCCTTGGAGGGTTATTTATATTTACTCAATAAAGAATATTTTTATTCAGCTAATCTCCTTCAGTAGTCTCATTATTTTTGTTTTGATCAACTCCAATATTATCAATGATTGCTTGATTTTGAATTATTTGCATGAGAAGTTTGTTATCAAGAACTCTTGAGATATGATTTTAGGTCATATTTGATATTATTTGAGCCTAAGTCTTATTCTTTAAATATTATGATCCCTAGAAGCCATGATTGAGCCTTTGAGGCAAAATTTTATTTGTCATACAAAACATATAATAACCAAGCCAATGAAAAAAATAATATCATTTACCCTTGGTTATTCCGAGATTGAGTTTTTTATTATTTATGTAATTTGAGAGATGTTGGTTGGGAAAATATGATAAAAAAATGGAGTTTTGCATACTTGTGAATATTTGCATTAGTTGTCTCGCTGAAAAAAAAAAGAAAAAAAAAGTTAAAAAAAAAAAAGAATATGACAATATGTTTACTAGTGAGAAAGAATTTTGAAAGAAAAGAGAAAAAAATAGCAAGCATGAGTTTTGAAAAAATATGAGCAAGTGTTGTAAATTGTGTTTCTAAATGATAGAGTGCGAAAGACTATAGAAAAAAGTTTGGTTATGTAATGTAAATGTTCTCTCGGGATAGTCTTTTGAATTCCTGAATATCCTTCGTTTCGAAATCCTAATCCCCAAGGCCCTATTACAACCTTAAATAAAGACATATCTAATCTTAAAAGTGTATTGGTTGATGCATAACTTGTGTGAATAAGGAAAAAAAATGGTTATTATTTGTTTATTGTGTGTTAATTTTCTTTCATGAAATTATGTCAAATCCTTTTATTTTAGATTACAATTATTTTAATAGACATGTGAACATTATTTTGTTTTGACTTAAATATCTTCTTCTCACATGTGATTTTTGAGAAAATAGTAACTATAATCTGAGAGAATCTTTTATGAATGAATTTTCTAATAAAATTTGACATGAAGACAAATAGTTGATAGTTGTAAAGGTAATTACTGAATAAATTATTGACTTGGTATAGTTAATTCACACTACACACGAGTTTATATAAGAATATGATACGTGCATACATTTATATAACGTAGAATTCTATATTTTGATTTGCATGTGCTTATAAAAAAGTTTGTAGTTTAGAATTTTTATATTGTGGTAACAATTTGTGTTATAAAATTATTATTCAGATATATGATCACAAAGTGATATTTGTGGATATCATCTTTAGAAATCCTCACAATACTATACTTATCCACTAGGATGAACCTAAGGGTTTAAATGTTTGTTGCATATGCTAAATGCAATCGTGAAACCTATAAAAGTAGATTTGTGTTTTATTTTATTGCAATTTTTTTTTAGTTTTTAGATTTTAGGATTTATGTATTACTAGGGAGTAGTAATATTCAGGTTTGGGTGTGATTAACCATCAAATTTTCTATTTTATTATATTTAATGATTGGTTAATTGCATATTTTTTGTGATTAAATGTATTAAATTCCTTGATTTTCTAGTTTGATACTTTTTCTAGTTGTTTGGTTTATTTTGTAGGTAAATTAGTTGATTTAAAGTAATAATGGATAAGGCAAGTGAAACAATCACTAGAGGAAGAATCATAGCTGATAAGAATTGAAGAGTCGAGATTGTGATAGGAAGACTTGAAGATAAATTATCAATTTTAATACTTATAAGAATCCAAGTTTGAAGAAAACTCATTTAAAGTTGGATTATGAAAGTTTTCTAGAAGATAAGGATTTGACACATTTTCATTATTTTGGTCATAACTTTTGACTTTGATATCCGATTGGTCTTATTTTTACGGGGCTGGAAAGAAAGGGTTACAAAAGTGTATTTCACAAAAAAAAATTGTGATTCAACTTCTAAATATGCAAAATTCAAGATGAAAGTCTGAACAGATTGTGTACCCGCGAGCTCCAAGATTTTATGCATGGGATTTAACCTTAAAAGATTTCTTTTTGGAAAGGAATTCCTCCTAATCCAAGCTTCTATCTTTTACTTGTACGTAGGATTTATTTAAATACAAATAAAGGCTCTCATCTATTGAGAAAGATAATTAGGATTTGGATTATTATTCTTTTTCAATCTTTTCTTTTTTAGTTTTTGTTCTAGTTTTATGGCTTGCTAAAACTCCAACTAAAGCTAAGGGAGATATATTCAATGAAGCACGGTATTTATTATTGTGTTCTTTTTAATGCATGATTTCTTCTTTTAATTTAATTCTTGTCTTTTAGTAAAGTTTTTGCTTTGTATAATTTCTTGATTTGTTGTGCCACGTACATCGAATGCTTGAGATTCCCTAAGAGTCAAATAATTGGTTATTTCATACTTGAATTTATTAGTTGCAATAAAATAATATTTACTTGCTAGAAACCTTGATTTATCGTAAACTCCGGGCACGGTGAATACTTGTGATCTACAAGTAAATTCTTATATTTATTCAAATAATTCATTAATTATAACTTTTGATGTTTTCATATTATCATCGCTAAATATTCCGATTGAGATCACTCCTCAGTTGATTCTCAATTGAGTTCAAAAACTAGATCATTAATAATTACTGTGTGGATTTGCAAGGATATCCCCGATGCTTTAGTATTTTCAATTATTGTTTTAAAACCAAATTTCAAAATATCTACAACAACTTTTATAAAAAAAATTATTATTTTTCTTTGTGTACTAAGTTTCTCAATTCCCTGTGGTTCGACCTCGAATTCCAGAAAAATTTATTAATTCATACAACCTTCACTTGGTTGATCAATTTTAAAGTTGTAGCAATCATCACTTATTCCACGAATAGAGATAATGACTAAAAAATACCCAAAGAACATGTGATTTAGTAAAATATAACCCATTTTGGGGTACAACCAGGGAACAACTATCAACTAGTTTGAAAAGTGTTTCCATTTAGTAATGGAAGTCATCCATTATCATTTTCTAAGGGTATGGTAGAGGTGCTTGACAAGGTGGAAAATTCTTCAGTGAAGACCTAATGAGAGGCTGAATTCAAACATACCCAAGATCTACAAAAATCGTACATACATCTATGGAGCGTAGCACGGAGCCTTGGCTTCAACTCTCGTCACCTCACTCAATCCTATAGCGGAAACTCGAGTCGAGGCGCTGCAAGCAAGTGAAGAAGCAAGTAATTTGATCAATAACAACATTGAGATGCTAATACTGTCCTTTCCCAGAAAGAGAACCAAAGCTAAGGCACCGCACATAACAAGCCATCGCCAAGAACAAGAAGGACTACGACTTTGGGCACTGGTGCACTTCCGTGCCTACGCATTAAAGGCTTACCCTCGGAGTCTGAATCCACAAACGCGTCCTCTCTACAACTTCGTTTTTGTGCTCTTCTCTTTCCCCCCTTCTGAGTCTGCTTCACCTACGGATGAGTCCTCTGCCCTATCAGATTCACCCTGATTAGCCTTTATTCAAGCTCCAGGTGTTTGGTTGCATTTCAATCTCCCCGCCCAGGAGAATTTTTAGGTAGACCTCAACAAGCAACTCAACAGATAAGGCCACAAGCTGCAACAAGACCACCAGACCAGCCCCTCAACAGAATCAGAATAACGTTCAGCAAGGCGTATGCTAAATTGATGATACACAAATTGGTATTATGCACCATCTGTCAGGTGATTAGTAAGTAATGCAGTAATTAAATAGAAAAAGAGAGTAACATATGCAAGACAAAAACGTAGAGTGGTTCGGTCAATGCGACCTACTCCACTATGAAAGGCTAGGATGGCTTTGTGTTGATTACTTCGAGGAGTGTAGGGAGATACAAGCAGTGAGAGAGAATGGTAGTTTGCTATGTCTGCCACAAAAGGCCCCAAAATCCGGGGGTCCTTTGTTAACCATTGATAACCCATCAACCCGCGAAAATACTCGTGAATGCCGCATAACCCGACACTACATGATAGCATCCCCTAACTGGGATTATAACCTATAATTGTAATTTGGGTTCAATTATTCGTTAGATCCAACCAAGGCCCAATATACCATGATTAATACTCCATTATAGTTCATTTACATTATTAGGCCAAAAGCATGGTAAAACAGTTTTAAAATTTGAGATTTTTTAAGAGTGCACCGGTACACAGTACCAATATGGTTTGCCCACAGGAAAAATAATACCGATACACAGTATCGGTACTGTCTGTCCAGTTTTGCCTGTTTCTTATATTTTTGATTTTCAACCTCCTCCAAACGATTCCAAAATCATCCAATATATATTTAACATCATTTCTCATATAAAACTTGGTAAGTACAAGTTCTATTACATTTATTTACACAAATTTACATGTTAAAAACTAAGTTTTCGCAATGAGTTTACAAAATTTCAAAATAAAGCCATATCTCGGCTTTTCTTCATCCTTAGTGGCTCAAATGAGATCCATCCACTGGTGTGTATCCCGCACCTGAAATATTTTCCTATACAGGGTGAGTCACGCTCAATAGAGTATCTCATACAGAGGCTACTCTCCCCTAGATGCATATGCAATGTTCACATGCAACACAAAACCATTCACAATAATTCCAATCAAGAATATGCAACTCCATGATGAAATTTATTACGACATGTCATGGAATGAGATGAGACTTACTCATGCAACCCAACCTAAGCCCTTCCTGACTCCTCAACACATGCAAGTGCTAATGTGTATGTATTCGTCATCCATGCTACACATCATATAACGTTTACAAATCTAGGGTCTTTGTTGGGGTGGATGTTCATGGACTTACACCAAAGGTCACCCAACCTACACGGAATTCACAGACTTCCACCGAAGGTTCCGCATACACCTACACACTTTATGGACCGAACCAAAGTAATACGTACCCCACCTACTTGGCCTTACACCAGAGGGGTCTTCTATCCCTTTCTTGCTACCCCAACCCAATTCACCATGCAATCATATGGCTCCGCTAGGTCTTCGACCCAACTATTCTAAGCCATCCATCAATCACCAAGTGTGGTGTTGACGACCACCATACACACACACATCCATGTGATGCAATGTCTCCGTGCATATGCAATATGATGCATCATTACAACAACAATATCATGTGTCATATGTGATGAATGTCATATGGACTAATTTATCACATAATCATCTAATTTTCATGACAAATTATATCATAAGCAAATACTTTTCATATGTTATCACATAACTCAAGCATATTATCAAAACAACAATTTCAATCACTCAACACATTTTATCAAACACCTTCAAGGCATTAATCATGTTAAACACATATCATGTCTCAAAATATCATCAAGTTACAAGAAACATACAAGTAACTTTGCTACATCAAATTCAAGCTAGAATTCAACATAAATAATTTAAATACCAACTTCCTCATTTTCATAACCATAAATATGTCTTAGGTCAATTTCAATATTAAACCCTTTGTCTATTAACACCAAAAGTTTGGAATAAAACCAAAGTAGGAAGAACCCTACCTCTTGCAGCATAAGATGAAGTGTAGAACTTCAAGAACACCAACCCTAAGCCCAAAATCTTGATTTCTACAACTCTCCTCTTTGGATCTTCGGTGAAATCACTCGTTCTTGGTCGATGTGATTGACTTTAATTCTTGGCTCAACGAAACTGCAAGAATCACAAGGAGAAGTCTTGGATTTCTCTCTTTTCTCTCTCTTTCTCTCCAACGTGTGAGACCAGCCAAAATCAAAGATATTTCTACTAAAATATCTAATATTTAGCCCTATTTATAATTTTAAAGACTTGGCTCAAGTCGCGCCACATGCCCCTCGCTTATCCGGGTCCGTTTTCGCCCTAAAATAATTTATTTCATCTCGGTTTAAGTTCAAATTAATTTTATTTGAACTTTCATTCAATTATAAGAAAATTTTATACTTTTCATTTTTATAGACCTTTGTAAGGTCATTCGCCACTCAGTCGTCTCGTAAAAACGTGAAAAATCTAGCTATCTCGAAAGTCGATGAAATTAGTCTAAGTGATTAAATTTTGCGATACGAATCCAAAGGTAAAGTTCTTTGCGGCATACGAGTTCTAGAGAATATGTATTTTAATTCTGCATTATAGTGATAAAATAACCATTTTGCCCCTTTTTAAAAAAAGTTCAAATTTACTCGAGTTTTTACAAGGCGTGTTAGTTCGCTTTATGAGATAGTCCCCAGTCTCGGGTCATTCTGCCTTTATGGCATTGAAGACGTCATCCAGTTGATTCTATACCTCTTTGATTTTTTCTTCCTAGTGATTAGGGGCTCCTTTGGAATTGCTATGGAAATGACTCATATGCTCCACACTTTGATTTTTGCCATCATCCTCTTGGAAACGAGCGTCTCCACCATGGGAAGACGGAGCTGAAGGAGGAGTTGGAGGTCCCTCATGGTTCTAATAAGGGGCTCCCCTGTATGGGGGGCCCAAGTGGGTAGCTCCTTGACGCCCAGGGTGTGGAACTCCTCTAGCTTGATGTCCTCCTAGCTGTGTTCTTCTTTGTTGTCTCGCGAGCATCAGTTGCAGGATCGTTTGATTCTGAGTTACAAGTTGCTGCATTGTTTCCAGCAACTGTTGTGCGTTCAAAATAGGATTGGTTGGTGGATGGGCAACTTCCTCCTCTCGTGGTGGATTGCCTTTCAGGCTGATTCATGGATCTGGTGGTAATCATCATAGGTACAACAAGAAAAGTGATTAGGTGAGAATTTTATTGATTCTCACAAACGACGACAAATTGATGATGCACAAATTGGTATTATGCACCACCTGTCAAGTGATTAGTAAGTAATGCAGTAATTAAATAGAGAAAGAATAACACAAGCAAGACAAAGATGTAGAGTGGTTCGGTCAACATGACCTACTCTACTGTGAAGGGCTAGGATGACTTGGTGTTTTATTACCTTGAAGAGTGTAGGGAGAGCTGGGAGATATAAGCAATGAGAGAGAGATGAGAATGATAGTAGATGTGCACGATGCCCCCAAGTATTGACAGGTTTTACAATTTATAGTGGCTCTCAACAGATTGAGGCACCTTTTCAGTAACTAAGTAGTGAATCTGGTGGAGCTGGGGTAATCTTTTCAATGGATGAAGCAGTTACAGAGCTCCCCTTATGATCAGGTCAAAGATGACATCGTGGTTGATTTCTTCTAAGGCAGTGTGGATGAGACTCTTGGATGACCCTACTTACTCCCTTGGTGATTTAACTCCTCAAAACCTGATGAGCTTGACTGGGTGTGAACCTCCATTGGGCTGGACCCATTGAATCCTTAAGTTGGGTTCTTTATTCAAATTGAGCTTATAACATGAGTTGGGCTCTTAAGCTTGACCCATCAATAATTATTTTGAATATTTATGGTCCTAATAAGTTGTTTGTTAGATTTTATTTTTTTGAATTGGAAGTTGTTTAAAAACAAAATGTTGAAATATTGAGTTTGAGTCAAGTAATTGATTCCACAGCCCTCACCTGGCCAGCAATTGCCTAGTGTGAGTGATTTGTGGGTCTATTGATAAAAAAAAAAGTTTGACTCAAGCTAAAGAAGTTAATTGTTGAATGAGTCATTGATAAATTTGTTAATAAAAAATTAATATTAAAACAAATACAGTTAACATTATTGTTTTGAATTCTTACTGAGTTTTAATTTAGAACAATGTTATTGAGACCTAATTTAATGACATAATTCACTATGACCTTTAGATTGATTGCGAGCTCCACCAAATATTAAAATTTGGTGTTAATCCAATGATTTTAATGAAGTCATGTCATTAGGTCAGCAAATTATGTCAATTTTTTAGGTTCAAATAACATTTTTCTTTAATTTACTCTCTCGATACAAAATTCCTGACTAATTAAATAGTTGGGATGTTTTTTAAAATTCTGAGGACAACTCAAAGCAAACAATATCATGTTGAGTTAAATTTAGTCGTAACTGTAATAATTGTAGGTCACAATTCTGTTCATTCACGAGGTGAGATTTTTCTGTCGAAATTTATTCGTGTTTGAGCAACTTGCAGGCCCAATCACTTGTTTAACTTGATAGTTTATATACAAAGTAATGCTATTGAGACCTAATTTATTGACATAATTTACTAACCTAATTCACTGTGATCTTTAGATTCATTGTATACCCCATTAAATATTGGAATTTGGTGTTGATCCAATGATTCTTATGAAACCACATCATTATGCTAACAAATTAAGTCAAATTTTTAGATTCAAATAGTATTGCTTTTATATATATACTATAATTAAACTTTGATCCAGTTTTAGCTTAGCTTCGTACGATACTTTCTAGTAATCTCAAATTTAACTTAGTTTTTTTATTATTTTTTGAGAAAATTTCATCAACACTCCCGATAGTTAGATCTAAATTTAGTATCACTTTCTACCGATTCTGAAACTTCACTGTACCCTCTTCTAATTTATACTTTTAAATCAAAGACACTCCTTAAAGATAATTTTTAACTATGTCTGTATAAAAAGTACTGGTTTTGTCAATAATTTTTTTAAAAATGTCAAAACTACACTTTCTTATATAAATATTCTAAAATGTCCTCATGCAAATGATATATAGTAGAGTTTGGCGATGCGCAAAATGGTCTTACGCACCACCTGTCAAGTATAAGCAATAAATGTAGTATTTAAAGTAATGGAGATGGAGAGACACAAGCTATTTATAGTGGTTCAGTCAATCTTGACCTACGTCCACTCTTCAATGGCTTAGGTTGTCGGGTACTTTATTGATTCAGGAGTGTAGGGAATAGAGAGTACAATAGAGAGAAGGGAGAGATGCTTAGGTCGTCAGTGTCCCCTCCCTTTCCAAGTGCT
>CM042197.1:17601092-17638142 GCA_023539305.1 Ilex asprella | reverse complement strand
TTTTCTCTTTTGAAACCCTAGGTTATAAATAGAACTTTTCTTCCTTAGCCCACCTTATTTACCTTGACTTTCTTCTTGAAAAACCCTTGAGATCCCAATATTTCACCTATTGTAATTTGAGAGAGAGAATCCACACACTGGTGAGACATTTGAGCTTGAGTTTCCTTGATTAATGGCGACTGGCGAAAAAACCCATATGTTTGTTGAAGACGAAGCACACCGAACAGCCCATTCCTCAATTCTTCATGTCGAACCTGCCATACCCTTGAGCTCTTCTCGGTTCTCCATGGATCTAGGGGACATGGGCAATGGAATGGGGATTCAAGAAAAAGGGCAGGAGGTGTTTCGGGTGCTACCTGGCAGCAGTCTGGGCGAACGGGGTGAGCTGGGAGGCGACGGAGTGGGCAGCGGTTTGGGCGCCTTGGGCGCTGCTGCCGGCAACGAGACTGGCGCCTTGGGCGCTGCTGCAGGCATCGGACTGGGCGAGCTGGGTGCTGGTATGGGCGCCTTTGGTGCTGACCTTGCTGCCTTTGGCTCTATTGAGGGAGGATTGGAGAAGTTTGGAGAGTTAGGCGGCCGGACTTGGGCGCTACCTTAGGCGCTAGCGTGGCCGCCTCTTCGGTTGTGGAATTGGGCGCTTTGGGCGTGGGCGCCATGGGTGTTGTTACCAAGCACGCGCACCAGCGACTTGTGGAGGAAACCATGGAAGCTGTCTTGGGCTCTAAATTGGGTGCCTCTTGCACTGGTTCTATAGGAGCGCTCCAACAGCTTGTGGAGGAAACGGTGGGCGTTGTTTTGAGCACTAGTTCAGGTGACCTCGGTGCCATTAGAGGCGCTAGTTTGGGTGGTTCCTATGAGCAGATGGGCGTCAAGATCTCTCCCCGAGACAGCTTGGGTGTTAAGGCTAGTTTGGGCACAGACTCCGTGGTGGATAATTCGGCTCCTGAGGATGACGAATCCAAGGCGGGTATTGTCTTTAGTATTTTAAGGTCAGATGACATTTCGCGGATTATCTCCACTTATCACATTCCTCCGGTTGTGTCATGTCATCGGGCAGAGAAGGACGAGCCTGCCAACGACTACTCCTCTGGAGACCTTGCTGTTTATGAGAAGATGCTTGAGGTTGGGCTTAGGTTCCCAATGCCACCTTCTGTATGTGGCGTCTTGAATTATTTTTCCTTGGCACCTGGGCAGCTGACTCCCAACAGTTGGAGGGTTCTGCTGGCCTTTCTGGAGTTGTGGAGGAAGGTGCATAATGAGGACGCTTCTCATAGTGAATTTCATGGGGCTTATTACTTGAACGAGACTCGTTCTCCCAATCGAGGCTGGTACTATTTTTTCCCTAGAGGAGGCTAGCTGATTAGTGGGTTGCCCTCTAATTGCCATAGTTGGAAGTCTCGTTTCTTTTTCGTTGGTGGAGAGTGGGCTTCGGATATCAATAGGGCACTGGTGCCATCTCGATGGGTTGCTCCAAAGAAAGTTGGTAAGCTCCATTCACTCGTACTCCCTTATTATACTCCATGTAGGTTATGTGCTCACCACATTCTTTGCAGGCTCTCCTACACTTTCCAATGAACAAGAATGTAAGCTGGAGGTTGTGCGTGCTTATCTCACAAGAGACTTTAAAGCTCTCCTTCTCGGGGATGGTGGAACCAATGTTTCTCTTTCAGTTTGAGCTAGGGCTTATGCTCCCTCCCCGGGGTCCAACGGCTCTGCTTCTACGCGGAAGGGTAAGTTGATTCTTTCGTACCTTCCTATTTGATTCGGTATCTTTGTCTAACTTTCCATACTGTTTTCAGCAATTTATAAGGGAGTGATCGGATCTCGCCTTTCTGGTAGGAGCCCTCCCCCTTCGAAGGTGGCGAGGGTGGGAGATGCTCCCGGAGAGACTCCTCCAATGGTGTCACCCGAGGTGAATTCTCCACAGGCGCCCTCCCCGGTTTTGCCCCCTCGGCTGGTGGTTCCCTTAGTTAGGTCTTCTATTCTAGAGACTTCCTTGCCTGGCACGCCTCCTCACGTGGGGACTTCCACAGAGACGCCGTTTTGGTCTCGTCTCATGCTTGGCAATCCGATTATCATCAAAGAGAGACTTGAGAGGTTCGTATTTCCACCCGAGGTCAATCAGATTAACGCATTGAGCACCGAGAAGATTATCAACATGCACTTAGAAAGTCTGGCTCAGGTAAGGGTTTTCTATTCCCTTTTCTCCAATCATTTCTGACGTCTTTCCCTGTTCTGCTCACTTTCATTTCTTTCAGATTTCAAATACATCTCTCTACTTGTCTTCAAGGGCCCACGCCCACGACAAGTTGAGGGGGGATCATGCTATCATTAAGGAGAATTTTCTTGCTGCTAAGAGAAGAATTGCTGAGCTCGAGACCGCTGGCAAGGCTTTCAAGGACTTTGCTGAGGGAAAGGTTGCTGAGCTTGAAGCTGTTGGTAAGGCTGTCAAGGATGAGCTTGAGATAGCCCAAAGGAAAGCGTCCATACTTGAGTCTGAGCTTTTGGCATCCCGTGAGAGGTATACTGAGCTAGTTTTGACCCGCGAGAGGGTAACTGAGCTTGAGGCTGAGCTTGCAGAGACCCGTGAGAAGGTCATGCTCAGAGAGGCTGTTATGGGGGCAGAGTTGGCGACGGCTCATGAGAGAGCTTCGCAGGCTGAGGAGAGAGCTATCATGGCCAAGAGAGACTTGGCGAACGGCCTTGCAGATGCTTTCATTGATGGTTTTGAGGAGCTCCGAGGGAAGATCTTCGCCGCATTTCCTGATATTAATATTTCAGGCTTCATGCCTACTGGTGAGTCTGATGGAGAGGAGGGAGGATCTAATGATGCTGAAGGTGATGCTGGAGCTGGCGAGGAGGGAGTAGAAGAGGGCTATGAGAGTAGCTAGAGTGTTGGCTACTGGGGGCCATGAGAGCATCTAGAGAGTTGGGGACTTTTGGTTTCTTTTTTATTTTTTATTTTTAGGAAGACATTTTGTAAAGGCAGTTTGTAGCCTTATTTTTGTACTCCTTCGAAGTTGAATGAAAATGGAAAAGATCAGTTTTGGAGTAAAATGTAGCAAGATTTTTATTCATCTACTGCTTACCTGAAACAACATTTGGGTAATGATCCCACAAAGGTACATTAAAAAAGATAAGACCAAGTCCCAACATTCACTATTTTATGCTCTCAAGGCGTCATTGATAATACCTCTTCAAGTGTTCCGCATTCCATGGATGGAGCAAAACTTTCCCATCCGAATTCTGGATCTTGTAGGTGCCGGGCCTCACTACTTCTGTTATGAGGTAGGGTCCTTCCCAGTTTGGCCCTAATTTCCCTTCACGTGCATCTTTTGTGGCGAGGATGACTTTTTTGAGGACTAAGTCTCCTGGTTGGAAGGAACGAAGCTTCACCCTCGAATTGTAGTATCTCGTCATGCTTCGTTTATATTCCGCGTTGCGGACCACCGCCATCTCCCTTGCCTCCTCTACCAAGTCGAGGTTGGTGCGGAGTCCTTCCTCTTTGGCGATGGGGTCATGGTGTTGGACCCTTAGAGAATGCACCCCTATCTCCACAGGAATAACTGCCTCAGTTCCAAAGGATAGAGAGAAAGGAGTCTCTCCAGTCGGGGTTCTTGGGGTTGTTCGATAGGCCCACAATACACCTGGTAGCTCATCGACCCATAGACCCTTCGCCTTTTCAAGCCTAGTCTTCAAGTTGCGTAGCACCATTCTCACTATGACCTCAGCTTGTCCATTTGCTTGTGGGTGTGTTGGGCTGGAGTGAGGTTACTTTATCTGGAGGTCGGAGCAGAAGGAGTTCAGGAGCTTGTTGTCGAACTGTTTGGCGTTGTTGCTGATGATAGCATGGGGTATCCCGAAGCGACAGACCAGGTTCCTCCAAATAAAGTCTTTCACTTTTGCATCCGTTATTTTTGCCAAGGGTTCCACCTCTGCCCACTTCGTGAAGTAGTCGATGGCAATTACAACGAACTTGCATTGTCCCCTTCTCAAAGGTAGGGGGCCTAGAATGTCGATGTCCCACTTGGAAAAGGGCCATGGACTCATGATTGTTGTTAGCTCCTCTGGTGGTTGCCTTGGCACAGTTGCAAAGCGTTGACACTTGTCACACTTCTTGGAGAACTCCGGGGCGTCCTTTACCATTGTAGGCCAGAAGTAGCCTTGTCTAAGCACCTTGTGGGCAAGGGAGCGCCCTCCAGAGTGGTTTATATAGATTCCCTCATGGACCTCACGTAAGGCATAGTGAGCTTCTTCGGGCGAAAGGCACCATAGTAGTGGCAAGGAATAGCCTTTCTTGTACAAAGCGTCTTGGAGGAGGATGAACTTGGAGGCTCTTATTCTCAACTTCCTGGCCTCTAAAGGATCATCTGGAAACACGCCTTCTTGGAGGTATGCCTTTATTGGGGTCATCCAATTTGACTCTGTTGAGGCGCAGTTGACATTGGTGGCTTCTCTGTCCACCCTGCTTGGTTCGAACTGATGACCAAGGAACGCTGGTTCTCCTGGTGGGGCTTCCATGGATGAGGCAAGCCTTGCAAGCATATCGGCGACTATGTTGTCTTCTCTGGGTATGTGGCTTATCTCGAAGTATTAGAATTTTGTGATTATGCTCCTCGCCATGCCAAGGTATTCTTGCATTTTGGCTCCTTTGGCTTCGAACTCCCCCTTCACTTGATTAATTATCATCTAGGAGTCACTGTAAGCTGCGATTTGTTTAACTTCCATTTTGACTGCCAACTTAACCCAGAGAGAAGGGCTTCGTACTCCGCCTCATTGTTGGAGGCAAATAAAGTGGAGCTTCACTGCATACTTGAGGATGGTTCAATCCGGAGTGATCAAGATTAGACCCGCTCCTCCTCCTTTCCTGGCTGCCGAGCCATCCACATAGAGTTTCCATAGTAGAGGAGGTCGGGCAGCCAAAGGAGTTACTCGGTCACTGGAGGGAGTGATTTGGGTGCCACAGAGAGTTGCCTGGGCGCCAAGAGGGTGAGCTTGTGCTCCAGATGTGCCTTGGGCACCAATTTGGGCGCCAGCTTGGGCGCCAGGTGATGCCTGAGAGCAAGCTTGGGCACCAGATACACCTTGGGCGCCTGCTTTGGGGCCAGCTTGGGCGCCAGATGCATCTTGGGCGCCAGCCTGGGTGCCAGATGAGGCTCGAGGGCCGTCTTGGGCGCCAGGTGGTACTTGGACATCAGAGATAGGGATATGGGCGCCTAAAGAGGAGGTGCTGGCGCCTGGAATGATGTGGGCGCCCAGTTTTGGTGCCTGAGAGTCTTTGTCAAGTCCCTGTGTGTCTCCATTGGGCACCTGAGTGTCTTCGTAACTCTCCGCCTCCGTTGGTGTTAGCTCCGCAATGAAATCTGCTAGAGCTTGTGCTTTGATGGCTGCCCTTTGTTGGTACTGTATATCAAACTCGCCAAGCTCCACCGCCCACTTAAGGAGTCTTCTAGATACGTCCGGCTTTCCTAGGATTCTTTTGAGAGGTTGATATGTGACGACAACGATGTTGTGACTCTGAAAATAGTGTCGTAGGCATCTTGCTGCTGTGACGAGGGCGAGCGCCAATTTCTCTAATCCCGAATACCTAACCTCTACTCCTCGGTAGGCTCTACTCACGTAGTATATAGGCTTTTGTACTCCGTTTTCGTTCCTCACAAGAGCTGAGCTTACTGCTGATGGGGAGACAGAAAGGTACAAGTGTAATACCTCGCCTAGTGTAGCATGAGAAAGGAAGGGAGGTGCAACCAAGTAGGCTTTGAGTTTCTGGAATGCCTCCTCAACTTCAGGTCCCCATTCAAAAGCCTTTCGGAGAATTTTGAAGAAGGGTAGGCACTTGTCCGCAGACTTGGAGACGAACCTGTTAAGTGCTACAATTCTTCCATTGAGCCGCTGGAGCTCCTTGGTTGAGGAAGGTGACTTCATGTCGAGAATGGCTTTGATCTTGTCGGGATTGGCCTCGATTCCCCTTTGGTTGACCATAAAACCCAAAAATTTTCCTGATCTCACTCCAAAGGCGCATTTTTTCAGGATTGAGCTTCATGTGATAGGACCTCAGGATATCGAAAGTTTCCTGTAGGTGATCAATGTGGTTTACTGCTGCGAGACATTTCACCAGCATGTCATCCACGTACACCTCTATTTTCCGCCCGATCTGAGATTGGAACATCTTGTTCACCAGTCGTTGGTAAGTTGCTTCTGCATTTTCTAAGCCGAAGGGCATGACCCTGTAGTAGTAGGTCTCATTTGGGGTGATGAACGCTGTCTTCTCCTGGTCTGGGGGGTGCATACTGATCTGGTTATAACCAGAGTATGCATCCAGAAAAGTGAGCAACTTATGTCCCGCTGTGGCATCAATAAGGAGGTCGATCCTGGGCAATGGGTAGCAATCTTTTGGGCATGCCTTGTTGAGTTCTGTAAAGTCAACGCAAAGGCGCCACTTTCCATTAGCTTTAGTGACCATCACCACGTTGGAGAGCCACTCAGGGTACGTTACTTCTTGAGCGGCCCTGTTCTCTATCAGCTTGCCCACCTCCTTGTTCATAGCTAGAGCCCTTTCAGTGGATGTGCCCCTTAGCTTTTGGCTTATAGTCTTGTGGCGCGGGTCAACATTGAGACGGTGTGTGGCCACTTCTGGGTCGATGCCCTCCAGGTCTGCATATGACCATGCAAAGACGTCCATATTGTGTCTCAGAAAGCTTACGAGCTGGTGAACCATATCTGCGCAAAGGGACGAGCCAATGTACACTCTTCTGTTTGGATATTCCTCATCCAAGACTACAGGGGTGAGCTCCTCAACTGGTTTCCTCTTTCTACCATAGAGTCGTCTCTTGGGTCGAGGACATCGACTTGCAATGCTTCCTGTGGCTTCTTGGTCTTCATTGAGGAGACGTAGCACTCCTTTGCCGCTGCCTGGTCCCCTCTGACCTTCCCGGCTCCATTTGGAGTTGAAAAGTGGAGAATGAGATGATAGGTAGAGGGCACAACTCAAAATGTGTTAAAGGCTGGTCGCCCTAATATAATGTTGTAGGCTGATGGGCAATCTATGATCAAGAAGTTGACCATGACTGTCGAACTTCGGGATGCATTTTCGGTTATGACTGGTAGGGTGATGGACCCTAGGGGATACACCTTTTCTCCCGAGAACCCGATAAGGGGTGACCTGATAGGCTGCAGTCTTTCCCTGCCCAGATTAAGCTTGTCGTAAGCCTCTGCGAACAAGATGTCCGCAGAGCTGCCGCTATCTATCAGGATCCTGCGCACCTGAAAGTTTGCAACGGTCATGGTAAGCACGAGGGGGTCGTCATGGGGGTGCTGAATTCCTTCCAAGTCCTTATCCGAGAAGGATATGATCTCGCTGGCACCTTGCCTGGGAGCCTTGGACGGGCGCTGTTCATCAACATATCTTACCTTTTCTGGCGTGGGCCTTCATTGCAGAGAGTGACTCTCCCCCTCCTGCCAACCCTCCAGAGATAGTGTGAATTTCTCCGATGGGTTGTGGATCCTCCTGATTGTGATTGTGAGGTGGTGGGGGTGCTTGCCCCCTGCCAGCAACATACTGGCAAAGATGACCACGTTGAATTAAGTCCTCAATTTGTCTCTTGAGGTCGTAACAATCGTCGGTGTCGTGACCATGGTCGTGCTGAAAGCGACAATACTTGCTCGGGTTCCTACGGTTCGGAGGAGACTTCATCTTACCAGGCCATTTTACTGCGGGGTCATCCCAGATCTGGTATAGGATGTGCCCAACAGTGGCGTTGAGGGGGATGAAGGTTTGTAGGTTCCTCTGAGGGGCTGAACATAGCCGGTCTTTGGCAGAAATTCTCTCTGTTCTACGCTTGTTGCTAGTTTCCTTTTTGTCGTCCCTCTCTCTTTTCTTTCGCTTTTTCCCAGATCTGGAGGACTCGCCTGGCCTGGCCTTCGTGATGTGTTCAGCGTTCAAATATTTCTGGACTTTCGCTAATAACTCTGGCATGCTCTTTGGTGGGCATTTCATCACCGAGAAAAGAAAACTCGACGAGCAGAGGCCTCCCAAAAAAGGCGGTCATAGTCACTTTGTCATCGGGCTCGTCAACTTGGAGTACTTCCTCGTTAAAATGAGTGAGGAAGCTCCTCAGACTCTCATCTCGGTCCTGCTTTATGCTCAACAGGTGGGTGATAGGTTTCTGGTGGCGACGGCGAAGGAGGCGATGGAGGCTGGAGAGAGCTTGGCAAACTACTGTCGGACGGATCCCTTCAATATGGTTGGAAATTCTCTGCACATGATCTGGTCTGGGACGTTGTGCAACTGCATCAACGTTTTATAGGTGTCGAGGGTGGTCCAATGGGTCCTTCGTTCCGTCAAAAGTCTCCACAGAGGGCATTTTAAACTTCGTAGGGAGGGGGTAGTTTGCCACATCGGGTGTGAAAGGAGTGTCGGTACACCTCACCAGGTAATCCACTGTTTCGGGTCCCTGTGCCTTCATGGCGTTGAAGACATCGCCCAGTTAATTTTGTACTTCCTTAATTTTCTGATCCCAATGATTGGGGCTCCCCTAGAAGGGTCATGGAAATAACTCCCATGTTCCATGCTCTAGTTCTCACCCTTATCCTTTTGGAGACGAGGGTCTTCACTGTAGGAAGCAGGAGGATGGGGCGGAGGTCCCTCATGACGGGCCCTGGCGTGAGTGGCGTCCAAGGAAACTCCCAAGTGGGCGCCTGGTGCACCAAGGCGGGTGCCAGGAGCGTCAAAGTGGGCGTCAGGAGCATTAAAGCGGGTGCCTAGCCCTACTTGGGAGCCAGGAGCATAAAGGGGGGCGCCTGGAGCATCAAAGTGGGTGCCCAGCCCTACTTGGGCGCCAGGATAGGGAGCTCCTTGATGTCCTGGGCGTGGAGCTCCTCGGCCGGCGAGCATGAGTTGGAGAATCTGCTGGTTTTGGGCCACCAGTTGCTGGTTTTGGGCCACCAGTTGCTACACGATCTCCAACATCTGTTGTGGATTAAGAGCTGGTACATTCTGGACAGGGTTAGTGGGTGGAGGAACAATCTCTTCCTCTCGTGGGGGATTGTCTTCTGGTTGGTTCATGGACTGGTAGTGATGGCCATTGGTTCAACAAAAGAATTGATTGGAAGTGAGAAGTTTGTTGATTCCCAAAGACGGCGCCAAACTGGTGATGCGCAAAATGGTCTTACGCACCACCTGTTAAGTATAAGGAATAAATGCAGTATTTAAAGTAATGGAGATGGAGAGACACAAGGTATTTATAGTGGTTCAGTCAATCTTGACCTACGTCCACTCTTCAATGGCTTAGGTTGCCAGGTACTTTATTGATTCAGGAGTGTAGGGAATAGAGAGTACAATAGAGAGGAGGGAGAGATGCTTAGGTCGTCAGTGTCCCCTCCCTTTCCAAGTGCTGGTGGGGCTTACAATTTATAGGCGCCCCTTAACAGGTTAGGGCGACCTTGCAGCAACTAGACGACTATTTAGGCGGAGCCTCACGATTACTTCTCAACGGACGGAGTGGTTGAAGTACTTCCTCGAGACGCGGTCATGGATGAAGCGAGTGCTGACTACTTCCAAGGCGGTGAGGGAAAGCTTCAGATATTATCTTGATGACGTAGGCAAGCTGATGGGTTGGGCCAGGCTTAACTACCATTTGGCTAGTTGGATCCTGGTAAACCTTGAGCCTTTGATTATGAATGGGTCTTTATTATAGACTTGAGCCTTCTGGGCTTGGCCCATCAGAGTTGAATGGGATTCTCCATCCATAAGATGCAGGAATTCTCCAATATAACTGGTTTGAACTTTTTTGTGGGTAAATCAAGAGGCAAATGATATATAGTAAGGTTGAATGGGTTAAATTTGTAATTTGAATAAAGTTGTGAGGTCAAAGTGTAATTATGACGTTAATTCTCTATTTCATTTACCACAATAAAAAGTCCTAAAAATTGTACTCCACGATTTTCATCTCCTCTGCCCCACCCCCTCGGTCTCTCCCAAATCTCTCTCTCTCTCTCTCTCTCTCTATCTCACACATACGCACGCGCACACATACAAACAATTTGTTGGTCTATTCTCTGAGAATGGATGTGTTGGGTGGAGGTGGTAATGGCGGGATTTGGGGAATGCTGCCATTTCAATCTCAGCAATCAAGGAGTAGAAGCAGAAACAAGAAATCCAAATCCTCCGACTCAGTGGAGGCAACCGGAGGAGCCGGTTACCGGTTTCCCCTTAAGCAAGCTGCGACGGCTGCATCTCTCGCTCTTACCGGCGACACCATTGCTCAACTCCGAGTCCGATGGGTCAAGAACAAAGCTAATTCACCACATAGTACTCATGATAAGGTCAGTCACTCTTTAGTTAGCTCTTTCGTCTGCGTGCTTATTTGTGAATTGATTTTTGCCATTTTGTGAGTTTTGGTGCTGAATGATTGACATCCAGGAAAATGTGCCTATAATGTTGAGCCAAATAGGGTTATTAAGTACTGAGGACTATAGTAATATATGAATGGGATGTTTCAGTGGTGAATAGAGCTATATTATGATAATTTTTCTTGGGTTGTTCGGAAAATGTATCTTATTCTTATTTTGCCTTACCCAACCCACCTTGGGTTGCTTCTATTCCTCCAATAATATACTGTAACGGATTGTTTAGTTTTTTTATCTAATACTACTGTCCGAATAGTGGTATCTACTCCTTGTCGAAGCGAGACAGCTATGCAGATTTGAATTAGTCCTATTCCTATATATGTATATTTTATTTCCGGATATTTCTTTATCTATCTTCTTACTTTATATTTATCAAATAATGTTATCTCCACTGTTCCTTCTGTCCATTTTACAGTGAGGTGTACAATGTATTAGCTTACGGAAATTGAGCTATATATTTTTGTGTAGTGAGGATATCCACGTTCTAGCTTGTGGTTCTAAGAGTGGCTCTTCGTTTTAACAAGCCACTCCATCAGGGTGATGGCATTGGATACTTAGCAAAGAAGCGGCCAATGCCCATACTCTTATATGCATGTGAACTTATTTTTGAAAAGAAACAAAGGTTTTGAACCAATAGATTGTGAGAATCATGTAGTGTTTCTGGTCCTTTATAACATTTATACTGACAATGTATGAGCTGATGAAACCCAATATGTGAACCATAGCTTTCAAGTTCTGAAATCCAAGAAGAAAAGGACAACAAAAAATATCATGGTCTTCAAATCATGAATTTTCAAGTAAGTGCTCTGGTTGGCTTATGAATCTAGCAAGGGAAAACGAGAAGAAGATGTTAAGGAATTCCTTTTCTCTTATTTATTTGTCATTGAAGAGAAAAAAAAATGATACTATGCGCCAAAGAGATTTTTTTTTGTTTAACATGTCATTATCCTTTCTCATGATTTGAGAAATTTGATCTTCTAGTGTTGTTTAGGAAAGAGAACTTTTGGATTTTGGAGGAAAAGGAGGTTCCTTGGGAAGAACTTTGGGATTAAGTCTCTTTCATGACATCTCTTCTGTGTCCATGTCTCAGGAATCTGATGGGATTCCTTTAATTTTAATTAAAGACCATTGGGCTTAAGTGTGTGAATGATGATGCCAATTGATTTTTTGACCTATTTATTGTAATTTTGGATTGAAATGGTTTGGCTTTCCGTTTCTTTTTATGTATCTATTGAGGGCTCTTGTCCTCTCATGTACTATTTTCTTTTTCCACTTTAATAATATTCTATTGTTTCCTAACTAGGAAAGAGACCAGTAAGGAATTCTCCTTTCCTTTACTTTTTCTCTTTAATCTCCTTACCTTCTTTTTAATCCACAAACCAAAGAAAGTGTAGATGTTTTAGGGAAGCAAGAGTCTTTTCTTGAGAATGTGTCAAGCATGAAAGGGGGGGTAGGAGGTACATAAACCTACTGAGCAAGCTGGGAATTGTCCCGGTGTCATCCTGTGAAGACCTTTTATTTGGAAGAACTTATATTCTTTAGGAATTGGTTGTTGATTTATGCCATTCCATTTAGGTGACATGTGGTTCGTGCACGTGGATAAATAAGTGATTCAATTGATTCTAGATGGTGGATGTTCATCTTACTTTCATGCTACCCTCATAGAAAATCCTGCTATTACACAAATAATGTATCAAATAGAATTTAAATAAGTCTATACCTAAAATATAATTTAAACGAGTCTATTCATTTCCAATTCCATGGAATTGCCAATTTCTCACCTAGCGTAGTCCAAATTATTTGAAACCTGCATGGTATTGTTTTCTAGTACTAAAATCACGCTAGCCTTAAAAGGCATGCTTTTAAATGTTGGTAACAATGCAGATATGATGAAATGAAAATAGTGCGTAAAGGACGTCACGCAACGGTGACAAGTGTTTTGAGTAATCGATCTAGTATATTAGTATTAGGGATAGTTTACTTATTCATGTTATTCTATTTTGCCCTACTATGTAAGATTGTTATTGTGTAGTTTTTTTTCTCTCCTCTCTTTTTTCTTTGATTAATAATAACATGGTAACAGAGCAGGTTTGGGTCCAAAATACCTTTAATATCACACCATCACACCAGTAAAATAGCAGTAGCCAAGGGCTGAAGTTAGCATGTGATGATGATTCTGAATGATGTCATCATTCTAGATCAAATAAAGGCACTACCAGACTTGAATTTTCACCGGCATTCTCATGGTATGCTTGGTTTTTTATTTGTTTTTCAATTTTTGAATGTTTTTCTAAATTTTTGGACCTATTTTATTGATGTGAGATTTGGAACTATTTCTTTTGAATTTTCTGCCTTGAGTCTATTTTAAGGGGTGCGACTACGATTGTTTAATGCTTGATTGGTTGATATGAGGGTAGTAGGTTGTGTTTGTGTGGATTTTTGGCTCTTTGGGCAAGTTTGGCTTCCAGTTGTTGCTCCTACCCCTATGTATTGTGATAACACCAATGCTATTCAGATTGCTCACTACTCAGTATTTTATTAGCGTACAAAGCATATTGATATTGATTGTCACTATGTGCTCCATTATCTTCAATTGGGTACGATCTCTCTACCCTTCTTTTCTTCCACTATGTAGTTGGCAAATTCTTTACGAAGTCTCTCACAATCATGTGCTTCAGTTTTATTCTTGACAAACTTCTGATGTTTGATGCCACATTGCCACAACATTTTCAGTTTGAGGGGAGGGTGTTAGAGGAATCTAGTGTAGTAGTATTAAAGGTAGTTTAATCATTCATTTTTTTCTGTTTTTCCCTACTATATAAGATTGTTATTTTGTTTTCTTTTTCAGTTATGTAATACACACTTAAAATATAGTAATGAGAATCTCTTTTCCTTTCTCTTCTCTCTTTTTCTTTTGATCAATATTAACAAGAGCATAAGGCATTGAATTGTTTTAACATTCACACCTTTATCTCAACTCTACTCAATCCAATAAAATCTTATTTTAACATTTTTTTAGGTTGGCTACACGAATTCTATTGCACTATTGTGGTCTATTAAGGATCATATTTTTTATTAAACCATAAGTTATTATGCCTTTTTTTACTATGTTATTTAAAATTAATTTTGGTCTTAATCTGTCCCATTGTTATTTAAGGCGTAAAATGAGCTGAAACGACCAAAGCTCCTAACGCCCAAGCGAGAAGCGAACCAACAAGCTTTACCGAAGCGAAGCGAACAGTTAAAAAAAAAATATTTTTAGTTTAATTAATTCTAAATATCTAAACAGTACAAAAATCAACAAAAAAAGCATGCCATGTACTGAATTTTTTTTTGAAGTATATCAATTATCAACTAAATGTGTTTTGTTAAAGTATATCAATCAACCACAGTTGTTTTTTATAACACAATAACAAAACAGAGCAGGGCACAATCAGGAAGCATCAAAGCACAGTCAGAAAAAAAGAAGAAGCAAAACCAGCTAAATAGAACAACAAAACAAAACAGCAAAAAAAAAATCAAGAAGCACAGTCACGAAGCACCGAAGCACAGTTAGGAAAACCAGAACAACAAAACAGCAAAACCAGGAAGCACCGAAGCATAGTCAGGCAAAAAAAAAAAGGAGTAGAATCCGTGCGAGGAAAAAGATTCAGAACCAGAAAAGAGAAGAAAAAAAGAGAAATATAATAGAGAGAAAAAAAAAGGACTAACCTATGCCACGATCAGTGAGATCAGTGAGGAAGGAGACTCTGTCTAGCTCTAGCCTCCGGTGTGTCTTGTCTGTCGGTCTTGTAGGAGCACTAAGGCAGAGAAAGAAAGTCGATCGTGCCCAGCGACAGTGAGTCCAGCAATAGAGAGTCGATTATTTAGGAGTCCAACAACAATCGTGTAGGAGCAACGAGCTTCGAAGAAATGAGGAAGGAGACTGTCGATCGTCTCAATCGATCGACTCTAACTAGCGATCATCTCTGTCGATGGAGTCTAGGAGTCAACAACGATCGTGTAGGACCAACGAGAAATTCAATTAAAATTAGGGTTTGGGATTGTATTTAAGGGATAAGGGGATAATTCGGTTTATCAAATCTTATAATTTTTTTTTCCAATTGGCCAATCCAACGGTCTAAATTAAAAATAAAACAACTTTGCCTCGCCTCGCTGAAGTGTTCGCTTTTCGCCTTGTGCTTAAGCGCAAGACAAACGCTTTTCTTGTTTCGCTCACGTTCGCTTCGCCTAGGGTCCTCCAGGCGAGATAGCCTTACCTCGCCTAGGCGCGCTTTTCAAAATACTGATCTGTCCCTTCAATTATTGTCAATAATTATCACATCACTCCTTCGTTGGGGCCATAGTAAGTCATTTATACGTATGTCCAAACTAGCTAAGTAGATTCTCCTTTAGTTTATCTCTAATATGTAATACGTCTGTTTTTTCACGGATATTCTTATTCCTAATTATATCTTTCATTTATGCATGTTTTAGGCATAATAATACACCCATATTCTTAATGATTTATTATTGATTTCATTTTACAATAGGGCTAGTAAAGTCTGAAATTGGATAGGCTTAGAAAGAAATATCACGTCCAATTGGTTGTCACTTGCTAGATTTTAATTGTTAATGCTAGTAGCATTAGTTGATGACTTCTATGGCATACATTAATCATGCACCCATGAGTTAATCCATCACTCACACCAAAATATCTAGTGAAGACATCAAATCACAAGCCCTTTCTCTATCTCTCTTTCGCATTGTTTTCATTTATTGCCATCAAAAGCAAAAAAAAGAAAACCTCATTTCTCTCAATTTTTTGTTCGGCTAATACTATTTTAGCCTTCTACCCTTACCACATCTGGCTAAAAGCAAAAATACCCACATAGCTAGAGTCTACCACCAAATTTCATCTTTTTTCAACTTTATCACCTCCAAAATTGACTTCATTTCTCCAATCAAGATCATCTCAACCTTCAATACCCAAGACACCCTAATTCTAACACTAATGTATTGAAACAGAGCTAAAAGGCATAATTTTTCTTTCATTGAGTTTTTTTAATGGTGGAGACTAATCCAGTAGATAAAAGAGGTATTCAAATCGCACAGTTAAGAAAATAGAGTCATTCATGAGAATTTTGTTTAGAAAAACTTTTTCAAGTTGGATCTGCTTGTTAATATAGGTCAATGTCACTCATTATAGGTGCGAAATTTATTTGTGCTATGCAACCGATATATCCCAGTATAATTTAACATAACTAGGACAATCTCAGCTCATATTCTGAGAGACCCTTTTTATATGAAAAAACAATTTTTGGTTTGGTTATAAAAATGAAGTAATAGATATGGTAATAAACTCTGAGTGATAGTCCTACTTTATTTCGGTCTAGAAGCCTTGTCATCTTTTAGTTCTCCCTGTAAGTACGGAGAACCAATAAAGAAAACAAAAATCTTCTTTAAAGTTTTCAATACAAATCTAGTTAGGGATTGTGAGGATTTGTTTGTTTGTGTTTGGACTTAATATGTTGATATTGTAGAAAAAAACTCATGTGGTTGCTTTGGTAATCTGGGCCTTGTTTCATCGGTAGTGATGTACCAAAGGGTTTTTATAAAACTCGGAAAAATTTAAAATTTTATTAAAAATGACAAAATGTTAATTAGTCGTAATTCTCGACATAGGCATGTCCATGAATAATCTAGGGATATCACATAAAGAGTCAAAGTGGACGCTCCTAGTTTTGATGGTAGGTTAGATCCTGTTGTTTTCTTAGATTGGTTGGATGAAATGGATGATTATTTTGATTGATATAATATGTCTGATAACCATCGAGTTTGTTTTGCCTAAATGAAACTCGTTGGTTCGGCTCAGAGATATTGGCAGGGAGTCCAACGAGACCAAGAACGCTTAGAGGGACAACCCATTACTTTATAGGTTGAGATAAAACACAAATTGTGAGATAAATATCTCCCTAATTACTATAAGCGACAACTCTTAGACAAGTGGATGAACTTGCGTCAATTGATCTCGAGTGTGACTGATTACCTAGCTCGATTGGAAGAGCTCTTTCTGAGATGCGACATAAAAGAAGAGCCTTGAGTAACAGTTACAAAATTCATTTTGGCTTGAGACTTGAGATTAAGAGAGAAATTAACTTACACTCTCCTGAAATAGTGGAGGAAGCATATTATAAAACCTTAGAGATTGAATAATACCTTAAGCCACCCTTTCAGCGTTGCATGCCTTCGCAAATTGGTGAATCTCAACCATTAATGTCTGTCCCATTTGATAAGTCTCGAGGCATCACCCAGTCAGGACCTATCACATCCAGTGGTAACACTTACTCCAACTTGAGAAGTAATAACACTAGAAGTCAAGATTCTACACTCACGGGTTCTCGCCAGGATAGTTCTTCCATAGAGTGTCACCGTTGTCATGGCAAGGGTCATATTGCTTAGTAGTGTCCTCAGCGTACCTTGACCATTAACCACGGGTTAGAGAATTCACTTAACGGAGAGGACGTTAACCAAGAAGCTGATCCTTTAGATGAAGAACCCTTAGAGCTACTAGATGAAGGTGAGGAAGAATGGCAGAACGATGACACCTGTGTCAATGTGACACGATGCATCTTATCCACCCCCTTTAGACAATGAAGCATGGAAACACACCAATATTTTTCGTACTCTAGTCCGATGTGGGGGTCAAATTTGCAAGGTCGTCATTAATGGGGAAGTTCGTTAAATATGATCTCTAAATCAGTTGTAACTCAGTTGCAGCTTAAGCCAGAGACACACCCACAACCTTACAAGGTTGCTTGGGTTGACAAGACCTCCTTACCAGTCTCACAGAGATATTTGGTCCCTATTCAAATGGGTGACTATTCAAATCATATATGGTGTGATGTTTATGTATAGATGTCGTTCATGTCTTGTTAGGTCGCCCATGACTTTTTGATCTAGATGTGATAAACTATGAGAGGGAAAATACTTATGTTTTAAAGCATCATGGAAAAACCATTAAGTTAAAACCTGCAAAACTCTCAGAAGGTAATAATTCAAAGCATAGATCATCTTTCCACATAAGTCACAAGAAAGACCTTCACATCTTGACTCATAGGGAATTTGAAAAAGAGAAAAAATAGTCTGGCATAGTGGTAGCTCTAGTTATCAAAGAAGTTTCTCATTGTCCTTTATAATCTAAGGATGATCTTTTACCTGAGGTTAATAGTCTATTGAGAAACTTTCACGATGTGATTCCTGAGGAACTACCCGAAGAATTGCCACCTATGAGAGATGTTCAGCATGTTATTGACTTAGTTCCAGGGTCTCAGTTGCCTAATTTTTCTCATTATCGCATGAACTCCACTGAGCGTAATGAACTCTAAATGCAAGTAGAGGGACTTTTGCAAAAGGGGTCTATTCGTCATAGTCTTAGTCCATGTGTTGTCCTTGCTTTGTTGACCCCTAAGAAAGATAGCTCTTAGAGAATGTGTGTTGATAGTCGTGCCATTAACAAAATTACAGTAAAGTATCGATTTCCTATATCGAGACTTGAAGATATGCTTGACCTTTTAGCTGGTGCACTTTGGTTCTCTAAAATAGATTTGTGCAGTGGTTATCATCAAATCTGAATTAGACTAGGAGATGAATGAAAAAGCGTCTTTAAAACTTAAGATGGACTTTATGAGTGGTTAATCATGCCTTTTGGTTAAAACTTAAGATGGACTTTATGAGTGGTTAATCATGCCTTTTGGATTGTCTAATGCACTTAGCACATTTATGAGCGTTATGACTCAGATATTGCGTCCTTTCTTGAAAAAATTTATGGCGGTCTATTTTGATGATATTTTGATCTACAGTTGGTCTAAAGAAGAGCATTTGGATCATCTTCGACAGGTTTTTCAGACATTACGGGTGGAAAAATTCTATGCAAACCTTAAGAAGTGTTCCTTTATGCAATTTCAAGTGTTTTTTCTTGGATTTATTATTTCTGCGCAAGGTATTGCAGCCGACTCAGAGAAAATTCGTGCTATTAAAAATTGGTCAGTGCCACGAACAATTTCTGAGGTTTGAAGTTTTTATGGTTTAGCCACCTTCTATAGATGATTTATTAAGGGATTTAGTTCCATTATGGCTCCTATCACAGAGAGCATGAAAAAAGGGGAGTTTCAATGGACTCTTGCTGCAACTAGAGGCTTTCAAGAAGTTAAGTACAAGATGACAGAGGCACCCGTCTTTTGACACCCTAATTTTACTAAAGTGTTTGAGGTTGCCTGTGATGCATCTGGTGTAGGGATAGGTGAAGTTTTGAGTCAAGAGGGTCATCCTATTGCTTACTTTAGCGAAAAACTCAATGAAGCTAAACAATGATATTTTACATATGACAAAGAGTTCTACGCTGTGGTACAAGCTCTCCGCCATTGGAGGTTTATCTATTGTCATATGAGTTTGTGTTATATTCTGATCATCAGGCATTAAAATACCTTCATTTTCAGAGAAAATTGAGTGTTAGACACGTTAAGTCGGTTGAATTCTTTCAGGAGAACACTTTTGTTCTTCACCATTGAGCGGGCATTGAAAACAAGCTTGCGGATGCTCTTGGCCGTGTAGTTGTTGTTTTACAGACTATGAGTATTCATCGGATTGACTTTGACAGGGTTAGAGATGACTATGCCTCTTGTCCTGACTTTAGTATAATTTTTCAAGATGTTCAGGCTGGTAACCGCCATGAATACATTGACTTCCTCCTTAGAGATGATTATTTGTTTAGAGGGTCACGTTTATGTATTTTTCGTATTTCATTTAGGAATTTCCTGATTTGAGAATTACATGCGGGAGGTCTGGCAGGTCACTTTGGTAGGGATAAGACATTTGCACTTGTTGAGGATATGTTTTATTGGCTTACTTTGAGGCGTGACATTATTAGGATAGTGTCGCAGTGTCGTACTTGTCAGTTAGGAAAGGCTAGAAAATAAAACACTGGGTTATACACACCATTGCCAGTTCCACACACACCATAGAGAGATCTGAGTATGGACTTTGTCTTAGGATTGCCTAAAACAGCCCGTAATCATGATTCCATTCTAGTGGTCGTAGATAGGTTTTATAAGATGACCCATTTCATTCCTTGCACTAAGTCTATTAATGCCTCACATGTAGCAAAGTTATTTTTTAGAGAGGTCGTTCGATTACATGAGTTGCCAATTTTTATTGTGTCTGATAGGGATGTCAAGTTTGTGAGTTATTTTTGAAAGACACTTTGGAAACTCTTTGGGACTAGTCTTAAGTTTTCATCTGCCTTTCATCTCCAAATTGATGGTTAAACTGAAGTTGTTAATCATAGTTTGAGAAATTTACTTAGGTGTCTAGTTGGTGAGAAGATGAAAAATTGGGATTTGTTGTTGTCTACTGTTGAATTTGCCTATAACAACTCCGTTAACAGGTCGACTGGTAGATCCCCTTTTGAGATTGTTTATGGCCATTCCCCTAGACAACCTATGACTTATTACCTTTACCTCCTGATTCCTGCCCTTCGCACTCAGCTATTCATAATTTGCACGTCAACATAAGACAGAAAATTACATTAAGTAATGAGAATTATAAATTGGCTGCAGATGGTCACCGTAGGAATAAAGAATTTACTTTGGGAGATTATGTCATGGTTTGTGTGTCGTGAATGTTATCCTAAAAATTCTTTCAAAAAGTTACATGCTCGAGCCACTGGCCCTTTTCGTATACTTTGTAAGCTTGGACCTAATGCATATCATCTTGACTTACCTTCAAATATGAGTAATTAGTCCTATTTTCAATGTGGAGGACTTGTTTCTTTATCATGGTACTTTTGAGCCTCCTATGTTGTTAGCAGGTGTTCTTTCAGGTAGAGTTGCTTCGTCATCAGTATCATCTACAATTCCTATTCTTCCACCGTTTTCACCACAGCTGCATGACCAGATTGCATACGTACTTGATGATCAAATTGTGAGTTCCTCTGATGGAGGATATCGTCGTTATCTTGTTCGGTGGAGAGATTGTCTAGAGACTGATAATTCATGGATTACTGGGGAGGAGTTTCGTCGGCTTGACCTTGATCTTCTAGAGCATTTTCATGACCGTATCTCTCCGGAGGCGAGTTCTTTTCAGCTAGGGGAAAATGATAAGAATCAGATTATATTTCGTTATAGTAGGCATAGACGTAGGGCTTAGTTGTTTGTTATTTTATTGTTCAAGGACTTAGTTGTCATTTTGATTATTTATTTATTTTAGGGTTTGTGATCTCCTTATGTATATATAAGGATTTGTGAACTCCTTATATATATCTATATCTATACTACTTTAAAAAGTATGTATCTTTGAAAAACTTTCATTTTCCTCTTTTACCCTCTAACATTTCTTAATTATCTAAATTACCATGAATAAATATATTATAAAGACAATACAATACACCTTTTATTTATTATATTTATATCATTAATGACATATTCCTCATGTTTTATTTTTTTCATTAAACTATTAGTTTATGAAACTAGAGAGATGGAAGGACACAACTCCTAAAAGAATGTCCATCTTCCTCTATATATCTATATCTATACTATATATTTATACTACTCTTAAAAGGCTATTAAATCAAAAAATAAAATAAAAACAATATGTCATCATTAATCTCAAACAATTGTATAAAGTTAAATTAGTACTAAATTACCTTGGTTATCCCAGGACTGATTTTGTGTATAATGTGAAAAGGGCATGGTGGTCAGAAGAAAAAAAAAGTGAAAGAAAGGAGCATGATGACTATTTGAGCTTATTGTTGACATCTAAAGGCAAAGAAAACAAGAAAGAAAAGAAAAAGAAGTACTTGTGAAAAAAGCAATGAAAATGGGAAAGATAAAGAAATGCATGTGTGTGAACTAATTGATTTCCAAATAAGGAGAGTTGATTAGATAAGTCATATTTCACCGATAACTTCTTTTGAATTCCTATTACTTTTTGTTTCTTTAACTTCCACCCAAGGCTATGTTACAATCAAATATAGTTCTATTTGATTTTGAGAATTATGACAAGTGTATGTACTAAATCATTTTAAGAGGTAGGTCAACTATACTACTTTCAATTACTGTAACATTCTTTCAGGAGATTATGTCAATGTCGTTTCATTTGCATGAATGTCCGCCATTTTAAATTATATGTGAGCTATACTTTGTTTTGAACTATAATAATCCATGTCATAAATAGACAATGAGTGACACATCACTAAAATCAGAGGCTCTTTTGTTTTGAGAGAAAATTCTTGGTGAGATTTGCATCAAATCTAATATTGGATAGTTAATAAAAATATGGGTTTTATTTGATAAATTTCTTAAATTGCATATTGTTCATGTTCTAATTTTTTCATTAAATTATTAGTTTATAAAACAAGAGAGAATGAATGACACAACTCCTAAAAGATTGTCCAACTTCCTCTATATATCTATATTTATACTATATATCTATACTACTCTTAAAAGGCTACTAAATAAAAAATAAAAATAAAAAATTTGTCATCATTAACCTCAAACAATTGAATAAAGTTAAATTAGTACTAGATTAATTATCGTAATTAATTAATTAATCTATCTACTACACTAATTTTTTATTGAGCTATTAGCAACTATTGTTCATTAACCTAATTAAGTTACTTACTTGAGTTAAATTACAACATCACTTGAATTGTGGAAACTTGATCGTTATTGAATCTCTTGGAGTTTCGTAACTCCATTAAAAAAAAAAAAACAGGTGGAAGTTATTTGGCCATTATCAAAGTTTTCTCTAGATTGAAGTTAAAAAGGGCTAAGAGGTCATTAAAAATACCCATTAGATATTTTCCTCACCAACAAATACCCATCAGCTTCGTCTTCTATTTTGCAACTGCCAACAAAAACTACAACCATCGTTTTAATGAATTATCAAATTAGGTTTTCGAATTGTTATAGGTTTGATAATTTTCACTGATTGGTTTTGTCTTTTTATCTTAGTTTTTTCTCTTTCTTGGTATACAAAGGTTATAGTGGTTATAATCTAAACCTAAAGACATTGGATCTCAAATAAGAATGTGTTTTGTTGGTGATGGTGTTTGGATTTAGGCATGCACATGGTTCTCATGTTGCTTGGGTTGGTACCTTTGTTTTTGGTTCAACAACATAGTTCCCATGATTTTTCCGATTTTAATTGTTTTTTATGTTTGTCCCTCTATCTTTGTTTCTTATTTGGGATTTTTTTTTGGGTTTCCTCATTGTGTACATATAATAATTTTTGGTGCTTTGGATTAAATAGCTTCTGGTCTTATCATTTTGATTTATAGTGCATGTAACGTTTTTTTTGTTAGATGTCGTAATCTACTTAGACGTATGGGCTGCATCTAATTTTTTTATTTAATTCTAGCTTATTTCCAATTTAAATATTCACTAAATATTGTAGAATTTGTACAAATAAAGAGTGTAAAAGAAGTGACATAACAAATCCCTATTGTAATTGTTTGTGAAAATTTGGTTCATCGACTCTTATACAATCACATCTACCATGTTTGATAATTTCAAGCTGAATAGATTTGTTTAGGATGAAATGGATTAGCGAGTCAAGGATAAATAAATCATGATGTAGATATTATATTTTGATAGTGATCATGCATTTGATCTTGATTAATTTCTTCTTGGGCTCCATTTGTTTAGGCAATACTGTTAGTTTCAGTAATTTCCGTAGGTAGAAAATCAATGGGCACTAGGTAGCAACACAGATGACGAACACAAAAAAAAAATTCAATAGGCAGCAACGCAGATGAACAGCAGCACACTAGCACAGAAGGCAGCAGCACAGATGATCAAGACCAAGAAAAAAATTTCGAAGGCAGCAAGCAACACAACAAGAAGATTGAAATCCCTAAAATCCCCAAATTTTGAAAACCCTAAAACCCTAACCAAATCAAATTAACCTAATCACATTTTTTGAAAGTCTAGACTCCAGAGTCTACATAAACCCGAAGAGGTAAGAGAGCAGTCAGTAGCAGATCTGGAAAAAAAAAAAGTAAGAAGACGAACCTGGCAGAACGATCGACTGTTAGAGTCGAAGTAGCAGTCGCAATCGAAGAGCAGTAGCAGTTGCAGGTTAGTCTCTCCCTTCCTCTTCCCTCTCCTTCTTCTTGTCCTCCTCTGCTCCTCTCGATCGTTGTTCTTGTTCTCTTCTCTCTCTCCCTCTCTCTCTCTCTCGTTCGATCGAACGATGTGTGCCTTTCCCCTTTTGTTTTTTCTTTTTAAGCCAAAATACATATGACACCCCTTCTTCTTTTTTTCGTTTCGGCCCCCTAAATTTTTAAAATTACAAAAAATACCCCGCTGTGTCCTGGCGGTGTCCCTCACGCATCCGAGCCGTATCCAAATAAAAAACAAAAAAACCACTGTTCAGGACACTTCTACAAGTGTCGGACACGCATATCCGTGTCGGACACGTGTCCAACACTGCCACGGCGACCCCCTACCGAGTATCCGTGCTTCCTAGGCTACCGCTAACCAAATCTCACAGAGTGTCTCAATAAACAAAAAACTACGGCTAATGTGAGGCTTCATTGAGTTGAGTAACCATATCATCACCAATGAGTATCTCAGAAATCCACCGGCTAAGATTAGGTTCGGACTTGGGTTTCTTGCTTGCTCCTATCAAATATCCATTTAGCCCATTTACCTACACTGATAATAGGCATGATCGAGATCAAGCTAAATAGTTACCCCCATCCAATTTTACAAGACTAATCTATAGAGAAGGGTTGCATCCAAGGGTCGTTACACGACTCACCCCACCTTTCTCAGTGCTAGTAGATTCTGCACTATAAACATGTCTTCTTAGCAATTTTATAACACAACCCAACACAAAATATAGCCAAACTAGCAAACCAAAAATGCAAACAAACAAACAAAACCCAACAGCCTACACCCAAAAAAAGCTTTCACATAGGCCAAAAATATCACAAAAGCACACATCTCAAACCAGTCAAAGCGAAGGGAAGGCTAGAGAAGCCTGCCCAGTCACTGCCGCAGAAAAGAGAAGGCTGGAGAAGCTTCTGCAGTCACTACCGAAGCAAAGAGAAGGCTGGAGAGGCCAAAGCACCACTGCTGAAGAAAAAGAGAAGGTCGGAGAAGCTTCAGCAAGGCTGGAGAAGCCAATGCACCGCTGCCAGAGTGAAATACAAATGCTGGAGCAACGAAGTATTCCTGCTGGAGCCACCCAACACTGTAGGAGCAAGAGGGGACCACTGCCGGAGCTTGCAAGACCCACTATTGAGACCTTCAAATGCCCAGAACTCAGTGGGCTATGCTTGAAACTCCACCAAAGCACCTTGGGGACTTAGTCGGCACCCACAGGTTCTTTTAGAGGCGTTGGAATGGTCTGAAACTCTGCCAAATAGCAGATCGCAAAATATGACCCGAAAACTTGAACTTCGAACTATTACCAGCGACTTCAAACTTTCGTTTGATTTCTCTGATACCAAGTTGAAATCTAAAAATCTAGGGTTTAGATAGGAGGAGAAGCAAGACAAGAAGGAAGAGAAGAAACATATTAGAAAATAGGGTTGAGGAGGATGATAGTTACCTTGACTTTGCTCTCATCGTCCATATTTATATTAACTTATAATAAAGTAAGGATTCCAACAATACCCTCAATTAAAATACCCTAACATTCTATACTATAGACTACAACCATTATAAACAATCATTTTGATCTCATGAAGGAGAGATTTATGACCACTTAATAACTGTTTCTTAAATGGCATGACAGGCTTTACGTCCGTGGTGAGTAGTAGCCCATCAGCGTTAATCACTTATATATTGACCCTATACATGACATAAGACTCGGGGAGGGAAATAGCTGCTGCATGTATGCTCCAAAATATTATAACTAAGATCTGGTTATTGATTTCACTTATCTAAACTGAGCCTAATTATTTGATATTCAATTGTCATCAATCTTGGAACTAGAATTAATAAAGTAGTAAGTTCAAAGGCTGAAAGATACCAAAAATGTTACGTAGGCCTAATATATCTAAAGGATAGAGAGCAAGATGTTGTTGCCCATATCATTGGAATGCAAACTGATACAGCAGAAGAGAAATTTTGTGAACTGTTGCCAGAGAAATTGTAGACACTAACACGTTCTTAGCATGCATGAAATGTAGTTTTAGTGATAGATGATAGATAAGTCAGGGAAGGGTAATACCTTGAGAGACTAAATCTGGGAGAAGTTGGGTGTTACCAATTTGGGACAAGAAGATTGGACAAAACGAATAAAAGATGCATCGCTGTGATGAAGAGTGTCATGGTTCAATTTAGACCAAGAATGGTCAGATTAGACTCAGAGGCATCCTGGCAATGATTTAATAGAAAGTATGACATAGATAGAGTAGAATGCCTAGAGCATTTGTCTGTCACTGAAGCTGGTAAGACAAATATTTTGTTTATTGTGTCTGCATGGGTTGCTTATATGGAGAACACTTATCCCTTCTGAAAGGTAAAAAGCAAGTGCACAGGCATACATCAGTGAACATGGCTTATTGGGTTTACATATTGTTTCTAGGAAGTTGTTAATTCTTTGGCTTCTTACATAATGGAGTTTCAGAATGTCAAGGGTATTTCAGGCTTTTAAAGACTAGGTAAATATCAAGAGTGTTTCCTTGGTTGTAGGGTTCCTCATTTATTTCTTTTGTTGGGAATTAGTCGAGTCTTTGTGAGAGACTTTGAGTCCTCTTTTGGTGTTGTTTCAGATAGTCTTGTACTCTTGTTTATTCGAGGTTCTGATACACTGAGAGTTTTCTAGATCTAAATAAGGTCTATTATCCTAAATAATACCATAGTAAATGTAGATTTGTATTTCAAGGGTTCAATGAGAACTGGTGCTTTCTTGGTTATTTTCGCCACAATTCCTTCCCTTCTACTTGAACAAACCATAAAATCGTTGGCAATTAGTGTTACAGTGTAGCAAATGAGTTATTGTAGCTCGAACTTTTCTGAAATTAGTTTAGGGTATGACATAATTCAAGAATGTGCAAGATCACATGGGATGCATATTCATGTACTTCTAAATTATATGTTATCCCATATTATAATGTATTGGTGGTGTAAATACCTAGACATTCCTGTAGATACTCATGTATTTTCATGTAACCAAAGGTAAATATGCTAATTGCGGGCCATCTTTACACCCCCAAGTCATTTTCTTTTTTAATTTACATACAGTTTTCCTTCTTTCTTCTTGTCAATTTTATTATTCTGCATAAATAAACGTACTAGTTGCAGCCATTATAAAATGTGTAATGCTGTAATAACTTCCGTATTTGGATGCATGCATCAGAGCTAATGGATATCTTAAGCACATTGCAGTGTGATATTGTGCATTGTGGTGTAAAATTGCATCAGTAGATCTTATACAGGCATTACCGTCTGTATGTGATTGCTCTGCTATATCGCATGAACATTACGAGTAATGAAGCCGTGCTGGGTCGTGTCATTTCGTGTTCATGTCGAGTATTAGTCAACTCTAACCAACCTTTTTAATTAATCGTGTCAGATGTTCTAACACTAACTTGATCTTTTTAATATTGTGTCGTGTTCGAGTTGAACCATGTAACATGTGAATTATAAATCTAGACTAAGATCCCATTACTTCTCATCCAAACCTACTGGTCATAATTGTTTTACAGACTAAAAATCTATGAAAGTCTATATAACAGCAAAAGCATGGAAAAAAAATTTCCCTCTTTTACGATATTCCATGTCAATATGTGATAAAAATGGCAAAAATGTCATTTTATTTATATTATACCTATTAAACATGTTTATCGTGTCAAATTCAGTTTAGTATTGAAAACTAACATGACATGCTTATTAATTGTGTTGGCAGGTCGTTTCATTTTTGGATTTGTCTCAAGAATTAGTAAACTCTAACCTGCTAATTTTTGTGTTGGTTTCGAGCTGTGTTATTTTGTCATGTCAAAAATTGCTGTCCTTAATTATGATGTCGTGTACAGCAGCACCGTAAAAATTTTACAATTGTTAGCTGGGGCAGAGTCCGTCATTCTAGTTTTTGCCAACCTTTTTAAGCCACTAACATCTTAAGATTCTTGGGCCCGTGTTTTTGTTCTGGTAAGTGAATCTACTTTGAGTTGATCTTTGACCAAAATTTCTATCTCAGGATGTCATGTGCACTCTCCTTTCAGACCATGATTGGGTCCGATCCCTCCGGATGATTTCATATGGCTTTCTTTTCTATGGCCCTGGTTCTTATGCATGGTACCAGTATCTTGATCATTGCATGCCAAAGCCAACGGTAGAGAACCTTTTGATGAAGGTATAAATCTTGTCCAGTTTTTTGCTTTGTACTTTTCAGAACAAATAGGATCACTTAAGGCAACTTTAAACAATTTCTTATAGTTCCAGTTCCTTGTAGGTTTTATTAAACCAAATTGTGCTTGGTCCATCCGTAATTGCTGTTGTTTTTGCGTGGAATAATTTATGTCAAGGAAAGCTCTCGGAGCTTCCAGATAAGTACCTGAAAGATGCACTTCCCACACTATTTGTTGGTAAAACCTATCTTCTGGAATCTTTAAACTGTCCTGCTCAGTTTGGTTTGCATTTCAATGCAAGTTAGATTTTCCTTGTTTTTTTTTTTTTTTGTTGTTGTTTATATGCAGGATTTAGATTCTGGATCCCTGTCAGCATATTGAATTTTTGGTACCTCTCTCTCTCTCTCTCATTTTTTTACTCCTCTGCATTACTTCCAGTAAGCCCTTCACAATACAACCCCATCACCAGAAGTCCTGAATTCATGTATCCATTCCTCTTACTAAATAGTCTCAGAAAAGAAAGAAAGAACAAGAAGAAAATAAAACTACACTTGGATCCATATCTATGGACCAAACTTTCTCTATTTAGAACTTGAGCTGATGTAGTTAACTTATTAATTGTTATTTGACACAAAAACTTCATTTTTTGATAAAGGGTTTAGTGGCCTGGGTTGCTATGTTATTTTGTAAATCTAGTCTGAGGCAGTAACTGTCACTTGGGTTGACAAAATATCTCATGAACTTTAATGAATTTGTTTTACCTCTCCAGCAACCCAAGTCTGACTTTGTTTAAAATATTGTATATTCATCCTTTTTCTTGCCCTTGTACTAGCTCCACCAATCAATTCCACTTCCTGAATTAACTGAAGTTATTTTTCGCCTCTGTAGTTTCTAGGCTAGTAACTGAATCTTAATTTCTTCTCGTCATTGTTGTCATCATCTAATTACCATTTTATGATTGATGAATATGAGAAGGGATGTATTGTCAGAAATAATTTAAGCATATTTCAAAAATCCATGTTGACGGCTGTGGTGCTTTTAAATAATAAGTAGTCTAATTTATCCTATTGCATGGTGTTGCAAGAACTTATTTTTAGATTTGATCAATACTATGATCGTTTACTCCTAATAGCATGGTGAGTGCTTTGCATTTTCATTTCAAACTTTTGTTTTATATTAGGTTCTTTTGTTATGCTGTCTACAAAGAATTTACTTGGAGTATCAGCAGCAAAAATGGCCATATTCACTATTTTGTCCAAAGCAGAGCCAGCTTAGATATTTTATACCTGGAACTTAAGTTACTTGTTCAATACAAATATCGTAATGATAAATTATGGCCACCTTACAAGTGCATGGACTTATCTTCTTAGGAGGTTTATGTGCATAAAGAGTTACGTATCACTGTGACTTCTGTGTGGAGTGGGCTTACCAAGCTTTTACTTTCTTTATCCTTTTCCTGGAAAAGAATAAAATAATATTTTTTACATTCCTTTTGAAGTTTCACAGGCTGGGAATTGGAATCATTTTATTGCATAAAAATTCTGCAGTGTATAGTTTCTCTTTGATTTGTCTCTTTCTTAACCGGCATGTAAGATAACATGCTTTGACAACTTCTGAATGGCATATTTTATAGGGTAGTTCCTCTTCAAGCCCGTGTTGCTTTCATGTCCATGGGTTCTATATTCTGGAACTTTTTCCTGTCTTCAACTATGAGCAATTAACGTCTGCTGCTAGAGTTCTGTCCATACTACTAGTACATTATGGTTTGAGCAGCAGGTATCTCTCGTCAATACCTTTTTCATGGTGTGAGCTTGTCTGTTTTTTTTTGCTGATGTGAGTTTATCTGTTTAACTTGTAGACCTAAAATTGGGCAGACATCTGGTCAAAACAAACGTGGAGCTCAGGAGCCACAGTATAAATCTTCCTTGAAGTCGTATTCCTTGTTCAACAATTTAGGTGTATTGATTCATCTTATATCTTTAAAGTGCTACGTGTTCAGCTCTGTATTCTTAATCTTGAAATCTATTCAATTTTCTCCCTTTTTTTTTATGAAATCATTACCATCCAGAAATGAATGCGTGGCAATTTGATATGTTTACTGTTGACTTCCTATCCATTGGTAAGTTCTCATTATCTACCCTCCCACCAAACACCTCCACCACCCCCAACGAGTGCCTTTCTTTGAAAGAAAAGGAAAAAAAGGAAAAAAGGGGGGGGGGGGGGGGTGAACCATGAAATCCAATTACAAGCTGTATGTTTTGCAGTGAATTATGAATCCACCATGTGCTGGTTTAATTCTTGTCGTTTGTCCATAAATAAATTAATCTAACTCCTATGTTTTTATTTTGTATTGTAAATGTAAAGACGAGGAAAAAAATTATATCGTATATTTATTACAAGGATGAAGAATCAAATTATCAGTATATTTATTTCTTTCTATTTTCTCTTCCAAGTGTGAGATGAAGTTCTTGTGGCTTGAACCACCTCTTTGCTCCATGGAAATATTAACCCTGCAGAATTTGGGGCATTTTGGGAAAGAGCATGTAATCATTTATATTTCTTTCCACTTTTTTGCGTGTAAAACAAGACTTACGTAACTGAAGGGAAGACCTCAAATACAACCTAAGGAGGGCATTCCTCATGGGGTGAGATTTTTATTTTTGATCCAAAAAGAAAGTGTGTGTATGCACGGGCGGGTGTGCCTGTGTGTGCATGTATGTATGTATGTGTGTCATTAGTAGTACCAAAAAGCTGATTACAATTTATTATGTCAATTACTGGTTGATAGAGTTCTATAAGATTTTGGCACAGGTATTGATCTTAATGTTTAATATTTATAATTACTCTGAATTTGAAAAACTTCGGAAGCATTCGTATCACCAAAAGACGACATACACATACAACAGATATTTAAATGGATCTTTGGTCGATACACAAAGAATTACGTAACCTTGAAGGAGCGGAGGAAGTGGATTCTGGTGGTCTAGCGTCAAATTGATATGGGACCTAGACCTAGGGTGGTAATCGAGTCGTGTTGTGTCGAGTTCGTGTCGTGTCAAATATTAGTCGTGTCGAACATTAGTCAACCCTAACCCAACCTATTTAACTAATTGTGTCGTGTCGAATTGACCTGTTTATTTTGGTGTCGTGTTCGTGTTTGTATTCGTGTTGACCCACATAAACTTTGAATAAAAAATTTAACTCTAAAATTTTATTTTCACTTAATTGAATCTCTCCTCATATTTTTTCTACAAACAAAAAATTAACCTAATAATAATTGATGCTGCACAAAATCGTCTCTGTGCAAGATCAACAGTCAAGAGAATGATAATGTATAATTAAAGAGCAGTAAATAGACAATCAATGACAATCAATGGTAAAACGGTAAATATAAAGTCAACACTAAGATTTATAGTGGTTCGGTTCGGGTGACCTACGTCCACTTTCTCGAATGGTAGCGGTGGCCAGCGATCTTTATTAATGTATCAAGGTACTCCGGAAAGTTTACAGTGCTTAGAGAGAGGGAGATCAATGTGTGTAGAGAGGTGTAATGTGTGTAGGAGCTTCAAGATGTAGAGGTCTGAATGTGGTGCCAAGGTCATTCTCCCCTCCATGTGGGAAGGGGCTTACATTATGTAGGCTCACCAAGGCGGTGAGACGGTGACGTGAGGAAAGGGTCTTCCACTATTTTGGTAAGTACAATTTTGGTAGGAGTAAACCTCTTTGGTAAGCATAGTTAAGGTAGGAATAGATCTTCGTATCCCGATATGTTCTCCCTCGTGTCCCTATTTCGTCAGAGGACTCTGAGTTGAGCCGGACTTGATCCTCATCTTGAGCTGGTGTGACTTGGACTTGTCTTGAACTTGGATTGAAGTATGAAAGAGCAAGGAGGAGAGGACCAAGGGGCAAGCTATGCCCACTTGGCTTGGAGGAGGCGTATGCCTCACTTGGAGGCTTGGGCGGCGCCTTCTTGGAGGAGCTTGGGTGTTGGCCGATCTCGTTGGACTTCTTTCACTATTCACTTCCGATTTATTTTTCACCTCCGATTTCATTATCCACCTCTGATTTCACTATTCACCTCCGATTTACTATGCACCTCCGATTTCACTATTCGCTTCCGATTTCACTATTCACCTTCGATTTACTATTCAACTCCGATTTTACTATTCAACTCCCTTTGACGGGTGGACCCAGCTCCATGGGTCTTGACGACTTGGGCTCTTTCATGGGTCTTAGATGTTTAGGTCTTTTCACAGTTCATTGGGCCTAGCTCAGTTAAATTCGGGCTCGTCAATAATAATAATAATAATAATAATAATAATAATAATGAGTAATAATATTTTTTTTATACAATAAATATGGCAGTGCTTGATAAACAGTGATAAATAATTAATATTTTATTTCTATAATACTAATTAAATATGTTAATCGTATATTGCGCAACCAAATTAAACATGAGAAGTAATGAAAAAAATAAGCTATCAAAACATTAAAACTCATACATGCAACGAAAAGGCCAGGATAATCTCTTTTGAGTTAAAAATTTTGTGTTGACGGGTTAAGAGGGTTGAACTCGCACACGACCCATTAACATTTCGTGTTGACCGGTCGTGTCATACACGGGTTCGTGTCAAAAAATAATCAATTCAAACCCATTTATTCGTGTCGTGTTCATATCGAGTTATCATGTCGTGTAAAAAATTGTCATCCCTACCTAGACCTACCAATTTTTCATAACTGAACATCCAAATATATTTTTATTTTAAAGTCAAAATTGTTGAAAAATATAAAATATCGGACATAATTTATCAATAAGTTCAAACATGAATTTTTCAAGATGTGAAGTTCAGCCCAATTTGGGAACTGTTTTTTTGGGAATATTTTTAGTCATATCTTTTTTAGTTTATCATATCTTCAAAAACACCCCCTCTATTATACAAAACATCACTGATACTCCTCATAGTTTATATTTAAGCATCTCTGACACCTTCTACCAAACCACCATTTCTAACAAAAAAAAATCATTCAAAATATCAAAATTATCCTTATATAAACTTCAAACAATCTTTCTATATAAAATTTAAGCTGATTACAATTTATTTTTTACTGATTAAAATTCGATTAAAGCTGATTAAATTTTATTTTTTAAAATATTAAAATTCGAATCGATTTGAGTTCTACCTGAATTATTAGTGTCGATTAAAATTTGCTTCGAACATATTGAAATTTATATTTTTTTATTAAAATTCGTGCCAATTAAAATTTTATTCGATTAAAATTTATATTTTTTTTATCAAAATTTGGACAGATTAAAATTCACTATGAGTAATTTTTAATCGACTTGAATTTTAATACATAAAAAATAAATTTTAATTAACTCGAATTGAGTCTTAATCGGCCCTAATTTTAATACACAAAAAATTTAAAAATAAAAGGGGTCTCATTGAAATATGTCTATTTAGAGGGAATGTAGATAAAATTTTTCCTAAAATATTTCATATACAATTTAATAAAATAACATTCTAGTTAATACTTTAATTTTATAGGGGTGTTAGTGAAGATTTAGAAAATAAATGTTTACTTTTTTTAATATGACCAACAAACCTTTAATAAGCCACGTTGATTTCATTTTCTCTTCGCCTAAAATCTCGAAACCCTTCTTCTTCAGACCAGCTGTTGGCTCTATCGACGCCAACAGTAGACGATTAAGTGCACCGATGTCTCAACCTTGCATCATAAAGGGTCCTTCTCTGCCCCCTTCTCTCTCTGCACCCAACTCGACTAGTTGTGGACTCCATCAACGTCGACAGAAGACGATTAAGTGCACCGATGTCTCAACCTTGTATCATAAAGGGTCCTTCTCTTCCCCCTCTCTCTCTGCACCCAACTCGTTAGTATAAACAATCTAAAAAATAATGATGCAAGGTTTATTGAGCTTTTGATCCTAGTGGTTTTAAAAAAAAAGTTCTAAATAAAGATTGATTTGAAAATTATTTTCAAACACACATAATTTTAAAAACCTCAATTGGATTAACCTCTTTTGACTTAAAAATATCAGACAACTGACCTTTTTAAGGTACTGCAGCGGCATATAACGCATGTAATTTTAAAAACCTCAACTTGACCTCTGTGGACTTAAAAATATCAGACAACTAACGTTTTTAAGGTAGTGCAGCGGCATATATCAGACCTTAAACGAGGTAGTCGAAATGACGTTTGCACTAAAAACGTCATTCGGACCGACGTTTTTAGGCGATCAGATTACTCTTCTCTCTCTCTTCTTCCCCCAAATTTGTTTGTTCGACCTAGGCGAAATCGGCGAAATCAATCACTAACCTTCACCACCAGCCCACATCCACCACCACATGAAATCCCGAAGGTAAACGACCACCTTCAACAGCCCACCTTCACGCCCAGCTATAATCCCAACAAACTCCACCAGCTGAAAATCCCCAACGAAAACCACCACAGCCACTAGCCCACATCCACCACCAGTTGAAATACCCAACGGAAACCACCACCTCCACCAGCCCACATCCACCACTAGTTGAAATACCCAACGGAAACCACCACCTCCACCACCAGGTATCTTTCGGTCTTCAATTGTATCATTTGGACAGAGAGCAAACATTGAGGCACTATCCATTCTAAGGTATCTAAGGACTCTTGATTTCTATGATATGGTTATTTCAGATGTGTTTTTGTATTCAATTGCAACGGCTTGTGACCCATTGCAATGGATGTGTTTTTGTATTTTAGATGTGTTGATAATATACAACAAAAGGTTTGATTTTTCGTATTGTTCCTCCATTGCACCGCTGCACTACTGTTCCTCCATTGCACTGCTGACAGCGCCTCCACCACCTCCGGTGAGTCCTCTTTATTTATTGAATGAAAATTATTAAAATTATATGAAGTTATTGAAATTTTAAAATTCTATGAAAATATTGATTATTGAATTGAGGTGATTATTGATTGTGCTATTGAGTTGGGTATTGAGTAGATTATTGATTATTGAGTTGAGTTGATTATTGATTGGGTATTGAGTAGATTATTGATTATTGAGTTGGGTAACTTAGTTGAGTAGATTATTGATTATTGAGTTGGCTAACTTAGTTGAGTTGCTAGATCTTTGATTGGTTGTTTCATAGTTTTTTGTGTGATTTGATGAGTTCATTTTTTTTTCTCATGTTGTGCTGTCTATTTGTATTATCAACAAAATTATGAGTTTTTGGTTTTTTTTAATCTTAGCATGTGTAACTGCAGCTTCCCAGTATTGGGTTATCGTTAATTGGCGGTTTTTTGAAGTATTTTGTGCTGTTTTGAGTGTTTTTATACCATTAGCTTCATTTTCTTCTACCTGGGCAGTGCTATTTTAGGTTATTATGGGGTTTATAGCATTCGTTTTGGGAAACTTTACATTAGTGTACTGAATTGAAGTTCATGGGAATGTACTATCTACACCCATAACTGGCTATGATTGGTGTTTGTTTTTTAGGTTTTGTGTCAAGTGTTTCTACAGTCTGCAAAGAACTTAAGTAGAATATCTGGAAAAATTTAAGATTTTTTGGACATATGATTTGGCTTAAATAGAATGCTTGGCATACTTAATTGGATAATAGTGAGGTTTTTTGCTACAACATGATTTGGATTTTGCTTACCGCATTTGGATTCTGCTGAATTCAATTTGGACAGAGTGCCCTCAATTTAATATGGGTGAAACTTTGAGTTAAAAGATCTAGATAACTAGATTTTCATTCTTCAAAAGTATGCTAATTTTGAGAATGTGTGTGTTTAATCTTTTGAACGTGTAACCTTATTTTTACATGGTTCGAGTATCTATTGCAGGGTATGGGAAAATGCTAGAATATGAGCACATATTTACAGACTTTCTCCTGAACCTGGTAAAAGGCAAGTAAAAGCGTCCTGCTTGTAAATGCTGAAGAGATTGAGTGATATGCGATGTGGAAGATAAATTTTATATTTTTATTCCGTCAAAACAAGTACATATGGATGAATCTATGCATCATACGGGGGCTTTGAACTCGTGCAAATCCTACTTTAAATCCTAGTAGCAGGTGGCGTATAGTTGTGGAAGTGCAAGTAAGACTCAATACTGCTGGCCATGGGAAAGCTCGGCCACTTTTGAAGCAACCATTGTGTGAACAGTTTCACCTGGACTTCCAGTTTCGTCTCAACTTTCTTGTATATTTTTTATATTTGGTTCTTTTGATTTTCTACATTCCGTTGTACGCAGTAAATAGTTGTTGGAATCACACAACCAGTCTGTTGTAGGAGTTTGATTTTTGTGTTGAACGCGGGTTTGAAGGAATATTTATTTGTAGCCGGTTCACTATCATTCTTAATGATTGATATTTTAAAATATTATTGTAAGTTGAAAAAGAAATTAGGGTCATATTAAAAGTGATTAGAAATTATATTTATTTGATGCATTTATAATATTTTATAAAAAAATACGGTAAATTTCATAGTTAGTCCTAAATTTTATCTCCAATTTTAATTTAATTCATGAACTTTCACTTGTCTTATTTTTGTTCCTCAACTATCAATTTTGTTACAATTAAGTTTTTTTATTTATTTTTATCGTTAGATCAATGTTGAAATCAATCAAATTGATCTAATTTCTTGTTGATTTGATGATGAAAATTAATGGAATGATTTAATTGAAATCTATATAATAAAACAGAGCGTGAGCTTTAACATCCAAAAATATCAAATCAATTTAGGTTTTAACATCCAACGGTCTCAAGTCAATTTAGGTTTTAACATTCAACGGCTTTCATTCATCAAAGGTTTCAACAAGCCGATCTTACAGTCTCAAATTTATTCATCTAACAGTAAGAAATTTGTAATTTTTTTCTTTAATATTTCCCCTTAAAAAAAGTCAACAATTACGGCTGAACTTCTAACATATCCTATGGTCTCAAATTCATTCATTCAACGCCCAAGAAATTATAATTTTTTTCTTTAATATTTCTCCTTCCAAAAAGTCAACGATTACGACTGATCTTGAAATACATCATACGGTTTCAAATTCATTCATCCAACGGTTAATAAATTATAATTTTTTCCTTCCAACAGGTCAACAATTACTGTTGATCTTAGAATACATGATTTTCTCTAACATAATAATTAAATTGATCAAATTTGTCATTAGTATCATCTATGTAGTGGAACATTTTGAATTTGTATAAGACACAATGAGATTAAAAAAAAAACTCATCAATTTAAGATGAAAAAAAAATAAGGGCGCTGCTTAACACATTTATATTGAATATAAT
>CM042197.1:17548445-17591092 GCA_023539305.1 Ilex asprella | reverse complement strand
AACCTATTTAATACAAGTTCTAAGACCTAAAATTTCATATTTTCACTTATTAAAACTAAATTTTAACTATTATTTCTACTAACATTCTAAATCTCTACTTTTTCAATCTACCAAATTCAAACACACATCACTACACATATCCACGTTTTTACAAAAATTATTTACTATATATCTATATACATATATAAAATAAAATGCGGGGTGTTACAATGACGGTGATGGAATACGTGTGTGACACCCCAAAATCTGGGTGTCCGTTGATCACCCATCAACTTGTGGAAATACCAGTGAGTGCCACATGACCCGACATCACATCAACATCATCCCTTATGTCGGGATTATAAACCACACATGGAACCCGTGTACATATTACCATTTAAATCAACCGGAGTCTAATATCTATATAATAAAACATGAATATGTTTGAATTTTATCCCAGTCATATTTTTTCCCTCAAAACTATCACCAATCACTTATCTCACTCATTATCCTTTTGTCAAACTCAAACATCAAATCACATCACTCATTTCTATAACATGTTTAATCATTTATATATTTGATTAATTTATAGTTAATATATTTTTAAAAAATTTAATATGGTGGAATCAATTTTTTGGACGCTCAAATTTTATATTTTATCGTGCCTTCAGGCACGAGTTATGACGAGTACTCCAATATATGGTATTTATATGCTATTGAACATATTGGATTTATAGTGGATTTAAATCCAATATAAATCCACATTTATATGTAGCTGCCACAATTGCACAGGCTAGTACAAATGTGAGTCAACGAGGGCAAAGTAACCTCTAGAGGTTCAAGGCACACAAGCCTCCAACCTTTATGGGAGGAGGGGATCTGATGGTAGCTGACCATTAGTTTTGGCAGGTTGAAAAGATCTTAGGGGCTATGGAGATCACCTCCGATGCCACTAAGATAATGCTAGCTACCTTTCAACTAGAGGGAGAATCCCAAGTGTGGTGGGATTGGGTCAAAGCCTCAAGGGACTTGGAGGAAATGACATGGGAAGAGTTCCGTGAACTTTTGATGGGCAAATACTTCCCGATACTACTCGACATGCAAAGGCCAAGGAATGATGACGGTGATGGAATATGTGGCTAAGTTCACTGAATTAGCCCGTTTTGCTGACGCCTATGTGGCCACAGATATGGCCAAGGTGAGGAAGTTCGAGGATTGCCTGAAGTTATCCATCCGGGAAAAAATTATGGGTCTTCTTTCTGCAAGACTTAGACATGATGGTCACGACTGATATGGCCACTGAGAGAGAAGTGGATGATGCACGAAACATCTGGGAAGCGGGTGTTAAGGACAAGAAGAAGGAGGGTCAATCCTCTTCTTCTAGTACGGGGAAGAAACAACAGACTTCTACTCTGCAGGGACAGCAACCGCAGGGCCGCGGCTATCAAGGTCAATGCCAAGGTCGATTCTCCCAAGGCGGGAGAAACTTCAGGACCACTTACCAAGCAGGTTAGAAGACTTGCTATTTCTGCCATCAGTCGGGTCATTTGAGGAAGGATTGTCCTCAACGGCAGGGATCCTAGAGCTATGGGACATCCTAGTCACTCTTCAGTGGGGAAGCCACAGACACATTTTATTCCTCCCTACCCCACAATGGGCTAGGGGAGCCAGTATTAGTCCCAGGGTGCTGCACAAGCGCCAACACTTTGCGAGCGAGAACTCCGCAAGTGGGCCAGATGGGCCAGGGCATGAGTCGAGGCCAAGGACAAGGCTCTCAAGCCGGGACTTCGGGGACTCAAAGGCGTGTCTACGCCATTACATCTCAGACTGGGCCAGCAGATCAGTCAGTTATTCATAGTACATTTCTACTCTCTTGTTTATGGACAACAGTACTATTTGAATCTAGTGCATTGCATTCATTCATTTTTGCATCATGTGTGAAAGATTTGGGCTTAGAGGTTGAAACCTTGGAAGAGCCATTGCATGTGAGTTCTCCCTTGAGAACTAGGATGAGAGTTGATCAGATATGTCGGGATTATGAGTTAGAGATATCGAGGACTCTACTCATCGTGGACCTTAGGGTCATGGACATGTCGGAGTTTGGTGTTATCCTTGGGATGGATTGGTTGACGGCATACCGTATTGTCATTGATTGTGACCGAAAGAGGGTCACTACTTATACGCCTGAGGGTGTTTGTTTCAAGTTCTAGAGAAAAAGCACGATGCACTACTCAAAGAAGTGTATGACTCCCGATGGCACGGACGGTTGATGGGTTGGCTAGCATGCCTTACCCTGGAGAACAAGGTGAAATAGGAGTTAGGTCTACCTCGAGTGGTTTGTGAGTTTGAGGATGTTTTTTTGGATGAACTACTAGGATTACCTCCGCATAGGGATGCAGACTTCACCATTGAGTTACATCCTGATACGTCGCCTATTTCTATGACTCCAAATAGGATGGCGCCTGCTGAGTTGCAAGAACTCAAGATCCAATTGCAGGAATTGTTGGACCAGGGGTTCATTAGACCAAGTACCTCACCTTGGGGAGCTCCAATGTTATTTGTAAAGAAGAAGGACAAGACCCTTTGACTATGCATAGACTACCGACAGTTGAATAGGGTTACTATCAAGAATAGGTACCCTTTACCGAGGATTGATGACTTGCTTGATCAACTGAGAGGGGTGCAAGTTTACTACAAGATAGATCTTCGTACCGATTATCATCAATTGAGGGTTAGGGAGGCATATATCCCTAAGACGGCGTTTAGAACGTGGTATGGACATTTCGAGTTCACAGTCATGCCTTTTGGATTGACGAACGCTCCAACAGCATTCATGGATCTCATGCATAGGGTATTTCAACCCTACCTTGATCAATTTGTTGTAGTCTTTGTGGACGACATCTTGATCTACTCCAAGTCTGAGGAGAAGCATGAGGGTCACTTGAGGATTGTTCTTCAGACTTTGAGAGGCCATTAGTTGTACGCCAAGTTGTGACGCCCCAAAATCCGGGGGTCCGTTGATTACCCATCAACCCGCAGAATACCCATAGATACTGAGTAACTCGATATCACACCGTTATGCCCCATTTTACCGGGATCCATAACTTAACAAAATTTGGGCAGAGTCTCCTTCGTACAGGGAGTTCTACCCAAAACCCAACCTGTGCAGTATAACTTAACATGACCCATCCGAGGCCCAATATAAACAATGACCGCACCGGGTCCATTTATAAATAAACATTGGCCACATCGGGTCCAATTACGCATACTTATATCAAAACATGCAAGGTTATTTTAACATTAGTCCATATATGTTCTATTACAATTAATTTGCATAATCTACATGTTAAAGACCAAGTTTTCATAAACCTTTTACAAAAACTCAAAACAAGGCCACAAGTCGGCCCCCTTCATGCTTGATGCTCTCCAAGTGAGCCATCTGCAGGTGCAAACCCTACACCTAAAATGTTTCCCGTATAGGGTGAGCCAACGCCCAGTAGAGAATTTCCTACAGAGGCTACTTCCCCCCTAGATGCACATGAAGAGTGTACATGCAACAATTTACACACACCTCCACCATTCCTTACAAGAACGTGCATTCAATGCTGAAATTTTACTCTGTTATGCCATAAAATGAGATGCGACTTACTCATGCAGATTTTTTCGAGTCCTCCCCGACTCACACGACACAATGCAGTACCAATGTGTAATGAACCCGTCTTTGACGGAAAAATATCCAATAATCGTTTTGAATAAAAGTCATGCGTTTTATAAATCAGATCATTATGGGATGATACTCATTGACAAAGTATGTTTTTATTAACAAAATCTTGTGTCTTGTTGGGCAACGGATTTTGGTATCTCAACCTCCGGTTCCATAATCACCAGTACTTTTTTGGAATTTCATCGCCGGCAAAGTGCCTGAACCATGTGACTGGGCCTTGCACCCGAGGGAGAGTCTAGCCCTACTTGCTATACCTGACACAAGTTTTTCTCATGCAATCATGCGACTCCATGTGACCATCGATCCACATTTTCAAGTCCACATATCAACCACCAAATATGGTGTTTGATTAAATATTCACCTCACACCCCCACACCCATGACTTATGCTCATGAATGTGATGCTCCATACACATGCAATGCAATGTCTCATTGTACACTTTTCACATGTTCAAGATGCAATGAATGCCTTATGAACAATTTAAACCATATATCAACATATGTCATGACAATATATGTCTTAAACATACAATTACCATAAAACATCATGAAACTAATATCTTAGCAACATATTAACATATTTTACCACAACATTCAACATGCTAAACAGAGTAATGAAATACATGATTTCAATCACTCAAAGTATTTTATCAATCACCTTCAAGGCAACCATTATGCTGAACACAAATCACGCTCAAATTCCACTAAGTTACAAGAAAGTTCACAAGTAACAATCATGCATCATTCTCAAGCTAAGAGATAGCCTAAGCCAATTCTCAACCCTTTTTCCTTAATTCCATAACTATACACAAATAGGAGGAACCCAAATGGAAGAAAAACCCTACAAGTCATCCTATAATTCATGTCACTATTCCATTTTATTCACAAGACACAATATTAACATATAGAGTGCCTACACAATACCATGTGCTAAGTGGTTTCACAAAGAACTTTCACACCCAATCTTATGATAGAATTTATTCCAAATCATTTCTACCGGAATAATCCCAAATAGAAGAATCCCTACATCCAATTAAACACGGAAGTGATCTAGGCCATTTCCATGACCATTTAGTAAATGTCAAGTCCCTAACACCCTACTCATTTCATATAAACATTTCATATAAACAACCTAGGTTAGGAATAATCCCAAGTAGGAAGAATCCTACAAGTCATCATATAACACAAGAAATTATTCTAAGTAATTTCTACACCACTATTTTCAAGTAGATATATTCTATCCCTTTCCAACATCCATTTAACCATATCATTAACAATAGTCAAGAGTTCTATACAAGACCTCATACATCAACTCCTTCCACACGAACATCATAGGATGGAATAAGCTCAAAACACTCCATAATTTCGGCTCCAAAACAATCCAAAAACAGTCCACAATTTCAATCCAAAACAACCTAAAAATAGTCCACTAATTAGTCACAAAATAGTGAATTAATTAGCCACAAAACAGTCCACTAAATGGCCACAAAACAGTCCACAATTCAGCCACAAAACAGTCCACTAAATGGCCACAAAACAGTCCATTAATTAGCCACAAAACAGCCCATTAATTAGCAGCAAAATAGTCCACTAAATGGCCACAAAACAGTCCACAAATCAGCCACAAAGCAGTCTACTAAATGGCCACAAAAAAGTCCACTATTTCATTAAGTTACAAGAAGATATGCATGTAACTTTCATGTATCAACTACAAGCTAGAATTTAGCTTAAGTTCTTCCTACACACCATTCTTCATTTCCTTAACAATATACAAGTAATATATATCCACATACATTTAAACCACCCCTTATGGACATGCTAGGTAAGAAATGAACTAAAGTAGGAAGGATCCTACCTCTTGTAGCGTAAATCAAAGGGAGAAAGCTTCAAGAACACCTCCCAAGCCCAAGAACCTTTGATTTCTCCAAAGTTTCCTCTTGGATCTTTTGTGAAATTCACTTTTCTTGGCACGTACGCGTAGCCCTTGTCGAGGAGATGAACTTTGATTCTTGGCTCGACGAATTCCGACCGACGGAACTCCGGGAATCTTGGATTGAAGCTTGAAGAGCTTACTTGTTTTCTCTCTTTTCACTCTCTTCTCTCTATGGACGAGCAAAGGCTTAAAATATGAGATATTTCTGCTGAAATATCTCAATTAAATATCTATTTATAATTTCAAAGACTTGGCTCACAACGCGCCACACGCCCTCCTCTTTTTCGGGTCCGTTTTCGCCCCGAAATGACTAATCACATTACAGGTTAAACTTAATTAAATTTTATTTAAAATTTTAATTAAAAATAATTAAATTTTGAGCTTATCACTTTTTGAGACCTCGGTGAGGTCGTCCGCCACCCAGTCACCTCGATCTACGTGCAAAATTTTAACTTATCTCGGAATTCGATGAAATTCGACTTGGTGACTACATTCCGTGATACGAGTCTAACGAAGAAGTCCATTATGTCATAAGAGATCTATAGAACACGTATTTTAATTTTATATTATTGTGGCAAAATGACCATTTTGCCATTTCTATGAAAAAAATTCAAAATTTTTCGGGTTTCACATAAGTTCAGCAAGTGTGAATTTTGGCTGACTGAGGTAAAATTTTTGGAACATGTAGTGTCGGCTTCGGGGGTATCTGTAGACCCGAAAAAGGTTAAGACAGTCATGAATTAGGAGAGGCTGAAGTCAGTCTTCGAGATACGCAATTTTTTGGGATTGGCAGGGTACTATAGGCGGTTCATTGAGGATCTCTCTCGATGAGCTACACCTATGACAAAGTTAACCCAAAAGGAGGTCAAGTTTGAGTGGAGTGATGCTTGCGAGAAAGAATTCTAGGAGTTAAAAAGGAGGCTTATTTTAGCTCCTATTCTGATAGTTCCGGAGAGGGGGCAGAGGTACACAGTACATTGTGATACCTCTAAGAATGGACTTGGATGCGTGTTAATGAAGTCCGGGAGGGTCGTGGCTTATGGTTCTCGACAGTTAAAGAATCACGAGCATAATTATCTCACGCACGACATGGAGTTGGTGGCCATTGTCTTTGCCTTAAAGGCTTGGTGCCACTATCTATACGGTGAGCAGTTCGAGGTATTTTCGAACCACAAGAGTCTGAAGTATATTTTTACATAGCAGGACCTCAATATGAGGTAACACATGTGGATGGAATATCTAGACTATGACTCACCTTGCATTACCATCCCGAGAAGGCAAATGTAGTGGCTGATGCACTCAGTTAGAAGTCACGAGGAGTCTTGGCTAGTGTGGCTTTTCGGGAATGACAGATGCTCGAGACTATAGGACAGTTCGGGCTACGTTTTATGGGACAAGCTAAGGGCACTTTGGAAAGTTTTATGGCTACGCCTTCTCTGCTGAACAGGGTGATTGAATCCCAGGGGCAGGACTCAGAGATATTGTCCATCAGGGACCGAGTACGGTCAGAGACAGGTGACGAGGTTGGGCCATTCATAGGGATGGTAGTCTTCGATTTAGGGGAAGGATTGTAGTTCAACACTCTACGGATCTGAGAGAGGAGATCCTTAGGGAGTTTCATTGTTCCCGTTTTATTGTGCATCCAGATGGCATGAAGATGTACCATGATCTTCGTCACCAGTATTATTGGAACGGGATGAAGAAAGATGTCAAAGATTTTGTTAGCCGATGTCTCACGTATCAGCAAGTGAAGGATGAACACCAGAGACCAGTAGGGTTACTCCAACCTTTGGAGGTAGTTGAGTGGAAGTGAGAACATGTCATGATGGATTTTGTGACCCACTTGCCAAAGACATCGCGGGGACATGATTCAGTGTGGGTGATAGTGGACCAACTTACTAAGTCGGCACACTTTTTGGAGGTGTAGATGACCTTCACATTGGAGGACTTCTGCAGGTTGTATATACGCGAGATTGTCCGGTTGCATGGGGTACCTATATCTATAGTATCGGATCGGGATCCCAGGTTCATGGCTAATTTTTTGGAGAGTTTCCAGCGAGCCATGGGGACACAGTTGATGATGAGTACTACTTTTCATCCACAGACAGACGGTCAGTCGGAGAGGACCGTCCAGACTTTAGAGGACATGCTATGGGCATGTGTCCTAGATTTCAAGGGTAGCTGGGAAGATCATTTACCCTTGGTGGAGTTCGCCTATAATAATAGTTATCAGGCGAGCATACAGATGACACCTTATAAGGCATTATATGGGAGGCCATGTCGATCTCTGATTTGTTGGACGGAGGTTAGAGAGAGACCTTCTACGGGTCTGGACTTGGTTAGAGACACCTCATAGAAGGTGGGCTTGATACAGAAGCGTCTTCTCACAGCTCAAAGCCGACAGAAGAGCTATGCTGACAAACGGCGGCGACCTCTAGAGTTTGAAGTGGGGGATCATATCTTCTTGAAGGTGATGCCTACAAGTGGAGTGGTCAGGTTCCTCAAGCGAGGAAGGCTGTCACCGAAGTATATCCGGCCCTTTGAGATACTTGAGAGGATAGGTACAGTTGCTTATCGGTTGGCGTTACCGCCAAACCTATCTGGTATTCATGCGATATTCCATGTCTCCATGCTCTGAAAGTACACCCTAGATCCAAGTCATATGGTGGATTGGGGTGATCTTGTTGTTGATGCTAATGGGACCTTCGAGGAGGGACCGGTGCGCATCATGGATAGACGGGATCAAGTTTTGTGAGGCAAGACCGTGAGCCTAGTGAAGGTGCTGTGACAGCACCGAGGAATGGAAGAGGCGACATGTGAATGCGAGGACACTATACGTGCGACTTATCCTTTCTTATTCAAGGATGGAGGTACCTTCTTATAGTCATTTGATATTAGATTACTATTGCATATGCATGTAATTGTGTGTATATGTGTATGTAAATTTTGGGGACGAAATTATTTTAAAGGGGGAACAATGAAAAATTCAAAAAAATTTAAAATTTTTTCTGAGTATGGGGCAAAATGGCCATTTTACTACTATAATGAAAAAAATTGGAATACAGGTTCTGTAGACCTCGTATGACCCAACGGGCTTCGCCGTTGGATTCGTATCGCGCAATCTAATCACCAGGTCAAATTTCGTCGAACTCCAAGATAGTCGAATATTTTTGCACGTCGTTCGAGGCGAATGGGAGGCGGACGACCTCACGAAGGTCTTCAAAAATAAATATTTTAAAATTCAAGTATGATTGAACTAAAGTACCAATGAAATTAATGTGGACTAAACACGTAATGCAATAAATCGTTTCGGGACGAAAACAAGCCCGAATAAGCGAAGAACACGTGGCGCGACGTGGGTCGAGTATTTAAAATTATAAATAGGGGTAAATATCTAAAAAATCAGATATTCTACACCCATGGTTCAGCCCCTTTAACCGGCCATAGAGAGAAAGAGAGAAAAGAGAGAAAACTTTGATCTTTAAGCTTCTTTGTCTGATTCTCGGAGTTCCGTCGTTCAGATCCCGTCGAGCCAAGCACTAAAGTCGCTCTCCTCGATGAGGGCTACTCGTACGTACCAAGAATGAGGGATTTCACCAAATATCAAAAGGGAAGATTTTGGGGAAATCAAGTTTTAGGAAGCTTAGGAGGTGTTCTTGAAGTTCTACTCTTCGATTCACGCTCCAAAAGGTAGGATTTTCCTACTTGGGTTTATTCTTACCCTATGATGTTCATAGGAATAAGAGTTTGGTCATAGCATGACTTAGAGTATGCCTATGGTCTTGGAGATGAGGAAAATGAGTATGAAAATGATTTAGACTAAATTCTAGCTTGAGTTTGGTATATGAAAGTTACTTGAGTTCATTCTTGTAGCTTGGTGAAATTTGTGCTTGAAGATTGTGTTAAACATGTTGAGTGCTCTTAAGGTGTTTGATAAAATGTCTATGTGAAATAAAGTGTGTTAATTGCATGAGTTTATGCTATAACATGCTTGAATGTTGTGATAATGTGACATCATATACTTATGATATGATTTATGATTGAAATTTACTTGTGGATATATGCATGTTTTTGATATATTGACATTGTGACAAACATGGTATTTATATGCTTAGGATATAATTTACCATGAATGTGTTGGAATTGTTCATATGTCAATTATAACATATTAAACATTATGTTATTGTGCAATGGTGTATCACATTGCATATGCACGAAAACATCTCATCACATGGGTGTGGGCATGGTTGTTGTCAATATCGCACTTGGTGATTGACGGAAGGCTTGAAAAAGTTGGGCCGAAGGCCTAGCTAAGCCGCAAGGTTGCATAAAATTGGGTTGGAGTAGTAAGAAGGGGCTAGAAGATCCCTCGGGTGAAAGGCCCGGTAGTTGGGGTATGCACTCCCTTAGTTCGGTCCATAAATGTGTGTGGGTGTTCGCGGAGCCCTCGGTGAAAGTCCATGAATTCCGTGTGGGTTGGTGACCCTTGGTGTGAGTCTATGAATATCCACCCCCAAGAAAGACCCTAAATGGTATACGTCATTCGATGTGTAACATGAATGACGATTTCACACACATTGACATTTGCATGTGTAGAGGAGCCATAAAGGGCTTGGATTGAATTGCATGAGTGAGTCTCATCTCATTACATGGCATGACATGGTAATTCCATCATGAAGTTGCACACTCTTGATTTGGACTTGTTGTGGTTGGTTATATGTTGCATGTGAATTTTGCATGTGCATCTAGGGGGGAGTAGCCTCTGTATGGGTTATTCTACTGAGCGTGGCTCACTCTATAAGAGGAAAATTTCAGGTATGGGAGTTGCACCAGCGGATGGCTCTCATGTAGAGCACCAAGGGTGAAGGGGTCGACTTGTGACCTTATTTTGAAATTTTATAAAACTATTGTGAAAACATCATTTTTGGCATGTATAAATATGGAATGTTTGCAATAGAATCTTCTACAGATCATGTATTATGCATAAAACTCCTTTGTACATGTTTTGAATGAATTTGGAAAGGTTTATAATGGATTAGAAGTCGGAAAAACAAGACACAAACATTCTGGAATTTTGTTGGCGTTCGAACGCAAACCACGTTCGAACGTAAAGCAGAAATTTGCACTAGCGACTTTTGAATGTCAGCCCACTTTCGAACGTGGGGAGCTTGCAGTAATCTGATGTCTGCAGAGCTCTGATGAAAATTCAAAAGTACTGGGAGCAAGCGATGTTCGAAGTTCAAGTGACGTTCGAACGTAAAGAAGACGTTCGAACGTCAATTAACGTTCGAATGTGAATCTGAAATTAAAATTTTTACACTTAGGTGTTATGCTTTAGGCCTTGGGTTTCTTTGATTTAAATGACACCTATGGACATAAATTAATATGTATTGGAGTATATTGGACTCCAGATGATTTAAATGGTAACATGTACATGGGTTCCAAGTGTGGTTTATAATCCCAACATAAGAGATGAAGTTGATGTGATGTCGGGTCATGCGACACTCACTGGTATTTCCGCGGGTTGATAGGTGATCAACGGACCCCTGAATTTTGGAGTGTCACAGCATTGGTATGGGACAATAAAACAGCGGGCGCCCTTCCTAACCATTTTGGAAATGGTTTATTGTTGAGAAATGTATTTTATTATTTTCATTTAATTATTTTTATTGTGTAAACTTGAGATCTATTGAAATATCCTGTTTTCTTTCAAAATTGATATATGATATTTGCGAAATGAGACTGAACGGTTTGATATACTTTTCTAAACCTAGTTCGAGTTTGGGAAGAATGTTGCTACAGAGCTTAGTGCTCACCCCTTACAAATTACATTTTTCAGATTATGTGCTAGAGGAAGAACCGGGCATTGATGAGCAGGTACCCTGGGAAGCTCCAGTAGACAGACACGTGGATCTCGAGGAGGATGCCTAGGGATACACTTTCCTATGAAATAGATTAGGAAATTTCTTTTGAAAACTAGGTGCAATCTAATATTTTATTATTCTGCTGTAAGTTTAATTTTGATTCTTCTGAAATGTAATTGCCATAGTTTGACATATTCTTTTGATATTATGGACATGGCTTGGCTTATTCTTTTGGAATAATTTTGTAGATATGATATATGATGAACGATATTTCTTTTTGATAGAATTTATTTAGTCGCTCTTATAATGTAAATGATTTTAGATAGTAATACCGTCCAAGGTGGTTTTTAGGGCGTTACAGATTTTTCTTGTGCTAGCAAGAGGGAGTTATTATATCATCTATCCACTTTCTATGAAGGTATTTATAGAGCCTTAGAAGACTCTAATCTTAATTTGGGTCTAGTTGCAATTATCTCACAATTACATATAACCCCTTTATTAATTATTAATTATAATAAAGTCCCTAATTAACTCTTAATTAGATTTTCACCCCAATTAACTCTTAGTTGGTTTTCTGTCCTTTGTCCTTTAGTTTTCAATCAATTATATTGTGTGTGACCCTATAGGTTCAAGCATACCTGATTGTAGGCATTCGATACTAACTACAAGTAGCATCTCAAATTAGAAATCTTTCTAATTTAGTTTGAATTAGAACTCTTTTAATTCTCCTTTTATGAAAAACAAATTAATATATTTATATTAATTTCATTGGGCTTCCACTGATCATGAGTGACACCTAGCAACATATGATCAAGCTCTGCATACCGCGAAGTAGGTAAATAACTCATTCAGTCTACAATTGTCATACAATTTAATCCTTCTATCACACAATACCCCAATTGAATTACTATGGTATGAAATTATTGTCCAACCCCTAACTCAATCTTATGTGTTGGATCTTAGGACTATGACTCCTAATGATCAATTATTAACTCTTTTCTAATTATCATTCTGCCTTGGCCAAGGACTCCTTGAGTCATATCTCAGAAGACCACATAGAACATTCTCCCTTTAATTACTAAAGATTTTATATTCCATATTGTACACTCATAAGTCTTCATGCATATCTAACTATGTCCAGCAATACATTTCCAAGTAACATGGTTAGTATATGAATATGTTGTATAGTTAAAGTATAAAAGTTCATGCACACAACAACGGTGGTGTCTCAAGTCTAAGGATCAGTTGTATAACTATAACTTTAGGATTTAATATTGACATGTATGTAAAACTCCAAATGAAAAATCCTACGTTAGTCAATTGTCACATTCAGTGTACTTGTTCTCTTACAAACACCCACACACTTGTTTCAGTGTCTCTACACTAGTGACTTAGACGAGTCACCTCATATAAAATATAAGTAAACATAATGTATACTAGACTATCCGAATTACATGGTGCCTGCATAGTATTCCTATGACTAGGAACATTTAATAGTTAAGTATTAAGAAGTATAGGTATTCTCTTCTCAACTCTTTGAGAAACTATCTTCTTAACTTATACTATATGAACAATATCATATATATTAAAATGAAATAAAGCAGTAACATGATAAATAAACTTGTCCTTTTATTTAATTAAGTAATGAATGTTGCTAATACAACCCCAAAACATCATCAATATGATTAGGTTTAGAGCATACTACTAACAATCTCCCGCTTGCACTAATACCAATTGACCATGTATATAATACACATCATCGCAAGATGTCAGCCTAGTTATTATTATCTTAGTGCCTTCGTAAGTAGATCTGATATGTTATCTATTGATGCAATCTTCTAGACATACACATGACCTCTCAGATCATGTTAAAATGTCACTATAACATTGGGACTTCTAATGAGACTTTGATTTTTTTGGCTTGGGCTATTGCCCCATTGTTGTCACTATACAATTGTATATGTGACTCAATGGTAGGAACTAATCTAAATTCAGTAATGAAATTCTTAATCCAAACAACTTCTTTGGCATATTTTGAGGCGGCAACATACTCAGCCTTAATAATAGAATTTTTTGTAATATCTTATTTATAGATCTCAAGTACTTAAGAATGTCTTGACTACATTCTAATGTTCCAAACATGAAATTTGACGGATATATGCTAGTAACACTTAAAGCATATTTGATATCAGATTTTTGTGCATAGCACAACATACACGAGGTTATCTATTACTAAAGCATAAGGAATATTGTTCATGGTATTTCTCTCTTATGATGTTGTATGACTCATGTCCTCAGAGAGATGAATTATTTATCTAAAAAAGTAAAACCTTTATTGAAATTACACATGTTAAATCTCATTAACACCGTATCTATGTATAAGGATTGGGATACCCGAAGCAATCATCTAGATCTATCTCCATAGACCTTTATACCTACTGTGTCGAATGCTTCTCCCAAATTCTTCAATGTAGAAATTAGTTGAAAGCTACAGTTTGACCAATGAGAACATCCCTACATCATTTACAATGAGTAGGATGTCATCTAAATAAAGTATAAAAAATGTGATAGAACTCCCACTAACCTTTTTGTACATACATGGTTCATTCATGTTTAAGAGGAAACCAAACAATTTGGTTGCCTCATCAAATTGGATGTTCTCACTTTGGGATGCTTGCTTTTAATCTACAGATGGATTCCTTTAACTTGCACACATTATGGCCTTCGCCACTAGATACGAAACCTTATGTGTAACGACCCGTATATTAATTAATCATTGACACACTAATTAGTTCATCGATTATGATTCTATATCATTAAATTATATATATATATATATAAATAAATAATAAATATTTTTATGAACAAATGGACTCCAAATATAGACTCCTCGCGTGAAGATGAGACAAATGACTATAATTTGGGTCAAATATCGTAATCCTATAATAAAATGAATATATTCATATCTATATACAGAGAGATATTTATAAAGATACTGTTCTAGATCTTTACAAGATTTAAGAAACGTGCAAAAGGAGAAAAGAAAAAAAAAGACATGGTAAGGGAATGGATGACTGTCCATTAGATGCTTGGTCCCCAAGCACGATTTGGCTATAAAAAGCCAAGCAAGGCCATGCAACAAGCACGACCGAGAGGAAGAGAGAAAAGGAGAGAGAGAGGGGAAGGAAGAGAAAGGAAAAAGAGAAAAGGGGTCAAATTTTTGTTGACCTAAGAGTTCGCGGTTGCGATCAAAATTTTGGGTAAGATTTTTAGTTATTATTTAGTAAATTTTATTAGTTTGAGTTTCTTAAAGTTGATCCTCATTGCATATTTTTGGATCAAATTTAAGTATCATTATGTTTCGTTGGTTACCCTAAAACTTTATTTTAGCTTAACTAAGCTCTTATTACTTATTGTTATTTTAAAATATTATTTTGATTATTTTGTCACAGTACACGATATCGAGTAAAAGTCAAGACAGAGGTAGAGTTTCTTTTATCTTTTACTATCATTGATGCATTTTATGCATATTTGGGGGTTTTATATCAAATCTATTTTTAATTATATAATATTATATCGATACAATCATGGGGTCAAACTGGGGTTTTATAACTAAATTGTGATCATGCATATGCGGTATTTTTAATTATATCGAGACCCTATTATCTTCTGAAACCACGTTGCATAATAAATTTTATTATTATTATTATTTAATGTTTAACTTGCTGTGGGGTCTAACTAAGGTATGACTTTATTTTTTGATTTTGATGAAATGACTATGAATGCACATAATCAAGGGAAAGGGGTTAGTAGATGCATGATCCTTGCGAGGATTCATAGGATTCCTACTAGTCCTTGGGTTCACTAGTTAATATCGGTTGCTGTGGTACCCTGTGTGGCACCACATAATTCTCGGTATTGGTGTTATCAGAAAAGCAAGAAGGGCATTGGGTTTCCTAGGGTGTAAAACCCCAAAGTTTTCTCCGGAGGCGGTTCATGCGTGGACCAGAAAAATTGATTGATTGATATAATCGATATGTGCTGAAATTTATTTAATTGATTCATTACTTTGCCTATTCCTGCATTTATCCATTGTTTAATTATATTATGCATTGTTTTAAAACCTTGGTGGTCATTGATAAAAGTTATCTTACTGAGCTAGTAAGCTCATCCCTATCTAACATTTTTCAGAAATATGAAGTCGGGCAGGAGGCTAGGCTGAAAGGACAATGGATAGAGGCTGCTATTATTTCCCTTTATGTTGTATCAAAAATATTTGAAATGAGCATGTGGGAATTACGCACTTGTATGTGGAGTATAATAATATAAGGCATGTTATCGTAAGTTCAGTGTGATTTTATTACCTAATCACGCCCGGGTTTTTTTTTTTGGGCGTGACATTATGGCTTCTCCATATAAATATCTTCCTTAATGTTTCAATTAAGGAAGATGGTTTTGACATCCATTTTTCATATCTTAGAGTCATAGTGTGCAATTATGGCAAGCATAATTCTAATGTATTTTAGCATGATTGTTGACGAGAAGGTTTCTTCATAGTCGACTGATTATGTTTGTTTGAAACCTTTAGCCTATAGCCTAACTTTATAGGTATCTACCTTTTCATCTAAGCTTATCTTCCTTTTGAAAAACCCATTTACAGCCTGGAGATATAATACCTTGATGTCGGTATACAAAATTCAAAGCTTGGTTGGAGTATATAGAAATCTATCTGTGATTTCATAACACTTTGTCGTTTTCTGAGTTGATGTCTAACATCGCATCTATGTAATTTATAGGATCACTTTAATTATCATTATAACCAATAAAGAGTTCCTCATCACCTTGATGAAGATACCAATATCTCTAAGGTGGTGTGGTATCTTGGCAGATTTATACATAACCTGTGTAGTACTATGTTCAGTATCAATAGTTCAATATTAATAGGGTATTTAGGATAATTGGTGATTGTTTGTGGTTCTGAGGACGTTTCCTCAAGTTCTATCCTTACTCTTATGCATTCATCTTGAATAAATTCTTTTTTAAGAAAGTATCAAGCTTGCTAACAAACACTTTTGTTCACTATGAAGATAGAAATAATATCCTAAAGATTTTTATTTAAGATGCCCCGCAAACCTACATCTTTTAGTCATAGCTGCAAAATTGTCCATATCATGTTTCTTAACATGTGACTGACAACCCCAAATCTTAACATGTTTAAGACTTGACTTCTTGCTATGTCATATAGTGTCTTAGGAACAAATTTTGAAATGTACCCTATTTAGGAGGTGTGTAGCAGTCTCTAGGGAAAATCCACAAAAGGAGATAAATAAGTATGTGTAACTCATCACTAATCGAATCATATCTAATAGTGCTTGATTCCCCTTTTTAGAAAGACAATTAAGCTGCGGTGTTAGAGAAGGAGTTCACTGTGATAGAATGTCATTTTTTGTAAGATAATCCAAAATTTTAGCATTAAAGTATTCTCCTCCTCGATCTAATCAAAGAGTTTTAATACTTTTAATTATTTGTTTTCTACTTCATATTTGAATTCGTTGAACTTTTCAAAGGCTTCATATTTCCACTTCATTAAGTACACTTATTCTAACCATGAGTGGTCATTGGTGAAGGCTATGAAGTACGGATAACAACTTCTGTCTACTAAACTCAATAGTTCAGATACATCACTATATGTTAATCTTAATATATGCAACACTTTCACCTTATCCTACAAATGATGTTTTGATCATTTTACCCACAAGATAAGATTCAACTGTTAGATGAGATTCGTAAGCCCATTGACCAATTGTCCATCATTAATCAACATGCAAATCACATCCTCACTAATATCGCCTAATTTGATATGCCGCACATAACTAGGATTCTTATCATCTCTAGGTCCTTTATAAGTGATGACATTTGTATCAACATGTTCAAAATTATTTAGATAGCCATTCTTATTTATGAAATTGAGAACCTTGAAGAATATGATAAAACCAATCAAATTGGAATTTAAAGTACAGGAACAAATATTTTTCTTTAAAAACGTATCTATAACCACCCTTATACAATGATGAAATAGATATATATTCCTTACAATATTAGACATAAATAAACGGTTCCTAAAATCTAAAAAAAACTATAGATGGTAATGGCAAGTAGCATGTCCCCACTGTAAATGCATCACTTGCTCTTTTTCCCACTCGAAGGGACACTTCTCCTCTTCTTATATTTCTACTTTATTCTTGTTCATACAATTAATTATATATGTAAGAACTAAAGGTAGTATCTAATACCTAATTTAAAGTAGAACTAACTGAAAAATAAGTTTCAATAAAAAACATATCAAACATACCTTTCGAAAGCATGTCCTTAATTGAAGTGAGATATTCTTGGTTGTTTCTCTTACAATACCCATCTTTATCATAGTGAAAATATTTTCTATTGGTATTTTATTTATTTTTAGAAAAGAGAACAATTCTTAAGTTTTGTTTCCAATCTAGGAAGTTAAAGTCGATCAAACGGTAGAAAATAGTCATTCTTGATAACGAGTTGAGACTGACCATGGTGATCAAATAAACATCTAAATTAGAGATTTCATTTTAAACCATTAGATTGGGTCTTTAAATCATAATGTTGCCTTCAACTATTTCTCAAATCCCATACACCCTCCTATAGAATTAGAGAATTTTATTTCTAGTGGGGAATGGGGTCCAACCTTTAATTAATATAACCTCACATAATAGCTTCTTGACCCATTTACCCCACTTAAGTCACACCCACCTTTTGCACAAGTGTAGGTGTTTGTGACCAATAAGCCCCTCACATAATAGTATTTTAGCACTTATTAGCATCCTACCTCTTGTCATCATATGCTTGAATAAGATACTAAAGATTCCCAAAAATAAATATTCCCTAGATATCTGTAGCCGACTAATCACTCTAAAAAACCCTTAATATACTTACAATGTCAGAAGACCACAATAATACATTCATAATATCTTATTGTTACAACTTAATATCTCGTGGAGGGATTTTTGGAGGTCTAATTGTCTCATCATATATACATGCATCTTGTACACATAAAAAATTAACTCTTGTCATTTATCATTAGTAGTCCAACTAATATATTATACTCCCACTAACCCATTTAAAAAAAATAATTTTGATTATACTCCCACTAACCCATTTTAAAAAAATAATTTTGACATTTAAAATTAGGGTTGTGAGAATATCAATATATTAAATTAAATCATCACAATTTGAGCCTTTTGTCCTATAAATGATTGTGATTTTAATTTGATTCAATTCTAGCCATTGAATTGAATCTAGGTCTATGTGGGTGATGATAAAATTTAAAAAATGTATCATCTTATAATATTGATCTTCTGGGTGTGTTGTTCTAATGGATTTACATCACCTTAAATCTAAGCTTCACCATGCTTCCATCTTTCTCTTTAATTCTACTAAACTATTATATTATAATTCATTACATTAATAAAAAGAAACCTTTATCAAGATCAAGGGGATGTACAATAGGAGATGGGAGAATAAATTACATATAGAAAGGAGGAAAGAGACATGCAAGCCCCATTCTTCAAAAATTATATACCCATAGAAGAAAATACAATCACATTGCATTCAAACCAATCACATAGCTTAATTATTTGGTCTAAGTCCATGATCATTCTCACATCCATCCAATCATATTGTATGAATAGAAAAACATGTGATTATTCTAATTATAACATACATATATTGCAATTGCAATTTTCTTAATCATTAAAGATTACTTTAATTTCAATTAATATTATAGGGTCCTAATCCTATTAGGATTGTATAATCAAAGGCCTAGCCAAACTAGGAGACTATTTCGGTTGATTTTTTAATTGGGATCATATTCCTAATTTGATTCCAAATAAGAGTCCCAATTCTATTCGGATCCTTTGATTAAAATCCTAGTCAAACTAGGATTTTAGTTTGGATGGAATACCATTAAGAATCAAATTCTCAATTTTAGCCTTGCTAAAAATCCTAATAGTCTTTAATCCAAAACCTAGTCAAACTAGGATTGTAGTCTGGTGGTGTATAGTTGAAAATTAAATTCCTAATTTTTAGTTTAATTAGGAGTTTTAATTTTATTAGGATTCTTTGATCTTAATCGTAGTAAAAATAGGATCTTAGTTTAGGTGGTGATTTATTAAGAATCAAAATTTTATTTTATTAGAATATAATATCCTAATTCAATTAGACGAAAATCTCCCAATTTAATTAAAAGAAGATGTAATTTGACTAAAAATATTCTCCTAGTTTATTTAGTGGACAATCTATTAGTTTTATAAAATCCAAAAAAAATTGAATTTTTATGAAAATGGTAATTAACCGCTACAGTGCAAGTTGAAAACCTGAATTTTTTTAGAACTCGGATGATGAAATAGATCTCACCGTTGGATTCGTCTCACGAAATCTAGTTACCCCTATTAATTTTCGTTGAATTTTGACACAGTCAATTTTTTTTGTGTTTTACAGTGCGATCAGGTGTCGCGTGACCAAAATAAACAAGACTGGATTTTAAATACAAAATATAAAAAATAATTTAAAGTTAGTTCAAATAAAATATTTTTAACATAATATGAAACGAGATTAAATTTATTCGGGATAAAACTAAATCAAGAAAAGACAGGGACGTGTGGCGCGTTGTGGGCCAATTATCCTAGGAGGTATAAAAGGGGGAAAATTAGATTTTTCTCTCATTTTGACTATTGAGTTTTCCGGAAAAGAGAATCAAAGAGGAGAGAGGGAAAGAGGAGTTTTCTTCAAGCTTATCTCTACGCCCTAGGGCCAACCGTTCGTCGAATAAATTTGGGTCAAGAATAAAAGTTGATCTACTCGATGAGAGCTATGTTTACATACCAAAATTTGAGAATTTTACCAAAGCCTCAAGAACAAGATCTTTGGAAAATCAAGGTTTGAAGCTCGATTTGGGCTTCTTGGAGTTTCTACCACTCTTATTACACTTCAAGAGGTAGGGTTCTTCTCATAGCTAGGTTTATTTTCAACCTAGGGTTTCGTATGAAATGGGTAGGATGATTTGAGATGAAATCTCTTATCTAAATGTATTTCTAGTATAACTAGAATATGAGAAATGGTATGAGAATGTAACACCCCACCCTCCACATGGCATAATATTATTTGCTTTGGGCCCACTGGCCCTCACGGTTTTGTTCCTCCCAGTACCCTTCGGAAAAGGCCTTATGTCATGTAAGGAGAGGGGCTTACTTATAAACCTAGTAACTTTCCCCTCCCTAACCGATGTGGGATACCAGGATATCACAATTCACCTCCCTCAAGGTTGCATGTCCCCGTGCAGCAGCTCGCCAGCTACCTACCCGCCCACTACATGCGAGCACGACAGAGCCCCACACTCGATCTAGGCGAGAGTCTGCTCTGATACCACTTTGTAACACCCCACCCTCCACATGGCATAATATTATCCGTTTTGGGCCCACTGGCCCTCACGGTTTTGTTCCTCCCAGTATCCTTGAAAAAATGTCTTATGTCATGTAAGGCGAGGACTTACTTATAAACCTAGCAACTTTCTCCTCTCTAACCGATGTGGGACACCAGGATATCACAATCCACCCACCTTAAAGCTGCACGTCCCCGTGCAACAGCTCGCTAGCTACCTGCCTGCCCACTACACGCGAGCACGGTAGGGCCCCACACTCGATCTAGGTGAGGTCAGCTCTGATACCAAAACTTGTAACGCTCTAAAAGCCCCCTAGGACGACATTACATTCTAAACACCATTTGTTGCATGAGAGCACTAAATAACTCCATAAATAAGAAAGTTTCATTCATCAACTATTGATATTATAACAAAATTCGGGCAGAATCTCCTTTGTACGATGAGCTTACCCAAAATATAACTTGTACAATTATACTACAATTGACCGCACCAGGTCCACATATGCATAGCTATTGACCACATCGGGTCTATTTATCCATTATAAAATAAACTTTCATTCACCATATATCATATCCACATTATCATCCCAAAAGCATAGGTCAAGCAATGACATTTACATTCCAAAAGAATTACACTTAAACATAGCAGCAGAATAAACAAAATACTAGGCTATACATAATCGTAAATATATTCCCTAGTCTAGCAGAAAATAAACTTTATCTCTAGATGTCCCACTCGGGATCCAAGTATCCCTCTAAGGAAGTCTCTCCATGGCCCGGCTCGTGAACACCGAGCTCCTCTTCTGGCACAGAATTTGAAAAATGTTTAACGGTAGGGGATGAGCACGAAGCTATGTAAAAAAATTCATTCAAACCCAAACAAGGTTTAAGAAACCATATAAAAACGACCAGTCTCATTTTACAAGTAGCATACATAATCTTTGAAGGAAAATAGGGACATTTCAAAACAGATATCAAGTTTAGGTAACAACAGTAATTTAATGAATAAATGGAACCATTACAAAATCACTAATACATTCCACCATAAACCATTTCTCACAAGTTCTTGTGGAATCCCATACTTCTCAAAACTCTTATAGAAACCGTATCTGGTAGAATGCACAAATACCAACAACTACCTTCGTATTAACATTACAACATGTATCTCCACTATGATGTAAGGAAATCCACATGAATTGACACATTAACTAATATCTAGGCCCACACACACATAAATCCTCGCAAGGATATCAAACTTCGAGAAAGGCGTCTACTGACTGCATTGTCCCATACCAATGCACCAGCAATAACGAATCAAACTCAGGCATAGTATATTAATTTCCATACACGGTACCCGTGAGCGAATAGTAGTTTGGTCATCGCAAGGCACCAATCCCACTATGAGTGGTAAGAAAAAGGCCAACCCCACGAAGCAAGCACAACATCTACCCACCCTACGATATCTCGTCAAAGGTAACCCATGGTCATCCTATATTCATAAGAGATGAAATACCAAACCCATTTCCTGCATTTACAAGCCTATCCCAAAAATTCCCAATTTAACATATGATAATTCCAATAACAATTTAAGAAAAATACAAGAGATCATAACCGCCTTATTTTGCTACTCCACACAAATCACTTCATGAGAAATCAATATTAAATAAGAAATTTAAGAAGAACATTCATCACTCTCCAAAAAATAGGATTTTCAAGCAAGTAAATAGATTTCATGGGTATTTAACCTTAACTTTGTGTAAAACATGATAATAATAGCAAGAGAACCAAGAAATAAAGAACCCATAGCAAATACATATGATTAGGAGTCCAAAACTTACATATATAATAACCCTAGCCTCAATGTAAGTGAATAGAAGGAAACCCCTACCTTTTTGTTCTTGAATTCTAGGACTTGAATCTTGAATCACCTTTAGATCTTGTGTTTTTCCCCTTTGATCTTGAGTTTCTCTCTTCTTTTCTTTCTCTCTAAGTGTTGCTAAAAGAGGCGTGCTTAAGTATTTATAGTAGGAGAAATAGCCCACTGTGCGTGATTCTGGAAAGCAGAATCCATAAGTAACGTTCGAATGTAACTAACATTCGAACGTCCGTAATGCAAGTCACTGTCTTCCGTTCGAACGTCCTTGACTTTTGAATGTTGGTTGCTCTCAGTACTTTTAGATCTTCAGCAGAGCTCTGTAGAAACTAAAGTACTGGGACTCACTTACGTTCAAATGTCCTCAACGTTCGAACGTCCATACCAGTTTCTGCTGAAATTTCCAGTGAAGTTTTGGCTTGTCTGGAAGTTGATTTGAAAAATTTTCATGAAATACTTTTTTGTAGCCCTAGAAGTCTACTATCTACTGTAACAATTTTAGTTCAAAATGATATGAAAATAAAAAGTTATGATCAAAACACTTTGACAGTATCCCAAAATTTTTTTTATCCAAATTCTCTCTAAAGTGTGTTTTAACTCCGGAATACCCCTAAATTTTATAACATACCTTATTACCTCAAATAATATTTTATTTTTACTATTACTATCTACTTAGTTCATATATACATTATTACATATAATAGCATATCAAAACATAACCATGTTAATATATAGCAATACGAATATGGGGGTTTACAATCCACCCCCTTAAATAAAGTTTCGTCCTCGAAACTTATCTTAAGTAGAGAACAAGTGAGGGTACTTCTCTCACATTTTCTGCTCCGGTTCTCAAGTAGCTTCCTCCACTCCGTGATGTTGCCACAAAACCTTTACCAATTTGATGACTTTGTTGCGAAGCACCTTCTCCTTGGCATCGAGAATCTTCACCGGTTGTTCTTCATAGGTTGCTCCATCTTGAATCTCAATATCCTCCAAGTCCACGACATGTGTTGCATCCGATTGACACTTTCTCAACATTGAAACATGGAATACGTCATGTACGCATGATAATTAAGCTGGTAACCGCAACTGATACGCCGCTTTGCCCACAATTTTGATCACTTCATGACATAAGTAAGTCCCTCGCCTTACATGACATAAGGCCTTTTTCCAAGGATACTGGAAGGAACAAAACAGTGAGGGTCAGTGGGCCCAAAGCGGACAATATTATGTCATGTGGAGGGTGGGGTGTTACAAAGTGGTGTCAGAACTTAGACTTTAGGTCTTACATGGGAGCTGTATGTTATGGATTACCACTAGAAAGATAGGATTAGGTTGATTAAGATTTTTGACCTAAATTTTACACGAGTCTTATACTTGGGATTAAATTGACTATTAGGATGTCTTGTACATCAAGGAACTAAATTGTAAATTGATGTGCAAGATGGACGGAGGAAGAGGATGTGAACGTAGGCGTGGTCGTGGTGGTCAAGAAAATCCACCACCATCACCACCTCCCAATGCCATGAATGACTTATATCACTGCTTGAGGGAGCTCACCACTCTGGTGCAAAGCCAGAATGAAAACGACAATAACCACAACCATAATTGTGGAACGCATCCACTAGCCCAAGTATCGGGCGACGGAGATGAGAATCGGAGAATGGTCATTCTTCGAGAGTTCCTAAGGCAACACCCACCCACTTTTCATGGAAGCTCCAATCACTTGGATGCGGATAGGTGGATCCGCCGGGTGAAAAAGGTGTTTGACGACGTGAGAGTTGCCGAGGACCTTAGGGTCGGCTTAGTGATATATTTGTTTGATGGAGAGGCCGATTATTGGTGGGAATCGGTGAAGAGAAGGAGGAACACCAATGCACTCACTTGGGTGGAGTTTGACCAAACCTTCCAAGACAAGTACTTTCTTGAATCCGTCCGGGACCGAATGAAGAATGATTTTCTTACTTTACGATAGGGCAACCAGACTGTGGCTGAGAATAAGAGGAGGTTTGATGAGCTATCCCGTTATGCCATGGACTTTATTTCTACTGAGGCTAATAGGGCTTTGAGCAGGGACTGAGGCTGGTTATACGGGAGAAGTTGGTAGCTCTCAAGATCTAGGAGTATGGGGATCTGGTTGATAGAGATTCACTTGTTGAGAGGGACATATAAGATAGCCAGCGGCGATAAAGTTTCGCGAGGGGAGGCCCGATACGGATGGGTGCCAGTAGTAACGGAGTGTAGAGGGCGGCCCCTTATCGTCGCCTAGATCATGCAGTGGGACAGAGACCTCAGATAGCTCGAGGAGTGGGAGGTGTACCAGAGAGAGTTGGCACAGATGCACGCCGATGCTTTGTGTGTGGGGGTGTTGGGCACTACAAAGATAACTGCCTATTGCTTTCCATTAAGACCACCCAAGCCACAGGGCGAGTGAACGCAAACAAGCCACTTCAGCAGTAGAGGCTGTTGGGAGCTCTAGCCCCAGGCGGTGCCACTCAGGGGAGAGTGTTTGCCTTGATCCAATTGAAGGAAAAGGCCTCCAATGCAGTTGTTGAAGGTATAATTCTTCTTTATAATTCTTGGGGCACGAATCTTATTTGACCCCGGTGCTACACATTCATTCATACGCACTGTATATTCTAGTAGTTGGGGATTGGATTTCGAGAAGCTAGAACATGCATTGAATATTGACTTATCTACGGGAGAACAGTTGGGTACCAGCCGGGTTTGCAAGGGTTGTGTGCTTTGTATTGGGGAACACGAATTGATTGTGGATTTGGTTGCTTTAGATATGAAGGGGTATGACGTTATCTTCGGGAAGAACTTATTGTCCACTTTCTGGGTGGTAATGGATTGTTTCTACAAACGGATTACGTTTCATTTACCGAGAGGAGTAACCTTCAGTTTCATCAATGACCGAAGTTCTTCCCATCCATTTTCGACTATGGATAGTCGATTCTTGAAAGCGAAGGAGGGAAGTCATTTGAGTTTCTTAGCTAGTTTGATGGGAGACGATCGGGATAAATTCCATGGGGACATGGTGATGATAGTATCAAATTTTCGGAATGTCTTTCCAGATGAATTACTCTGGTTACCTCCCCACTGGGAGATTGAGTTCAAGATTAACCTCTATCTGGGAATCGAACCCATATCCTTAGCTCCCTACCATATGGCACATTTGGAGTTGAAGGAGCTAAGGAAGTAGTTGGACCATTTGTTGAATATTGGATTTATCCGTTTGAGTACTTCACCATGGGAAGCCCCAGTCCTCCTTGTGAAGAAAACGGATGAAACACTGAGGTTGTGCACGGATTATTGGAAGTTGAATCGAGTGACAGTGAAGAATAGATATCCGTTACCACGAATAGATGACCTATTCGATCAATTGAGGGGTTCTAAGTATTACACCAAGATTGACATTCGCACAGGGTACCACCAATTACTGATCAGAGAGGAGGATATTCCTAAGACTGCTTTTCCTACCCGATATGGTCATTTCGAGTATACGGTGATGCCGTTTGAATTGACTAATGCACCCGCAGCCTTCATGAATTTGATGCATAGGGGTATTTCGGCCATACTTAGATCAGTTTGTCATTGTGTTCATTGATGACATATTGATCTATTCACGGACACACGAGGAACATGAACACCATCTCACGATTGTGCTCCAAACTTTGAGGGAGCATAAGTTATATGCTAAGATGAGCAAATGTGAGTTCTAGATGAAGGAAGTGAAGTTCCTAGGCCATGTTGTGTCTGAACAGGGCGTAGTCGTTGATTCCACTAAGATTGAAGCCGTGATGAAATGGGAACCACCGAAGAATGTGACGAAAGTGCGTAGTTTTCTGGGTTTAGCAGGCTACTACCAGAGGTTTGTAGAAGGGTTCTCAAAACTTGCGATGCCGATGAATCGCCTTACAAAGAAGGGGGAGAAATTCTTGTGGACTCAAGCGTGTGAACTAGCCTTTCGCACCTTGAAAGAGAAGTTGACAACGGCTCCTATCCTCATCATTCTGAGCAGCGGGGAAGGATATGATGTTTACACCGATGCTTCGCTATGAGGCTTAGGATGTGTGCTAATGCAAGGAGGAAAGGTGGTTGCTTATGGCTCGAGGCAACTCAAGACTCATGAGCATAATTATCCCACTCACGACTTGGAGCTTGCCGCTGTGGTCCTTGCTCTTAAGTTGTGGGTATAGAGAGAAGTTTTGAGTGTATTTGGATCATAAGAGCCTCAAGTACATATTCACCTAGAAAGACTTAAATCTTTGGCAAAGAAGGTGGATTGAGTACCTAAAAGACTACGATTTCACACTCAACTATCATCCGGGAAAGGAGAACGTAGTAGCAGATGCACTAAGTAGGAAGTCTCGAGGTGAAATCAATTTCCTTGCGATGAATAGGTGGAAGATGATGAATGCCTTGGAGGAATTCGACCTATGGGTGGATAGACAGGAGGATCGACTATGTAATCTTGTTGCCCAACCGATTCTTCGACAAAGGATCGTAGAGTTGCAACGGTTAGACACCGAGTTCGATGCTATCCGGGGAAAGTTAGATGGGAATGAGATTGTTGAGAATTGGGCGATAAATGGTGATGAGTTGTGGTTTCGAGAGAGGCTATGTGTGCCAGATGATGACCAAGTAAGGAAAAAAGTGCTGGACGAGTGTCATTGTTCCAAGTTCTCCATGCATCTGGGTAGTACCAAAATGTACAGGGACATAAAAAGGCAGTATTGGTGGAAGCGAATGAAGAAGGATATGGCTAGATACGTTTCAAAATATGTGCGGTGTGCCAACAGGTAAAGATCGAACATCAAAAGCCAGGAGGATTACTACAGTCTTTGCCTATCCTAGAGTGGAAGTGAGATCACATCAACCTGGACTTCGTGTCAGGCTTAACACGGACGACGCGCGATCATAATGCAGTATGGGTTATTGTGGATAGACTCACCAAGTCTGTCCATTTCTTGAGTATGAAGACCACAGATAACTTAGAGACCTTGAGCAAGCTCTACATCCGTGAAATTTTCTGGTTGTATGGAGTTCCGCTCTCTATTGTGTCGAATCGTGACTCGCAGTTTGTGGCATAATTTTGACAAAGTCTACAACAAGCTATGGGGACGGAGTTACACTTTAGCACCGTGTTTCATCCTCAAACAGATGGTCAATCGGAGAGAGTGATACAAATTCTAGAAGATATGTTACGGGCTTGCGGGTTAGACTTTAAGGGAAGTTGGAGTGATCATCTACCGTTGGTGGAGTTTGCGTATAACAACAGCTATCAGACAAGCACTGGGATGACACCGTATGAAGTATTATATGGAAGACCATGTAGGTCACCTACTTGTTGTTAGAAGCGGGCGAGACTAGTTTATTTGGGCCGAAAATTATTCGGAAGACACGGAGAAGATTCAACTCATCCGGGAGAGACTATGTACGGCACAAAGCCGACAGAAAGGCTATACGGATAGAAGACGAAGACCATTGGAATTTTAAGAAGGGGACCATGTTTTCCTCAAGGTGTCACCCAAAAAATGAGTATTTAGATTCCGCAAGAAGGGAAAGTTAGAGCCAAGATATACCGGGCCATTTGAAGTGATCAAAGTTGTGGGCAAAGCGGCGTATCAGTTGCGGTTACCGACTCAATTATCAGGCGTACATGGCGTATTCCATGTTTTGATGTTGAGAAAGTGTCAATCGGATGCAACGCATGTCGTGGACTTAGAGGATATTGAGATTCAAGATGGAGCAACCTATGGAGAACAACCGGTGAAGATTCTCGATGCCAAGGAGAAGGTATTTCGCAACAAAGTCATCAAATTGGTAAAGGTTTTGTGAAAACATCACGGAATGGAGGAAGCTACTTGAAAACCGGAGCTGAAAATGTGAGAGAAGTACATTCACTTGTTCTCTACTTAAGGTAAGTTTCGGGGAGAAACTTTATTTAAAGGGGGTGGATTGTAAACCCCCACATTCGTATCGCTATATATTAACATGGTTATGTTTTGATATGCTATTATATGTAATGATGTATGCATGAATTAAGTAGATCGTAAGAGTAGAAATAAAAATGTTATTTGAGTTAATAGGGTATGGTGTAAAATTTGGGGGTATTCCAGAGTTCAAACACACTTTAGAGAGAATTTGGGTAAAAAAAAATTTGGGATACTGCCCTAGTGTTTTGATCATAAATTTTTATTTTGACATCATTTTGATCTGAAATTTTTACATTATATATTAGACTTCCAGGGCTACAAAATAGAATTTCATGAAAATTTTTCAAATCGACTTCTAGATAGGCCAAAACATCACTGGAAGTTTTAGCAAAAACTGGGATGGACGTTCGAGCGTTGGAGACGTTCGAACGTTGGGGACATTCGAACGTAAGTGAGTCCCAATACTTTGGTTTCTGCAGAGCTCTACAGAAGATGTAAAAGTAATGGGAGCAACCGACGTTCAAAAGTCAAGGACGTTCGAACGGAAGACATTGATCCACTACAGACGTTCGAACGTTACGTACGGATTTTGCTTTCCAGAATCGCGCACAGGGGGCTATTTCTCCCACTATAAATACTTAAGCACGCCTCTTTTAGCCTCATTACTCCATTCCTAACCCTAGAAACACTTAGAGAGAAAGAAAAGAAGAGAGAAACTCAAGATCAAAGGAGAAAAATACAAGATCTAAGGGTGATTCAAGATTCAAGCCCTAGAATTCAAGAACAAAAAGGTAGGGGTTCCCTTCCATTAACTTACATTGAGGCTAGGATTATTATATATGTATGTTTTGGACTTCTTATCATATGTATTTGCTATGGGTTCTTTATTTCTTGGTTCTCTTGCAATTATTATCATGTTTTACACAAAGTTAAGGTTGAATACCCATGAAATCTATTTACTTGCTTGAAAACCCTATTTTTTTAGAGGGTGATGAATGTTCTTCTTAAATTTCTCATTTAATATTGATTTCTCATGAAGTGTTTTGTGTGGAGTAGCAAAATGAGGTGGTTGTGATCTCTTGTATTTTTCTTAAATTGTTATTGGAATTGTCATACGTTAAATTGGGGATTTTTGGGATAGGCTTGTAAATGGAGAAAATGGGTTTGGTATTGTATCTCTTATGAATGTGGGATGACCATGGGTGGCCTTGGACGAGATATCATAGGGTGGGTAGATGTTGTGCTTGCTCCGTGGGGTTGGCCTTTTTCCTACCACTCGTAGTGGGATTGGTGTCTTGCGAGGATTAAACTACTATTCGCTCACGGGTGCCGCGTATGATGATTAATATACTATGCCTGGGTTGAATTTGTTATTGCCAGTGCATTGGTATGAGACAATGTAGTTGGTAGACGCCCTTCCCGAAGTTTGATATCCTTGCAAGGATTTGTGTGTGTGTGGGCCTAGATATTAGTCAATGTATCGATTCATGTGGATTGCCTTACATCATAGTGGAGATACATGTTGTAATGTTAATACGAAGGTAGTTATTGGTATTTGTTCATTCTACCAGATATGGTTTCTACAAGAGTTTTGGGAAGTCTGGGATTCCGTAAGAACTTGTGAGAAACGGTTTATGGTGGAATGTATTAGTGATTTTGAAATGGTTCCATTTATTCATTAAATTACTGTTGTTACCTAAACTTGAGATCTGTTTTGAAATGTCCTTGTTTTCCTTCAAAGATTATGTATGCTACTTTTAAAATGAGACTGACTGTTTTTATATGTTTTCTTAAACCTTGTTTGGGTTTGGAAGGATTTTTCTATTGAGCTTCGTGCTTATCCCCTACCGTTAAACATTTTTCAGATTATGTGCTAGAGGAGGAGCTCGGTGTTCACGACCCGGGCCATGGAGAGGCTTCCTTAGAGGGATACTTGGATCCCGAGTGGGATATCTAGAGAAATAATTTATTTTGTGATAGACTAGGGAATCTATTTACGATTATGTATAGCCTAGCATTTTGTTTATTCCGCTGCTAAGTTTAAGTGTAATTCTTTTGGAATATAAATGTCATTGCTTGGCCTATTCTTTTGGAATGACAGTGTGGATATGATATATGGTGAATGGAAGTTTATTTTATGATGGATAAATGGACCCGATGTGGTCAATAGCTATGCATATGTGGACCCGATGAGGTCAATTATAGTATAATTGTACATGTTGTATTTTGGGTAGGGCTCTACGTACAAAGGAGACTCTGCCCAAATTTTATTAAAATATCAATGGTTGATGAATGAAACTTTCTTATTTATGGATTTATTTAGTGCTCTCATGGAGCGAATGATGTTTAGAATGTAATGTCGTTCAAAGGGTTTTTGGGACGTTACAAATTTTGGTATCAGAGCCGACTCTCGTCTTACATGACGTGCAGCCCTTAGGGGGGTGGATTGTGATATCCTAGTATCCCACATCGGTTAGGGAGGGAAACGTTGATGGATTTATAAGTAAGCCCCTCGCCTTACATGACATAAAGACTTTTCCTAGGAGTACTGGGAGGAACAAAACCGTGAGAGCCAGTGGGCCCAAAACGAATAATATTATGCCATGTGGAGGGTGGGCCAAGAACAAAAGTTGATCTACTCAATGAGAGCTACGTCTACATACCAAAATTTGAGAATTTTACCGAAGTCTCAAGAACAAGATCTTTGGAAAATCAAGGTTTGAAGCTCGATTTGGGCTTCTAGGAGTTTCTACCACTCGTATTACACTTCAAGAGGTAGGATTCTTCTCATAGCTAGGTTTATTTTCAACCTAGGGTTTCGTATGAAATGGGTAGGATGATTTGAGATGAAATCTCTTATCTAAATGTATTTCTAGTGTAATTAGAATATGAGAAATAGTATGAGAATGTAACACCCCACCCTCCACATGGCATAATATTGTCCACTTTGGGCCCACTGGCCCTCACGGTTTTGTTCCTCCCAATACCTATGGGAAAAGGCCTTATGTCATGTAAGGCGAGGGGCTTGCTTATAAACCCAACAACTTTCTCCTCTCTAACTGATGTGGGATATCACGATATCACAATTTGTAACGCCCCAAAAACCCTCTTGGATGGCATTACATTCTAAACACCATTCGCTACATGAGAGCACTAAATAACTCCATAAATAAGAAAGTTTCATTCATCAACCATTGATATTTTAATAAAATTCGGGCAGAGTCTTCTTTGTACGGGGAGCCCTACCCAAAATAAAACTTGTACAATTAAACTACAATTGACCGCACCGGGTCCACATATGCATAGCTATTGACCACACCGGGTCCATTTATCCATCATAAAATAAACTTCCATTCACCATATATCATATCCACACTATCATCCCTAAAGAATAGACCAAGCAATGACATTTACATTCCAAAAAAATTACACTTAAACATAGCAGCGAAATAAACAAAATACTAGGCTATACATAATCATAAATACATTCCCTAGTCAAGCAGAAAATAAACTATATCTCTAGATGCCCCACTTAGGATCCAAGTATCCCTCTAAGGAAGCCTCTCCATGGCCCAACTCGTGAACATTGAGCTCCTCCTCTAGCACATAATCTAAAAATGTTTAACGGTAGGAGATGAGTATGAAGCTCTGTAGAAAAATTCTTCTAAACCCAAACAAGGTTTGAGAAAACATATAAAAATAGTCGATCTCATTTTACAAGTAGCATACATAATCTTTGAAGGAAAACAGGGACATTTCAAAGCAGATCTCAAGTTTAGGTAACAACAGTAATTTAATAAATAAATGGAACCATTACAAAATCACTAATAAACAAATTTTGCATGAATTGGGTTTGTTGAGAATTGATCATTGGGTGATTTCATGAGAATGTGATAAATTGGGCATGATTTTGTGCCTTTTGGGTGTTTGATAAAATGTCTATGATTGATTAAGTATGTTATTTGAATAAAATTGATATAACATGTTTTTTTAATGATGTTGGAATGTAATTATATATTTTATGATATAAGTTACATTGAGGATTTGAAATCGTTCATATTGTGCTATTGACATGTTAAACATGATGTTATAATTATAATTGAAATTTTGGTTGCACGATGATATAAAATGCAATGATTTTTAACATTTGTATATGCACGCAAAACATCGCATTCGCAAGCTTTTGACATGAGTGTGGGTGTGTGTGTGTGCTTGTTTTTGGATTAAAAACCATTTTTGGTGGATGATAAGTAGGCTTGGGAGAGTTAGACTAAGGTTTGCCAGAGTCGCATAGGTTGCAAGGAAAACTTGTGTGGGGTATAACAAGAAGAGCTAGATTCTCCCTCGGGTGCAAGACCCGACCGTTGGTTTATACAGTTTCGACGGTGAAAGTCCAATAAAGTATAATGGTGTACGCGAAACCGGAGGTGAGATACCAAAATTCGTGTCGGTGTGGTGGACCATTGTTGCAAGTCCAAGAAGTCACCTACCCAAGAAAGAAACATGGTTTATTTGATAAATTGTCATAGAATACGTAGCATCAGTGGTGAGGGCTTGGAATGCCTAGATTTACACACATGACATTGCATGTGTTATGGGAGTCAGTGAAGACTCGGGTTACATTGCATGTGTGAGTCTCATCTTATAACATGACATGACATAGAGAATTTCATTATGAATTGCATATTCTTAAATGGATGTTTGTTGATTATTGAATTGCGTGTGAACATTTCATATGCATCTAGGTTGGGAAGTAGCTTCTTTAAGAGATACCCTGTTGAGCGTGACTCACCCTTTATGGGGACAACATTTCAAGTTTGGGACAAGTGCTGGTAGATGGCTCTCACTTGGGCCCTTATTGATGAAGAAAACCAAGTTGATGCTTTAAATTATATTTTGTAAAACAATCGTGTAATTGGTTTTGAATTTGTAACGTTGTATAAAGGATTTTATAATGAACTCTTATGGACTACATTTTGTGTAAAATTATATGCTATATGAGTTTGGGTAAATGTTGTATGAGATTTGGTGAGTGAAAATCGAAAAAGGATTGAATTGGGGAAAAATTGGGCCCTGCTACTGGTAACAAGTCTTTAGCTACCAGTAGCTCACTGGCAATGGAAAGCTACTGGTAGCTTAGTTCATAGCTACTGGTAGCTCGCTGGCAGAGGGCTCAGTTACAGGTAGCTAGTACACGAGCTACTGGTAACTCCTCCAAAATTTTTAAAAATTTTAAATAACTTTGCTAGGCATTCAGGCCTTGAGCCCTATTCTCAAAGGATGAAAATGGAGTAATATTGATGGATATGAAACCTTGGAATGGTCAAGTCATTAATAGGCACACAGGTGTGCATTTGGGAGTGCTTGAATACAAGAAAGACTATGTCCAAACTCTGTGTTGGTTATGATCCTGACGAAGGGGACGTGGTGAAGTTGTGTAGGGTCATGCAGCATACACATGTATCAATGGGTTGAGAAAGGTCCCTTGGATTTAGGTGAGTCACAACTTGATATCAGAGCTTAGGTTCCTGATTGCCTTGGACTTGAGGGTATATTGGATTAAGCCATTGCAATCATTTATGCAATACATGTTATGTGCTTTAAATGCTACATGTTGTGTGATATGTGATATATAAATGATTCAATGTGAGTGGAATTGAGACACTAGGGTTAGAAAACATAATCTTAGGGTTGAAAAAGGAAATAACGAAAAGGTTTAGTGCTCTATTTCTTTTTGACATGCGTGTAGATGGAAAATAGAGGAAGGGGAACATCGAAATGGTCGAGGAAGTAGGCAGAACAATAATCAACCACCACCGACCTCTGACCAAAAAGCCTTTATGGAGGCTATATGTACAATGGTAGCTACCTTTGCACAAGTTAGCGCCAATGTGGGCCAAGGGGGCACGAGTAACCTCCAAAAGTTTAAGGCACACAAGCCACCTACTTTTATGGGTGGGGCAGATCCGATGATGGCCGACCATTGGTTCCAACAAGTTGATAAGATCTTAGGGGCGATGAAAATTATATCTGATGCCACTAAAATAAGGTTAGTTGTATTCCAGCTTAAGAGAGAGGCTCATCTATGGTGGGATTGGACAAAAGCCTCGAAGAATCAAAACGCAATGACATGGAGAAAGTTTTGTGAGCTCTTAATGGACAAGTATTTTCCATCGATTGTTCGACAAGCAAAAGCCCACAAATTCTTGGATTTAAAGCAAGGGGCTATGACAGTGATGGAATATATGGCTAAGTTCACCGAGTTAGCCTATTTTTCTATTAATTATATAGTCACAGACTTGGCCAAAGTGAGTAGGTTCGAGGATGGCTTGAAGTTGTTCCTCTGGGAAAAGATTGTGGGTCACCGCCTACAAGACTTAAGTTTAGAGGTTGAGACCTTGGAAGATCCATTGCATGTGAGTTCACCCCTAGGATCTAGGGTATGCATTGATAGGATAAGTCGGGAATGTGAGTTAAAGATCTCAGGGATTCTACTCACCGTGGACCTTAAAGTCATGGACATATCAGAGTTTGACGTCATCTTTGGGATGAATTGGTTGACGGCACACCAAGTCGTCATCGATTGTGATTGGAGGAGGGTCACTACTTTGTACACTGAAGGGTGTTTGTTTCAAGTTTTAGTGGGAAAAGAACGATGTTTTACCCCAAGCCATGTATGTCTCTCGTTGGTATGGGCAGTTGATGGGTTGACTTGTGAGCCTTACACTTGAAGACAAGACGAGACAGAAGTTGGTCCACCTCGGGTGGTTTGCGAGTATGCAGATATTTTTTTGGATGAGTTATCGAGATTACATTCATATTGGGATGTAAATTTCACCATTGAGTTACAACCCGATGAATCCCCTATTTCGATGACGACCCATAGGATGACATTGATAGAGTTGCAAGAACTTAAGGTCCAGTTGTAAGAATTTTTGAAAAAGGGTTTTATTAGTCTGAGTACCTCACATTAGGGAGCTCCAGTGTTATTTGTCAAGAAGAAAGACAAGACCCTTAGACTTTGTATTGACTACCGGCAATTGAATTGGGTTACTATCAAGAATAGGTACCCTTTGTCAAGGATTGATGATTTGTTTGATTAACTAAGAGGCGTAAATTTTCACTCCAAGATAGATCTGTGCATGGGATACCATCAGTTGAGGATTAGGGAGGAAGATATATTTACTACAACGTTTAGGACGTGATATAGACATTTCAAGTTTACTATGATGCTATTTGGATTGAAGAATGCTTCGACGACATTCATGGATCTCATGCATAGGGTGTTCCAACCCTATCTAGATTAGTTTTTCGTGGTCTTTGTTGATAACAATCTGATCTACTCCAAGTCTAAGGAGGAGCATGAGTTCACTTGAAGATTGTTCGTCAAACCTTGAGTGATCATCAGTTGTGCGCCAAGTTCAGCAAGTGTGAATTTTAGTTGACAGATCTGAATTTTTTGGAACAATTAGTGTCGGCTTCAGGTGTATCCGTGGACCTGGACAAAGTTGAGGCAGTCATAAGTTGGGAGAGGCCAAAATCAGTCTTTGAAATACATAGTTTCTTGGGATTGGCGAGGAATTATAGGAGGTTCATTGAGGACTTCTCCCGACTAGCTGCACCTATGACTAGAAGGAGATCAAGTTTCAGTGGGATGATTCATGTAAGAGGGCATTCCAAGATTTGACAAAGAGGTTTATTTCAGCTCCGATTTTGATAGTTCTAGAGAGGGGATAGAAGTACACAATATATTGTGATGCCTCCAAGGACGAACTTGGGTGTGTTTTGATGCAGTTCGGAGGGTGGTAACTTATGGTTTCCAGTAGTTGCAGAGCCACGAGCAAAACTACCCCACGCATGACATGAAATTGATGGTTGTTGTCTTTTCCTTGAAGGCATGACGTCACCATTTATATGGAGAGAAGTTTGAAGTGTTTTCGGACCACAAAAATCTAAAGTACATCTTCACGCTGCGGGACCTCAATATGATGCAACGTAGGTGGATGGAGTAAATGGAGGATTATGACTTTACTTTTCATTACCATCCTAGTAAGGTAAATGTGGTGGTTGATGCACTCAGGCAGAAGTCACAGGGAGTATTAGCCAGTATAGCTTCCCAGGAATAGTTGATGCCCGAGACTGTCAGACAGTTCGGGCTACACTATAGGGGTTAGACTCAAGGCACTTTGGAGAGTTTGGGGGCTACATTTTCCCTACTGAGGTAGGTGATCAAGTTCTAGGGGCAAGACACGGAGATATTATCCATCAGGGATCGAGTACAGTGAGGTATAGGTGACGAGGGTTGGGTCAGTCATGCAAATGGTAGTCTTCGATTTAAGAAAAGAGTTGTGGTTCCCTAGTCTTCGGATCTGAGAGAGAAGATCCTTATGGAGTTTCATTACTCTTGTTTTGTCGTACATCTAGGTAACACGAAGATGTACCATGATCTTCATCGCCAATACTATTGGAGTGGGTTGAAGAGGCAAGTTGGAGACTTTGTTAGTCGATGTCTTAAGTGTTAGCAAGTCAAGACTGAATACTAGAGACTAACTGGGTTGCTACAGCCTTTGGAGGTGACAGAGTAGAAGCGGGAGCACGTCACAATGGATTTTGTGACCCATTTGTCACGGACATCGTGTGGGCATGATGCGGTGTGGGTGATCGTTGACCAGATTATGAAGTCGACACACTTTTTGGTAGTGCGGATGACCTTCACACTGGAGGAATTCTACAGGTTGTATACTCGGGAGATAGTCTAGTTGCATGGGGTACTTGAATCTCTAGTATTGGATCAGGACCCTAGATTTATGGCTCATTTTTTGGAGAATTTCCAGCGGGCTATGAGGACACCATTGATGATGAGTACAACTTTTCATCCCTAGACAGACGATCATTCAGAGAGGACCATCCAGACCTTAGAAGGCATGCTACGGGCATGCGTCCTTGATCTCAAGGGTTGTTGGGAAGAGCATTTATCCTTAGTAGAGTTCACCTACAACAATAGTTATCCAGCAAGCATACAGATGGTACTTTATGAGGCACTTTATGGGAGGCTGCTTCATTCTCCAGTTTGTTAGACGTAGGTTTAAGAGAGAACCTCTACAGGTCCGAATTTGGTTTGAGACACCTCAAAGAAGTTAGATTTGATACAGAAGCGTCTTCTTAATGCTCAGAGCCTGCAGAGGAGCTACGCCAACAAGTGACAACAACCTCTAGAGTTTAGGGTTGGAGATCACATCTTCTTGAAGGTGATGCCTAAGAAAGGAATGGTCAGGTTTGGAAAGTTGTCGCCGAAGTATATCAGGCCTTTCGAGGTACTCAAGAGGATTGACACAGTCGCTTACTGGTTGGCATTATCGCAAAATCTATCGGGTGTTCACGCGGTGTTCCATGTCTCCATGCTCAGAAATACACTCCTGATCCTACACATATGGTGGATTGAGGTGAGCTGGTGGTTGATACAGAGGGACCGATGCGTATCATTTATAGCCAAGAGCAGGTTTTGCGAGGCAAGACTGTCAGGCTGGTAAAGGTGCTATGGAGGAGGCAAAATGGGAGCTTGAGGACACTATCTGTTCTTGTTCGAGGATGGAGATACATTCTTATGATCATAAGTGTTATATGACTTGTTGCATATGCATGTGGTTATGTGTGCATGTGTGTAAATTTCAAGGAAGAATTTTCTTTAGGGGTGGAAGAATGTAAAACCTAGGAAAATTTATTTTTTTATGAAAAATGGCAAAATAGTAATTAGTTGCAACAATACAGGTTGAAACCCCAAATTTTTTTATAACTCATAATAACAAAACGAACCTCACCATTTTATTCGTCTCGTGAAATCTAGTTATCTAGTCAATTTTCATTGAATTCTGAGACAGTCAAATTTTTTGCGTTTTATGATGCGATCGCGAAATACAAAAAATAATTTAAACTTAGTTCAAATAAAATATTTCAAACATAACATGGAATGAGATTTAATTGATTCAGGATGAAACCGGATCAAAAAAAGATAGGACGTATGGCGCATTGTCGGTCAAGTATCCTATGGGTATAAAAAAGGAGAAAAATCATATGTTTTCCCCATTTTGGTTGATGGATTTTCCGAAAAAGAGAATGGAAGAGAAGAGAGAGAAAGATGAGTTTTCTTCAAGCTCCTCTCTATGATCTAGGGTCACCCGTTTGTCAAATCAATTCGGGTCAAGAACAAAAGTTGATCTACTCGACGAGAGCTACGTCTACGTACCAAAAATTGGATATTTTGCCGAAGTCTTAAGAATGGAATCTTTGGAAAATCAAGGTTTGATAGGGATGGCAATGGACCGGGTAAAAGTGAGTATTCGTCCAAACTCGTCCTGTTTGAACTGGGGATAGACCATTGTATTGGACGATGGACGTACACGAGGATACTCATATAAACTCATGCGAGAATGAAGGCAAGGATGGACTAACACTTACCCACGTCCCGCTTTATCCGTTATTATTATTATATATGTTACTGTGAATATAAATCTACATATTATTGAATGATTTTTTCTTTTGAAAATTATTTTATTTTTTGATTTTTTATGGTTTTGGCTTCTAAAAGTGTAAATCTTTGTGTTTTTATATTTTTTATTTTAGATTATGTTTATGTTACATTATGTTGTGTTGCAAAATATTGAGTTGTACTTACAAGGGAGATAAATTTTTAATTATATTATGTTGGATTATGTTGCAGACAAGGTTTTAATTATATTTTGATGACAAACTTTTAATTATGTTATGATATTCTACAAGTATGTTAGATTATTTAGAATATTAGATTTATTTAGAATTTTGGATTATGTTAGCTTGGGTTTGGGCTTAGTCTTCGGCTTGGGTGAGTAATGTGGACGAGGGGTTCAGGGCACAAATGAAGGCGAGGACAGGGCGGAGACGAGAATTATAAATTTACCCGCGGATGGGGATGAGGATGAAAATTATACTTGTGAATGGGGATGAATGGAGTTTTTATAAGCGGGTACGGGAATGAAGACTACACCCCCCGCCCCCGCTTCGGCCCACTGTCATCCCGAGGTTTAAAGCTCAATTTGAACTTCTTAGAGTTTCTACCACTCGTATTATTAGGCTTCAAGAGGTAAGATTCTTCTACTACCTAGGTTTATTTTTAACCTAGGGTTTTGTAAGAAATGGGTAGTATGATTTGAGATGAAATCTCTTATCTAAATGTATTTCTAGTGTAAAACCTGAATAAATTTAAACTTTTTATGAGAAAGGACAAAACGGTAAATTGTCACTATGGTGTGAGTTGAGAACTCTTATTTTTCTAGAGCTCGGATGAAAAAATGGACATCATCGTTAGATTCGTCTTGCAAAATCTAGTTACTCAAACAAATTTAGTCGAATTTCGAGATAGTCAATTTTTTTTGGCGTTTTACGAGGTGGTCGGGTCTCGAGTGACCCAAAAACGAATTTTTTAATAAATTTTTTTAAGTTGGAAAATAATTTAAAGCAAGTTGAAATACAAGTATTTGAACTTGAATCGAAGCGAAATTTAATCGTTTCGGGGTGAAAATGAACCCGAAAAAAAGTGGTGTGACGCGACGTGGACCAAACGTTAAAGTGTATAAATAGGAACAAAAATCTGATTTTTTAGACACATCTCTACTGGGTTCAAGTTGGAAGAGAAAGAGAAAAAAAAAAAAGACTTCAAGACTTCCTTCTCAGATCTACAGAGTTTCATCAGTCGAAATTCATCGGGCCAAGTATTAAAGTCGATCTACGCAACCATACCAAAAAGGAAGGATTTCTCCGAAGATTCAAAGATGGGATTTTGGAAAAAGTTTGGTTTTGGGCAAGGTTTGGGTTCTTGGAGCTTCCTACCATTGTTTTATGCTTCAAGAGGTAGGTTTTTCATCCTACTTAGGTTTATTTCCAACCTAGGATGATTGTATGAAATGGGTTGGTTGTTAGATTTGATTTAACAAATTCCTATTGTATTTGAAATGTGAAATGGGTACTAGAAATAGGTAGAATAAATTCTATCTTGACTTGAATACATAGGTAGAATTTTGATAATTTGGTATGTGAAAATCACTAAATGTGATTTTTTGATTTATGTGATGATTATGAGCATTTTTATGTGATAACATGATTTGGTGCCTTGAAGGTGTTTGACTAAATGCCTATGTAAAAATTAAGTGTGTTATTGCATAAATTATGTTTGACATGCTTGGAAAAAATTATTGTTAAATGTAAATGTTGGTATATGCTTATGATATATTGGCATTGTGGTGACTTTATGGAAGTTATATGCTTAGGATGCAATTATCCATGTTATGTGTTAAAATGTGGTAGAAATAATCCATATGACATTCATTACATGTGAACATGATATTGATGTTTGTAATTGCTCATTACATTGCATATGCACAGAGGCATCACATTGATGGGCATGAGGCATGAGTGTGGGTGTATGTGCATGATTGATCAAACACCATTCTTGGTGGTTGATAAGTGGACTTAAGAAGGTTGGATCGAAAATCTGACTGAGTTGCATGGTTGCATGAAAAACTTATGCTTGGTATAACAAGAAGGGCTAGATACTCCCTCAGGTGCAAGTCCCAGTTACTGGTTCATACACTTTCGTTAGTACAAGTCCAAAAAAGTGTATCGATATGCGAAATTAGCGGTGCGACTCCAGAACTCCGCTGCCTAACAAAGACACATGATTTTATTTTATAAAATAGTCATTCGATGTGTAACATCCAACAATGATATATGATTTTGTTTTATAATAAAAACACATGACTTTTATTTCAAAATGATCATTGGATGTATTTCATCAATGGCGAATTTATTATACATTGGCATTGCATTGTGTTGTGGGAGCCGGTGAGGGCTCGGGTTAAAGTGCATGAGTGAGTCTTATCTCATTTCTTGACATGACATTGTAGAATTCCAACATTTAATTGCATATTCTTGTTTGGGATGGTTGTTGCTTGTTGAATGTTGCATGTGAACATTTCATATGCACTTAGGTTGGGGAGTAGCCTTTGTAGGGCATACCCTATTAAGTGTGGCTTACCCTATATGAGAAAACATTTTAGGTGTAGGGTTCACGCCGATGAAAGGCTCTCAATCGGGCCTAAATATTGAAGAAAAGTCAACTTGTGGCTTTTAATCCATTTTTGTAAAATATTTTTAAAGTTAGTTTTTGGGCATATAATATATGTAAAAGAATTTACAATTTGAACTTGTATTAACTATGTTTGATGTATATTGGACCTCAGATGGGTCATGTGATTAAATGTTGTTATATGAGTACGGATAAGACCTAATGTGGTCAATGTTGTATATTAGACCTCGGATGGGTCATATGATTGTATGATTGCACAGGTTGTGTTTTGGGTAGAGCTCTCCGTACAAAGGAGACTCTGCCTGAATTTTGTTAAATTATGGATACCAGTAAATGAGACATAATGGCATGATATTGAGTTACACGGTGTCGACGAGTATTCTGTAGGTTGATGGGTGATCAACGGGTTGATAAAAAACTCTCGATTTTTGGGGCGTCACATCCAATGTAACTAGAATATGAGAAATGGTATGTGAATGAATAAAATCAATTTTTAATGAATTGGGTTTGTTGAGAATTTTTCATTGGGTGATTTTCATAAGAATGTGATAAATTGGGCATGATTCTGTGTTTACATGATTTTGTATCTTCTGAGTGTTTGATAAAATGCATATGCTTGATTAAGTATGTTATTTGAATGAAATTGATGTAACATACTTTATCACGATGTTCGAGTATAATTATATGCTTTATGATATAAGTTACATTGAGAATTTGAAATTGTTCATGTTTTGCTCATGTGAAACTCGAG
>CM042197.1:17524781-17538445 GCA_023539305.1 Ilex asprella | reverse complement strand
TATTTCTATTCTGATAAAATTCAATTGATCAAGATCTCAGATGTCCTCCATTGTCTGGATCTAGTAGTAACAATCTTCTACGTAGCAAATAATTTCAGCTTACGAAAAAAAAAAGGACGCCAACTAAAAGCTCTAATATCATTATGTTTTTGCAACAGTTATAATGCCTTCATTCCGTATTGCTACATTTTGAATGAATGTACTTTATAAGAGAATAGACTTTCCCCATATTGGGGTAAGACTAAGTAATTTTATCCAACCCGAAACCAGCATTGGCAGAAGTTTCGTGCACTGGGCTGCGTTATACTTCATAAAACTCGTTACACAGCTAAGCTAAATATTTGCCAGGAAAGCTATTCTTGCGATGACTATGATCTAAATGGAGTGACACAAGATTGGACAATGACTTAAAGAAACTACATAGCACGGAATATTTACATAAAGCATGTTTCCTACAGTATCCTTGGATTTTTGTTCTTGTGTTTGTCTCTGTTAACATAACATTTGAAGAACTCACTTTATAATTCTGACAAACAAATATGGAGCAATTTGCAGTTTTCCAGTCCCATCGCATTCCCTTGTGCCTATTGTGTTCCTCGGCAATGATATGGCAACAGACAGCAACCCAAGGCTCAGACAGTCCATGCTTGAGTCCCCTCCAAGGTTGATAGGCCAATGGAATATGCAAGTCCCTACACAGCAGGAAGAATCAAGATTAACCCGTGATGAGCAGAAAACAGCCTTGATGAAGCTAAAGAAAGAAATCTATAATCCCCCACCAAAGGCGGGCAAGCAACTTTGGCTGTATTATCGAGAGAATTCTAGAAACAGTCCTACCGATAATGAAAACGATAAGAATGAAGATGGTAAAAGGTGTGCCATATGCTTAGAAGATTTTGTGCCCAAGCAGTTGGTGATGCTCACTCCATGCAGCCATATGTTTCACGAGGATTGCATCGTGCCATGGGTGAAGAGCCATGGACAGTGTCCAGTTTGTAGGTTTGCAATTTGCGAGCGAATGAAACAGATTGCAGTGGCTCCAAACAATATCAATGCAAATGTGGCTGCCAATGATCCATTTCCCCGCGAGCTGATTTCACTTATAAGAGCCATGGAGGAAGTTTTTGAACGAAGGACTGTAAGAACTCTGCACTGACCTGGTAGTATACAAAATAAGAAGAAAAATAGAAAACAAATGTTCTAGACTACTAGCTGCAGTTCTATTGTTACCAAGGAACCCAGTTCCCAAATTCAGAAACATAAACTTGAATAATTGTAGCCAAAGATTATGCCAGTTTATTTCTTTTCAATATGATCCTCGTGATCCTTCCTTGATACCTTGATTGATGATCCTCCACTCCCACTTTGTACACATCATTGCAGATTTGGAAACCTAAAGTGCATTTGAAAATGCAAGTTTATCCATGGTTAATTACTCATGGTAAGATCAATACTAATGATGCGTTCCAAAGGAGGAGACCTCGTAATAGTTTTTGACCACAATGGTGAGTTATGTTAAAATTGTGAAAATGTGGACCATTTATTCTTACATTGTCCAATCGCATTAGCATTATAAAATAAATATTAGAGTTGGTATAGCTTTACTGGGTGGCCGCAAGATCAATTTCATCTATGCTTTGCTTAGACTTCAAAACTTTGGCAGAAAATGGGAGGGGTTTTACAGTTCAGCAATGTGCTTTCCTAGCCATTTGGATTATTTGGTTGGAGAGCAATTACAGGATATTTGCAGATTAAAGTGAAGTGGTGGGTGGATTGTGGGATCAGGTTTATTTTTTTAGCTTCATTTTGGAATTCATTGACAAAGTCTTTGACAATGTCTCCCTTTTTTGTATTACAGTGAATTGGACAGCATCACGTGGAGTTTTCTGCGAGTATTAGAATTAAGTTATGTTGCATATGTTTTCTGAGTATTGATTGTGTTAAGAGTTTTTATTTTTATGTTTTATATTTGTGGAGGGTAATATTGTAATTACTCAAAATAGGGCTCATAAATAAGAGAGTGTAGGGCAACACTGCTCATACACAGATTATTTGTCTCGATGTCTCTTCCGTCTTCTTCCGCCTCTCTCTCTCAAACCTTAATCTTAAATTTACTTTTTTACTTGGTGTCAAAGCTGAGTAGCATATGTTGGTCTCCTATATTCAGTATGTCGTATGCCACCACAATAATCACATCTACAGCCCCAATCGCCATCACAACCACAATTCGAGTCTGCCATCACGAAAACCACGGTAACTATGTCACAAACAACCACTTTCACACCAGAGCACCACAAATAGAGCCAAAGAAAAATTTTCAAATATGCAAACCATGCCGGGGTGAGGCAGCAAACCACACCAGAGCAACAAATCTTCATCAGACTGCCCAAACGGAACTTATAGGAGCCAGAAAAAATCAGAAAAATGCACTCTGGAACAGTCTCCAGTACTGTTCATCATCTTCCCAACCTAGGCGACACTGCTACAGGCACAAAAAACATACATAAACCCTCCAAGAGGGGGGTTGGGTAACTCCCAGAAATCCAGGTAAGGCCAAAGCGGCACCCACAAAACCAAATCCAAGCAACAAATGTAGAGAAGAAGAGCTCCACCAACCACTGTTCAGTGGGTGTTTCACCAGATTCAACTGCCCAACACAACAAGAAGAAGCAGAAGCCAGAAGGCTCACAATCAGCAGCCAACACACACAGCCGACAGCCAACAGAACCAAAGAGTAAAAACATACCAAAGAGGAACACAACACACTAAGACATAGAGGAAACTCCCAGATTTGTCGTTGGAAGACCACAAGAACAGTACCCGTCGGTAAAAAAATACCAAAAACGCATAACAACACTCCAAGAGGGCTGAATATGTCCAAACAACCCTCTATTCATCTAGTCGGAGCTCTCTGTGAAGGATCAAAGCCTCCAATCGCAAGAAAAAACCCCAAATCTTTAGATCTAAAAAAACTCCCTATTTTCACATAAGTATTCAAAAATAGAAAACTCTAACAAGATGACTTCACAGATCAAAAAAAAAAACAAGATAACTTCAAAAAATACCACGGTCTTTATAACAAGAAAACAAGCCACGCAATGGATCGTCGGCGTCAGAAAGTGCTAACGTTATGCTAACATCAGCATGACATCACTTTCCGACAGATCTCGACAAGTGCACAATAATAGTTGAAGGCCTATGTGATCGGCTCCTTCATTTGTTTTGATGACGTAGGATATTATTGGAGATTGGTTGATAAACTGACCTACCTCACAATTACGCATCCCAATATCACATTTGTAGTTGGAATAATTAATCAATTTATGCATGCTTCTCGCAAGCCTCATTGAAAGGCTGTTTGTCATATCTTTCGGTATCTTAAAGGAGCACTTGAAAAAAGATTATTATATCGGTATTTACCAGATATGACTATTGTTGACTTTTCTGATGCTTACTAGGCAAGTAGTCGCACTAATAGACAATCTCCTTCTAGTTATTGCATATTTGTTAGTGGTAATCCTGTTACTTAGTTTAGCAAGAAACAAAATGAAGTTGCACTTTCAATTGCAAAGACAGAACATCGGACAATGGCGCACACGATGCGTGAAATGTAGTGGGTGCGTACACTACTTCGTGATATGGGGATTAGTATGTTTTCTCCTATGCAGATGCATTATGATAAACAGATAGTTATTTTCAATGTTAATAATCCAATGTTTCATGAGCGCACCAAACACATAGAAGTAGACTATCATTTTATTCAAGATCTCCTGATGTGAAAAAAGATTATCACTGCATATATCAAGTCTAGTGATCATTTGGGTAAACCATGTCGTATTAAGAACATTCAGTAACTGGAGGAAAAGAAAATACAATCTGATGTAGAGGTGAAATGAGGAATGGCAAAATGAGATATTACTGCCTTGTAGATATTTGCAACAAGGCTCCTTAAGCAAATTAATCAGAACATTAGTGGAGTTCTAACTACAAAGGAAGTAACAGAAATTCCTCTACCAAGAAGGTGCTCATCTGACTTGATTGACTTGGTTTATGGGTAACTACCAACATATCGAGTTTTAGTAGTCATCCAAAGAACACGGGATTGGAACTCCTCTCAATCACTAAAAAAATGTCTCTTTCCTGAACTCTAAAGTGGATTTAATCAGATGGTTAATGTGTACCTCCTCCATAGGTGGAGAACACTTATATGGCGGGGGGAGACGACTCTCGCCCGATATGGGACGAGAGGTCAAAGGCTACTAGGTGTTCACCCAGGTCAACCGAAATCCTTTGTGGAGGGTGATACCCCTTACAGTAACCAAACTATCTCTATTGTGATAGATACCATAGCATGATAGGTAGCTTCAGTTGAAAAAAGAGCAATAACTATTTGCTTCTTACTTTTTCAAAATATAAGAGAATCATCAAGAAAAATACAAAAAATAATGGACTTGCAATCCATACAATCACCAGTCCAGTCAGCATCGAGTAAACCCTGAGTTCTATAGAAGAGGAGGAAAAAATAATAGACTCTGATGCAGAGTACCTCGAAGATACCAAAAGATATGGAGAATAGCAACCTAATGAACAATGGTAGGTGAGGCAACAACTGACTAACAATGTGAACATTATAAGTGAGATCTGGCCAAGTAACTATAAGATAAAGTAGACTCAACAATAGTGCGGTAGAGAGTAGAATTAGATAAGAGAGTACCATCTGAGGAAGAATAACGAACATTGAGCTTTTAAGGATGTCACAATTGTCTAATGATCTAATAAACGAGCTCACTCAATAACATCCAATGCATTCTTGAATTAAGAAAGTTGATAACCTTTGGGAGAGGAAGCAACCTCAATCCCCAAAAAATATCGAAGATGACTTAAATCTTTCATCTCGAAATCATCTTGCAACTGATTTTTCAGTAGTTATATTCCAACAGTGTCATCATCTATAATAATCATATTATCAACATAAAGTAAGAGAATAAAAGAGCTTGAATGGAGCATAGAATCATGATCACTAGCATAAAAACCCAAATCATAAATGACTGATGGTAACTTGGCAAACATGCCCTAGTAGCCTGTTTAAAACAAACCTTGTGAAGTCTGCATACTTGACCAAAATTATGAGACATTTCAAGATGAGGTGTCATAAAAACCTCTTCAGAATAGTCTTCATATAGAAAAATATTTTTCACATTTGGCTGAGACAAACTCCATTGACGAATGACAGTTATTGTAATCATAGTACTTACAATGGTCACCTAGGAAATACGAACAAAATCTCATCATAGTCTAAGTCATACTCTTGAGCAAATTCCTTGGTTCAATGTTGTGAAAAGCTAAGGGGAGAAATGAAACGAAACAAGACTCCCTCGCCTTGAGCACCCCATGCGAAGCGAAGACGATTGAAACAAGAAAAAAACGACAAAAGTGAGCGCCTTTCGCTTAAGCGATAGGCGAGAAAAATGACACCTTTACTAAGTTTTTTAAGTTGTTTATTTTTATTATGGACCGTTGGACTGGAAAATTTGACTTTTGAATTGGGGCAATTGGAATAAAATTGTGAGATGCTCATACACCCAATAGCCCCTTATCTCAATATGTAGAACACCCAAACCCTAAATTTGCCTAAACAATAACTGAAGCTGAAGCTGCTAGTTCTCTCCTTCCTGAAGAAGTCCCAACAAAATAGGTTTACCCCATTTCTCTTCTTCTCTGTTTTATTTCTCTTTTTCTTTTAATTCTTCTTCTTCCTCCTTGACAGAAAGCCCTGCTCATCTGAACAAATTTGTTGCTGCTTTTGTCTTCTACTTCCTGAAGCTGCTAGTTCTCTTGTTCTTGAAAAAGTCCTGAAAGAACAAGTTTGCCCCTTTTCTTCTTCTTCGACAGAAAGCCCTGCTCATATGAATAGACTTACTGCTTCTGTTGTTGCTTCTGCTATTACTTCTATCTTCTTCTTCGGTTCTTCTCTTCTCTTCTCTTATTCTTCTACTTTTTTTAATCCTTCTTTTTCTTCTTCGACAGAAAATAACCAGGACATGCTGCTTCTATCTTCTTCTTCGACAACACAGGTATGCTCTTTTCTTTCCTCCTTTTTTCTTCTTCTGTAGATTCTACTTCTTTTGGTTTTACCTTTTCTCTCTTCTTTTGCTTCTGCTTCTATTTCTACTTCTACTTTTGCTTCTTCTTTTTCTATGTTTCTGTTTTTGCTTCTGCTTCTACTCTTGGGTTTGCGGCTGTGAGTTTGTTGTTTGTCGCAGGTTGTCGTGGACTGATATGGACTAGTATAAGGATAGGTAGTTGGTGTATGGACTGGTATGAGGATGGGTAATCGGTGGAAGACTATTTGTTGCCTGGCAGTCGATGTATGGACTTTGGGGCTGTCGGTGTGGCCTAGGTGGTTTCGGCAGTGGCTGGTTTTGCTTGAAGGTAATTTGCCGGTGAGGCAGTCTTGGTGGAGGCTAAGGTTAGGAAGAAGGTTAGGGTTGGGGTAGGGTTAGGGTATGGATCTGATACCAACTTGAAATATTTAGAAGAGAAAAAAGGATCCAAACTAAGTGTACAACCCCCGTATATATAGTCAAATAATAAATATACAATAAGAATAAAAAGGGTAAAACAAAGATAAAAGGAAAAACCCTACTAAACTTGGAAAACCTTAATAAACTAGGTTATAATTCCAACACTCCCCCTCAAGTTAGGCACAAAAAATATCAACTAAGTCAAGCTTGACAACGGAGTCCGGGAGAATGGATAGAGTGACAGGTTTGGTGAAAATATCCGCAACCTGATCACTAGTCCTCACAAACAATGGAGTGACAATACTACAACTAACATTCTCCCGTAGAAAGTGAACATTGATCTATATATGCTTCGTCCTCTCATGTAATACGGAGTCAGAAGCGAGCTGAATAGCAAATCGATTATCACAACATACTGTGGATGGAAAAGTCACTGAAAATCTCAACTCGCCATGAATCAATCGTAGCCAGATAATCTCACACGTGCCAAGTGTCAATGCCCGATACTCTGTCTTTGCTGACGAGCGGGAGACAACTGCCTGTTTCTTGCTCTTCCAAGAGATAAGATGAGTCCCTCAAAAAACACAGAAGCCCGTAGTAGATCGACCATCACACGCTCTCCCATAATCTGAATCTAAATAATAAGATAGAGAACCAGTCTGAGATCCTGATGTATAGAACAATCCAAGTCCAGGACAAGACTTAAGGTACTGAAGAATATGATAAACTGCATCAAGATGAGGCTGACATGGCCTGTGCATGAACTGACTAACTCGGCTAACAGCGAATGAAATGTCTGGCCTAGTGTTGGCTAGGTAGATAGACAGTTGGATCTCTCAACTCCTCATCTTCAGCAATAAGCTTCAGGTTTAGAATCATGGGTGATGATGTCGATTTGCACTCCAGCATCCCAGTGTCTAAGAGAAGATCCAGAACATACTTTCTCTGAGAAAGAACAATACCCCTACTACTACAGACAACCTCAATCCCAAGAAAGTATCGCAGAAATCCAAGGTCTTTCATATCGAAGGCTTTCCCAAGGTTTACCTTAACCTGCGCAGTCCCAGAAACATCATCCCTAGTAATAATAATATCATCAACATATACCAAAAGGATGACACACTGTCTAGAAGTATTTCGTCGAATAAAGCAGGTATGATCAGAATGACATCTGATGAACCCTAAACGTACGACTACATCACTAAAGCGAAAGAACCAGGCTCGTGGTGACTACTTCAGTTCATAAAGAGACTTACGCAGTCGACATATCTTTTCAGCATACTCTCCTTCACCACGAAAGCCCGGTGGTACATCCATATAAATGATCTCATCCAGATCACCGTAAAGAAATGCGTTCTTCACATCTAACTGATGAAGAGACCAAGAGTATTCTGCAGCCAAAAAAAAAATTAACCGAACAGTATTCAACTTTGTCACAGGGACAAATGTAACACCAAAATCACAACCTGGTACTTGAGTAAAGCCCTTTCCCACAAGTCTAGCCTTGTGACGATTAATAGTACCATCCGTAAGAAATTTCAAGGTGTAAACTCAGCGACAGCCAACAGGCTTCATCCCTGAAGGTAAAGAGACAAGATCCCATGTATGATTACGCTGAAGAGTGTCCATCTCTGTCTGCATGGCAAGAACCCACTGAAGCTCCCGCATAGCCTCTGAAATAGAACGAGTAACTGGCGTATCTGATAATGCCATGCTATAAGCTCGAAATATAGGAAATAGATCCCCATAAGAAATATAAACAGAGATCGGATATAAAATCCTGACGGTCCAACCATAACGATCAACTGGACGGCGAGCACGCCGCGGATAACGACGCCTTAAATCATCATCATCCACTAACAATGTCTCATCCGATAAAGTAACTGGGTCAGTACCTGCAATCTCATCAGTACTATCAACAGGTGCATCAACATGCTCAACGAACTGAGAAGTATTACCTGCATCGCCTGAGGTAGAGGGAACATCAACAGGGGGATGAGAGCGAGGGTGACGAACATAAACCTGCAAAGAAAAAGAGACTGGTGACTCTGTACTAACAGGAATGAAGGGCTCTAGAGAAGGAGAGCTGATGACTCTGTAGTGATTGTGATCAATGGCTCTCGCTCCTGTGGTAACGAAAATCAAAAGGAGTATCATCAACTAAAGGGGCACACACAGGACTAGAAGAAAAATAAGAAATATGCTCAAGAAATGTCACATCTAAACTGTGATACATATGTCGCCTGACAGAATCATAATACCAATATCCCTTAGACTAATGACAATAGCCCACAAAAACACAACAAATTGCTTTATCATCAAGCTTATGATGAGTAGGAAACCGATCTTAAACAAAACATGTGCAGCCAAAAATACAAGGGGGCTGAAAAAAGTATCCGCTCAGGGAATAAGACCTGTAAGGGAGCCCTATGTTGAAGAACACGACTTGGTGTACGATTGCACATAAAGGTAGAAGTCAAAACAGCAAAATGTCAATAAGATTTTGATACCCCCATACCTCTAAGCATACAACGTACCATCCCTATTAAACTCTTATTTTTCCTTTTAGTAACTTTATTTTGCTTAGGAGTATATGGACAAGTGAGTTGTTGAAAGATACCCTGAGAAGAAAGGTGTGACACTAAACCATCAGACACATTTTTTGGCATTATCCGATCGAAGGGCACGAACAATGACATCAAATTGTGTCTTAATCATCTGGTGAAATTGAGTAATTATAGGGAGTACATCGGACTTCCTATGCAAAAGATAGACCCAAGTACAACGTGTATGGTCATCTATAAATGTCACATAGTATCGAGCACCTAACAGAGCAGTAACAGGAAAGGGTCCTCAAATATCATAGTGTATTACGACAAATGGCTTAGGTGACTGATGCATACGAGGAATATAACTGGTCCTAACATGTTTCAATAAAGAACATATAACACAGTTAACTTTATCACCAACACAAACATTGTTCAAAGCAAGAAATAGCATACATAAATATTTAAAATTTGTATGTCCAAAATGGTCATGCCACAACTAAACAGTTTATGGCGAAAAATCATAACGACAAGTATTAGGTAAAATACTAGCATGTAAGCTAGGAATAGACAAAGACAAAATAGGTGTAGGAATTGGAGAAACTTGAGGTGAATCGCCTAGATAATACAATTCATCTCGCGCATGTCCCCTGATAATAATTCTCCTAGTACTCAGGCCCTGCAAATAACACGAATCAAATAACAACACAACCGCACAATAAAATCTCTGGTTAACTGATGGACAGATAATAGATTCATGGCCAACTTTGGCGCATGAAAAACTAAAGGTAATGTAAAGCCATCTGGAATGCAGACTGTACCCCTACTAACAATAGGGGCATGTGTCACATCTGCTAGTTAAACTTGTGTATGTAACTGCTCATCAAAAGTGGTGAAGTGACGGGCCTCACCTGTGATATGACCATTCGCACCCGAGTCCAACATCCAAAGAGGAGACGGACTGGTGCAAGTATGAGAGGCACGGGGTATACCTGTAGTGGTGACAGTAGCAGAAGTCAGACCTTGAGAAGTTAGGGGGGACATAAGTATATCCAATCGGGAAGTGATAGCATCCATATCACTCTGCCAAGGAGAAATAGTAAAAGCAGCAGCAGGAGCAGTAACAGTAGGTGGTGGTACCTCAGCAATAGCAGTAGTACGGTCGCAAGGTGGCAGCTTAAGCTCTGGATGGAGCTTCTAACAAGCAGCCTTGAGATGTCCTAGTCGGCCACAATAATCACACTGACGAGAATCTCCCTGTCTGCGCTGATCTGGGGCGCCCTGACAGCGCTAGTCCGAGCGCTATCCACCTCTGGCTGAGGATCCTGAACGAGACCCGGTAGTTACTGCAAGGGCCATCTGATCGACCGGAGAAGTCAAGGCTGCAACTAGAAGTGATGTAATACGGACACAGCGCTCATGCTGCTCAATCATCACATACACCTCATAAAGAGACGAAAACCTCAACATCGACAAAATCTGAGAACGAGGTCCCTCAAACTCATCACGAAGTCCCATAAAGAACTTGTGAATCCTATCCTCCTTCTCTCGAGCATGTAAGAATGCTGCTCCTTTGGGCTATATCTTCGGAATAACAGCAGAGGACGTAGAGTCTGATACTCAAGCCATCGCTGGATCAAAAAATCATAATAATCCTGAACGGTCATATCTCCTTGCCGATCATATGAAAGCTCCTGAGAAAACTCATAAACACGAACTCCCCATCTAGACTGGGTATACATCTTTGATAATGCGCTCTATAGCTTCGGAACAGAGTTATGAAACTGATGGATCGTGCAAACAGATGGCGCAGTTCTCAGTGAACCACGTAGAATATCCAGGGTCGTCATTAGCTGGCTTTGAGTTAGATCCCGTCAGCCAACCAAGCTTCCCTACTCGACCAAACTGTAATGAGCGAGGCCACTCAGCGAAGTTACGGCCATTCAACAACTGTGTCGTAATTTTCTGAGAGATCATGCCCGGTAGTGCTGGTAATATAGTTGTGTCAATAGGTACTGTATACTGGTCAAACATAAAAAGGGAAGTACCAATAGATGTCTCAACGGTAGATGTGTCAATAGTAGAGGTCTCAATTCCCTCAGAAGTAGCCATATCAACAATACTAAGGCACCCGTGACAAAAATAACTGTAAGATAAATAGAGGGATAAAATAAGGGAGAACAATATACCTTCAGTCGAACAGTAGCGATAGATAAAAAAGGTCCAGAAGCTTATAAATAATCAAGTCATAGTGCCCAGAAATCCAGTAAATATAAATAAGTGATCTACTGCATCAAGAGCAGATCAATGGAGAAGAGAATTCAACCCTTCTTAAAAGGTTTTATGGTACCAAATACTACGACGCACGAAGGCAAAAACACAAAGCTATGACGAAGAGCGTGACCTAGCAGTAGGCTGGTTCACTAGAGTGGACTGGTTCGTTGGAGGGGGAGTGATTTAATATTGGGTTTGTTGGTGTATTGGGTTTATCGATGTATTGACTGTAGTTGGGAGGCAGCTGGTTCGAATAATGGCAGTTGGTATGTCGGTGGGTGGACTTTGGGGCTTGGTATGTCGGTGGGTATATGGTATGTCGGTGGTGTATGCAGGTCGGTGTTATGGCAGTATGCTGGCGATTTAATATTGGGTTTGTGGCTATGAGTTTGTTGTTTGTCGCAGGTTGTCGTGGACTGGTATGGACTGGTATAAGGATAGACAGTTGGTGTATGGACTGGTATGAGGATGGGTAATCAAGGGAAGACTGTTTGTTGCTTGGGCAGTCGGTGTATGGACTTTGGGGCTGTCGGTGTGGCCTGGGTGGTTTCGGCAGTGATTGGTTTTGCTTGAAGGCAGTTTGCCGATGAGGCAGTCTCGATGGAGGCTAAGGTTAGGGTTTAGGGTAGGGTTAAGGTATGACTCTGATACCAACTTGAAATATTTAGAAGAGAAAAAAGAATTCAAACTAAGTGTAAAGCCCCTGTATATATAGTCAAATAATAAATGTACAATAAGGATAAAAATGGTAAAACAAAAATAAAAAAGGAAAGTCCTACTAAACTAGGAAAACCCTAATAAACTAGGTTATAACTCCAACATAGGACTAACTTGAGCTAGGTTTGAGATATTCTAAAGGTGTCTATCTTCATATGTACAGAAGAGATAAAGCATAGAGGGGGTGTAAACAATTAAGAGTTTTCAATTAAGTGACTCTTTTGCAATCTTCTTGATTAGAGTCATCAACTTATCATTGTTCTATTTTGATTTTGTTAATGTAAAAACTATTACTAGCAGATATTATAAAGCGACCCCTTTTGCTATTCACAAGTTCCCCTCGTATCTTTTTGTGGCTAATGCACATAAAAACTTGATGTACAAACATTTCCTATTGTGAGGACAATACACTGAAAATTATCTTCAAGAGCAACATAGTGTAGGCATGGACACATTTAATGGTAAATCATCTCGTCCCCATCAACCTAACACCTTTACTTTGATAAGCACAAGTAATCAGATGTAGATGAATTTGAAGTCCAAATTTAGAAGTTGACAAGTAGGCTCTTATAAGTGTGTAGAAAACATGGCAGAATTCATTAACAAATTCCATATATGCAAGCCTTCCACAAAAGCAAGGATATTGAGTCGTATATGAACTCCTCCTAATTAGCTAGGGTCAAGCATATCCAATGGGTGCCCTAGTTGGGACCAACCCAAAGTTCAACACTAGAAAAAAAAAGCCGAAAAATCTATAATTATTTCTTATTTATTTTTCTTTTTGTTAAATAGGTAACATTTTTTTAGAAAGCAAATAAAAAAGAAATCACAATGGCATATAAAGACAGGTGTTCCTCCAACCAGATGCATACATCAACAAAGCTTACACTTTTGGCTAAGGCATGAGCCACTATATTCTATGTTCTCCGAACAAGTAAAATAAATATCATGGCTACAAAAATTATTGCTTTTGTAAGTTGCTCAAAAGCACCATAAGCTACATGTATGCTTATTATAGTTGCATTTATCATCACAACGTTACCTATAAAGCACGAATACTTCGTCAAGGTCGACGTGCTTATATCAGATGCGATGCTTATTAGATATTCAAAGATACGTATTAGATACGCATTATACGTCTCTGATAATTAATAAAATATGTAGATACTTCACGGATATTTCAAAACATGAGGCAAGATGTATAATTTTTTATTTAATCTATAACCTCTCCTTTTGAGTTCACATACAATACAAAATATCAACAAAATTCCGTTTGATTTTGAATACACGAGTTTTTTTTAAAATATTATCTACAATTACATATCAAAAGAATATAAAAAAATGAGTTAGTTACACTATAATCTTAAAAACAAATACTTGTAAACAAACGAACTAGTTAAATGTGGTTCTAATTCTTTTAATTGATCATGTTCATTTTGTGAATATATCATAACGAGATGATATTACATCTTTTTTAAAGTAAAAACTCTTAATCCCGAAGGTAGTAGGCAAGAATCAAAATGTCGTGTAGACACGTTTGAAACGTCCAAAACGTTTCGTAATTTCTACACACCGACACGAAACATGGGTTAAATCTCAAAAT
>CM042197.1:17505885-17519781 GCA_023539305.1 Ilex asprella | reverse complement strand
GCTTAAGGATGGGCACACCCTATATTTTATGAAAAATACTATTTGGACCTAGTTTAGGATGGTCATATTTCATTAAAAAAAATTTCATTAAATCAAAAATGATCAAAAGTTGATACATATAACGTATTTAAATAAAATAAAACAAAAAATCAATTACAACTCTTATCGAAATGTGAGGCTAATTACATGTATTTATAATTAACACTAACGAGTTTTCATATTTTATATCCAAATCGCAAAGCTATCAAAAAAAAAAAATCAAGAAGCGTAATAATACCACTGCTATTAAATGGAAACAAATCAATCATCAATCGGAGAAAAATAAAGATCAAGTGCAAGCAATTTCACTTTAAAATTTTGAATTTAGAACCAAAAGAACACACAAATTTGCAAACTGTTAAGTTGTGAGAATTAACACAATATTAGAGAGAAACACAATATTAAAGAGAAAAAGAGAGTGGTGAAATTTTAACTTACCTCTCACAAACCACTTGTATTTATAGTTAATTTATAATAATACAAAAGACGTGTTACACCCTCTAATATTTACACATAATACCCTAATACTCTCTCAAACTAGACTATATGGATCATAATCCAAGGTTGGAACAAATTGTTGTAAGACGTGTACGACTTAATGCTTTGGTAAACATATCTACATCCAAGGTTGGAACAAATTGTTGTAAGATGTGTACGACTTAATGCTTTGGTAAACATATCTACAAGTTTCAGATTTCACAAATGGAGTCGTAATCTCTCCAACTACTATTTTGTCTCGAATAAAGTAGCAATCAACCTCAATATGTTAGGTTCTCTCGTGAAACACTGGATTGACAGCGATATAAATAGCTGTTTGTCTGATTGTCACATAACGACTGTAAAGGAGGTTGAAATGGAAATCCAATTTCCTAGAAGAAGTGTAATAACCAAATCAACTCACTCATCGTATGTGTCATTGCCCTATACTCAGCCTCAGCACTGAATCTCGCTATCATAGGTTGTTTCTTACTTTTCCATGAGACAACATTATCTACTAAGAAAGTACAATAACCAGTGGTTAATCTCCGATCAGAAGGAAAATCAGCTCAATCAGCATCTGAGAAACCTTCCACTCTAAGATGTCCATAAACTCGATATAATAATTCAAGACCAGGAGCACTTTTGAGATATCGCATAATACAAATTACTGTCTCCCAATGTGGTACTCTAGGATACCCCATATCTGGTCGAGTAATATACTCACTGCATAGGAAATATCTGGTCGAGTAATAAGAGATAATTGAGGGTCACAACCAATCTACGATACCGACCCGAATTCTCAAACAATGCACCATCATTCATCAACAATTTGTGATTAAGATCCATAAGAACATTAATAGGCCTGCCACCCAACAAACCTGCTTCCTCTAGCATATCAAGTACATATTTCTTCTAGGATAAACAAATACCCTGTTTAAATCGAGCCACCTCAATACCAAAAAAATACCTGAGTTTTCTCATATCCTTAGTATAAAACTGGTCTTGCAATAATATTTTTAACTTGGTAATTCCCTCAGAATCATTTCTAGTAATCACAATATCATCTACACAGACCACTAATAGAACATATTCGGCATCCGTATGTCTATAAAACATAGAATGGTCTGTTTGACATCAAAGAAGACCAAACTCTAAAACTAAATGTGAAAACTTACCAAACGATGTCCTCGATGACTGCTTCAAACCATACAAAGATTTCTTGAATCGACTTACACTCTTACCGTACTCCCCTTGAGCAGTAAACTCAAGTAGTTGTTTCATGTATACCTCTTCAACCAAGTCACCATATAGGAAGACATTCTTGACATCTAACTGAATTAAGTGTCAATCAAGATTAATAGCCAAAGAAATCAAGATACAAACAGAGAAAATTTTAACAACAGAAGAGAAAGTCTCCTCATAATCAACAAAAGTCTAAGTAAAGCCCTTGGCAATAAGCTGAACTTTGAGACACTCTACAAAACCATCCGAATGAAATTTAACAGAATACATCCAACGACAACCAACAGTTCATTTAACAAGAGGTAAAGGAACGAGATCCCAAGTCCCATTATGATGTAAGGCATCCATCTTCTCCTTCATAGCTTTCCTCCGACCCGAATCAGATGACGCATCATATAAGTGCTTAGAGATAGAGATAGTAGATAATTGAGAGATAAAATAAGATAAAACAGGAAACAAAGCATTATATGAAACAAAATGAGCAATGGGATTATTAGTAACACATGAACGAGTACCTTTTCGAAGAGCAATAGGTAAAGAGTCTAAATTATCTAATGTACCAGGATCAGCAAACGGCAAGAAAGATAGTACAGACACCTCAGTTGATGGACAAGAACAACGAGTATACACGAAGAGGTAAAATAAATGATAGGTAGCAAAATATCTTACGATGAGGGAAGAGATGATGGTACAAAAGACGACTCAAAGTCCAAATCCAAAGGCTGAGTAAGTGCTAGAAAATATGGAACAGATTCCTCAAACGTGACATCGACATTAGTAAAGTATCGTCATAGAGAAGGACTATAGCAACGATACCAATATCCAAGAAATATATATTTGATAGCCCAAGGATCAAGTTTATCAAACTCATGGCCCAAATTGTGAACATAACAGATACACCCAAAAAACCTTAAGAGTTAAGAAGAATAAGGGCTTACTAGGAAAAATGGCAGAATATAGACTTTGTCCATTTAACACAGGAAATGACATACGATTAATAAGATGACAAGCACTGAAAACAACATCACTCAAAAAATATCGGAGAATATTCATTTGGAATAACAGTACACGGGTGACTTCCAACAAATGATTATTCTTACGTTCAGCAACACCATTCTGTGGAGAGGTGTAAGCACAAAAAATTTGATAAATAATACCAATTTTACTAAGATAAGCTAAAAAATGATCAGATTCATATTCTCGAGCATTATCTGAACATAAAATACGTATACGACAACCATACTGAGTTTTTATTTACTTGTAAAAGATTTCAAATATAAAAAATAATTCAGAACGAGCTTTCTTCAGAAACAACCATGTCACATAAGAATAATCATCCATAAATGACACAAAATAAGAATATTTATTAAATAAAATATTCTTTATTAGACCTCATACATCAGAATAGACCAACTCAAATGGACTAGATACACAATTATTGACTCTAGACTGAAAGGACACACGGTGATGCTTACTAAGTTAACAAGCTTCACAAGACACAGACAACACATAACTAAAACTGAAAACTGAAAACTTGGCACTTCAAATTTTGGAGAGAGGGATGTCCAATACGACAATGCCATTGAAAGGGAGACAACGAGGTCTATAGAGCTCGAGTAGGTGAATCAAAGTCAAAGTAATATAGGTCACCAACTTCATGTCCCGTACCAATCTTTCTCTTCGTCTTGAGATCCTGAAATATTCAATTGAGAGAACGGGTAATCTTGCTAATGGAAAGTAAACTAAAAGAAAATTGAGGAACAAATAATATGGAAGATAGGGACATATCAGGACTCAAGTAAGTAGTCCTCAAACCTGAAACTTTAGAGCAAGTACCATCAGCAAAAGTAACACTATGTATTAAAGTAGCAAACTGATAAGTAAAAAAAACACCAGACGCACCAGTCATGTGATCAGAAGCTCCAGAGTATATGATCCAAGGACTGCGAGTGGAGGACAATAAACAAATGAAAACAGTACCTGACTAGGCAAAAATAGCAATAGAGGAAGATGGAACAGCCTGTTGCTGGGACAGAAACTGAGCATACTCCTCTCGTGTAAGAGTAACCGACCCAGAATCTGGTGGACCTGACCGAGATATAGAAGCAACAATCGAGATATTATCCTGATAGGAAACCTGATTAGCAACACCAGAAGGTTTTTCATGTAAATCCCAATAAAAATCAACATACAAGAACGAAGTCCATTATAACCCCCACGACCACTTGTACGACCTCCACGTCCACCTCGATGACCATAATGTGGCTACTAAGAACCACAAGATCTGAGCAATCAGTGGAGACACCATGATCGATGTCTGAAGGACTAGTAGACAAAATAGCATGTTGTAAACGGGAGAAAACCTCAAGTAGAGAGGGAAGACTAGAACCACCCAAAATCTGACAACGAATAGCCTCATATTCTGGCAAAAACTGAACAACATTTAAATTTTCATCTTGCTTCTGCCAAATCGCTGCATCAGTAGTGAATAGATGGCAGAGCTTCAACTCTTCACAAACTCCTCGAACATGAGAGTAATAATCTTTAAGACTCAGAATACCCTACTCTAGGCGAAAATTCTATTTGCACACCTCATAAACATGAGTAAAATTACTTGTATTCGAATACATAGTAGCCAAGTGGTCCAATATGTCTTTGGCAGTATCAAGATAAAGCAGAGTAGAGCTAATATTGGGCTCAATACTATTCAACAGTAAAGAGATAATTTGAGCATCGTCTTGTTCTCACTGATCATACCCAAGATTGTCTCGAAGGAAGACTTGAACGGAGCTAGACCATAAAGTATAATTGGTCCCATTGAGTTTAACAGAAGTCATGGGCCCATTAACAAGAACTGGAGAGGCAGAAATAGGTGGTAAAGATGGAGCAAGGACGTTAACATCTTTCTTGGGTTCCATAACAGTACAGTTAATAGCAAACAAAAGCGTTTTACTGGTTGGTTGGGCTACTGGGTGACTGAACTAAGTAATAGGAGTCCACTGGATTATTGAACCGAACACAGAGAGTTCCCTGGCCCACTGAACCAGACAAGATAAGTCCGCTAGACCGCTGAACCGGACAAGATAAGTCCACTGGACCATTGAACCGGACAAAAAACAGATGGAACCGATCTGAACTGGTGTAAACGTTACTAAATCGGGACTGAATCACTGAACTTGGACTAAACCGGGGTTGAACCGAACTTGGACCGGTCTGTTCTGAAGCCTATTGGATCTGGGCTGAGTCTCCAGGATCTGGATCCAAGTTTAACTCTGGATCTGGATCCAGGCTGAATCTGGACTGGGCTTGGATCTGTTACCCAAACCCGCAACTGACCCAGTTCGAGTGGGTCATCTTCTTCACCAACCAACAACAATTCGCCTTTAATGTCGACGGTGTCGAGAGAAGCCACCAATGTCAACGGCAACCAGCGACTACCACTACCACCACCAGACGAAGTCATCGATGACGATGACCAACAGCCACAAACGTCAGCCACACCACCATGATTGAACAGTGACAACACACCGCCACAATTGAACAGTGACAACGTTGACCACACCAATCGACAACAACCAATGACTACCACCACCACCAGACGAAGTCACCGATGTCAACAACCAGCAACCACAAACGTCAGTCACACCACCACGATTGAACAGTGACAACAACTTAAGTTAATATTTACAATTGAATAGCGACAGCAACTTGAGTTAATATTTGGATATAAAATTGTTTAGCTCTAATACCATGTTAAGTTGTAAGAATTAACACAATATTAAAGAGAAAAAGAGAGTGGTTAAAACTTAACCTACCTCTCATAAAACACTTGTATTTATAGTTAACTTATAATAATACAAAAGACGTATTACACCCTCTAATATTTACGCATAATACTCTAATACTCTTAACACAAATCAAGATAAATTTTAAGGGTGCACACAACAAACTATGTCTAAAATACCCGTACAATTTATATATATATAATTAAGAAAAAAAAATTGACGGTGGGCTGGCCCCCACATAGATCCACCCTTGCGCTCAGCCCCTAATTTCTCAATGAATTAAATGCGTGAGGGTGGGTCCCCTCTTGGTCTAGGTGTCCTCTTCTAATTGGTCAGCCGAATTATGTTCTGTCAAGTACCATTTCCACCAGCTGGTTATGCCATTATCAGCAATTGAGGGGGCTAGAAGCCTAATAAACGCAATTCAATCATATACTCATTTTTCAATCTTAATTAAGGAACTGTGATCTATTTTTCAATCATTTACTCTCTAAAATGTTATAAGATGTCTTCAATTTGTATTTTAGGTGGTTTCTCGCCAGTCAAATTGATGTATTGACCATTATTTTTTTTCAGAGGTATGTACTGACCATTCAAAGTACACTCATAGTTGTGATTTGTGAAGTAACAGAGGACCAAGCCATTAAAATGCTAGATGCTGGTCCCAACTGATCATGACTATAACCATTGTAAACATGATATTATAAATCTAAACTTCCCTCTAGAATAGTAAAACAATCATGGTAAATGAAATTTACAGAAATTAGGAGAAGAAACAGGAAGAAAAAGCTAAAGCAGTAAAGCCCTTCAATGAAAGAGACCCACACACTTACTACAAAACAATAGCAGCTCATCCAGTCCCTTCACAAGAATGAAGACAGTGGTATCATTGCTATTGTTCTTCGTAGTTTGGGGGCGTAGACTGAACACAGAGTCCTGTCTCATCTCCTTCATCTTCATCCTCAATTGCATCTACCCAGTTACTAGGATGGTGTTGTGACAAAGCACGACCACAAGTTTCTGCCCCATATAGGATCAGGGAAAAAAAAAGACATCACTATGGTACCATTTACTGCAAGAGTAACTACATTTGAAAGGTGCAACCAAACAAACAGCACTCCAACTTACCTCGAGCTTGTTCTGCATTATTTGTTTCCATTGGATGGCAGCTGATATATTCAGTCAAGAAAACTACTCGCCCTTCTTTTCTAGTAAACAATTGGCCTCATTCAAACATATATAAAAATTCACAGAAACAGATTGGCCTGACCAATTTGAAAGTGAGTTTTCTTGTGCGTCAGTTGGATAACCATTTCAATGTTTTCCTTCAACTGTAGTCTATCAGACCACATTTCTATTTAGAGCTCAAGACAAGGGCTAAACTGTCTTGAGGCCTGTTAAGGTTCATGGCTTTCGTGCTTTTTTGGCATCCCAAATTTTTTTATTGATCTTTCTCAGAAGTTAAGCTTATTGTTTTCCTTTTGTTAAATCATAAAAATGTCTACTTTTCAAATGGCACAGTAAAGAAGAAATTTTTATATGGGCTGTTGAATCATCAATCCCTAATCTTATGCTATCTATGTTTACGCTTTTATTGATGACATGTAGATGATGTCTTTTGTTTGTTTGTGAACCAATTTCTCATTTTTACTACTGCTAAATTCTGCAAAAACAAGTATTTCCCCAGAACTTGATTGTTGTTAGAATATTTTAGAGCCTCATATCTACCGTATTTTTTCATCTCAAGCAATAGCATTTTAATTTGCCACAGCAACGTCATCTCAATCCTCCCCCCAACAGCTAGCACTGTATCAACTCAATTTTGTCCCTGGATTGCCAATAGTAATTTGGACTCACAAGCAAATAGAAAATTTTAGGATACTGACTAGGACCAGGAGGCATATTTCCTGCAGCAATGATACCGATATGCATCATGCTAATCCTTTGAATCTCCCTTTGTTCGTCGGCACTTGAATATCTTTCCGCATGGACCTGCCTTTCTTCAGCACCATTACCACTTTTGGCAGCACTTCCTGTACAAGTTGCAAGGAGATGAAAGCCTGAGATTCATAAAAGCTGTGTTGCCATTTTATAACATGAACAAACAAGAATAAAATGAACAAACAATTACCTGAAAGTTCTGACCAAATTCTGGTGTGATCAGATGGATGTTCAGAAACTGCCCCTCTAGGCCGGTCTTGTGCTTGGGACCTTGTCCTATGATCAGCCTGCCCATGTGTTGGCATCGCCACATATTGAGGTTCTGTGGAGTTTCCTTCATTGAGTTGTGATACAAGCATAGTGGCAAGTACGAGAGTAGCATCAAAATTTGAAGTAGAGCCATCATCCAGACTGAATTTAGGAGCCAGAAGGATAGGCCTGTTCCCCAAATTCAAATGTTTTTCTAAGATCAATCTCATACCTAGCAACCATAAATCTCGGGTCTCAAACATCAACAAGACAACGGCAAACAAGAAGGTCAATCCAAAAACATTGATAAATAGGGCATACTTTGTTAACAGCTTGACATGTGCAGATGTTGTAAAATATAAGGTCTTAAAATTTAAACATAGCGCCTTTAATCTAAAAACAGTGGATCAGATAAGATCTATTAAAGTTGGCATAACCTTAAGCACTAATGACAATTCGGTTGGATATGACTCAATAGTCTAGGGAGAAGGTCACTTATCAGTCAGAACTATAATTTAAAGTTCGAAGTATTGGAATTACCAAAATGTGTTTCACATATATCCAAAAGGCACTAGGCACTAGGCACTTTCCTGATTGCGCAATGCTATTGGGACCTAATTTACTAACCTAATTCGTTATGACATTTGGATTAGCTGTAGGAGACTTCAAACATTAGAACTTGGTGTTGATCCAACGGTTCTACTGCAGCCACATCATTATGTCAACAAATTAGGTCAGTGTTTTAGGTCCAAATAGTATTACTCTTCCTGATTTATAATGTTATACATGTGCATTAGGAACACAAAAATGAACCGAAGACCCCATACTAATTGCACTATCGGGTTTCATTTCCTGGCTAGTAGTCCATTTTAACATTTCAGAGTGGAGTGTAAATACAATTAATTTTGTCTTTTTCCCCCCTCAAATATGAAAGATGAGAGTGGATAATCTTACTCGCCAGCTTTCTCAAGATATAAGTGGATGTCAACTTCACATCCCTCGCAGAAAGAAAGAAATGCCTGTAATTCACAAATAACAGAAACATTTTACAGAAATTATTCTAATATAGAAATTACGACACTGCACGATTCCAGAATTGAGAAATGGAAAATCATAATAGGTAGCAAATGCGTAGACATAATTGTTGTGATAATGACGGAAACTATGTGATGACATCTTCATCAAAAGACAATAACACTCATCACTTGGAACTTGGGATGAAATATTTGTTAAGATAAAATAAAACCCTGTGACAATTGATACAACTTAAGGATTATTAGGTTTTAGAGCATTGTGTACTGCACCTTCAATTCCTTCACACCAAATGTCACATCTACAGGGTCTCCACTGTGAGTGTACTGCACAAACTCTTCAGTGGGATCTATCCATAGCTGAGTGTGTAGTGAGGAGTCATTGTCTACAATTGGAAACTTGAAGCTTAATAAAGGTGTGTCTGGAACAACAATACAGTTTTACGCACAATTGTATATATGTGACCGTTTAAGGAAAGCTCAGGAAGTGAAAAGAAAAGGATATTCCTTAATCTACCTTTGGTTGGGTCTATGTAACTTCTAAGTTCAACAGCTTTCCCACCAATTTCACTTGCAACATCAGATGGTAATGAAGTGGGTTCTGTTGCAATGACGGTAATTTCCTGAATGGTTGTCTGAAAATTAGCCAGCAATCTGTTGAGATCGCGAGGTCTCACAACAAAACTGCTTGGAAGCCTTCTTCTATCAAGGGACAGATGTTGTATGTCTGGCTCAACATTGCAATTTATCCAATAGGCCTTTCTCATACCTGCTAAATTAGAATGGAGTTGCTCAAAACTTCAACGGTAGTTATATTATAGGAAGGTTATGCAATACATACATCTTCATGCTGTCGCTGCAACTCTACTTATGCACGTCTTGAAACAAAATTAAAAGTTCCAACTATTCAATCATTCTGCTCCTCATGGAAGCTCAACTTCAGATTTAATTTATAATTGCCCAATCTAAGTAAAATGTGTGGATAAATGAATCACCGGAAGAAAACATAATTATAAAGGTTCTAATTACCATGTTGGAGTTATGTTCCCACAGTGAAGCATTTCCTAAGTATCCAATAAGACAAATTATTCGTCAACAAAGCTGTATATTAGCTCTCTTAGCCATGATATCATGAAACAGCAAATCTTATTCAGACAAAGTACTAAATTACATTTGTGTTGAAAGGCATGGTACATACATGTGATACTTTATTCAATAAGTTTTAGTAAGTACAATGATGATCCAACTTATTGAACAAACTATCTATTGAACTGCTGTTGAAGTTGCAGCAGACTCGAAGAAACAATTGAGCTTGCAAATGATGTTCTAAGAGCCTTTAATTGTTTCCTAACATGATAACCAGTGATCCTTTTTTTTCATTTTCTTTATAAGTAGCTATTACTTCTTTTTTGTAAACCAATGGTAAATCACAACGTTCAAATCACACCTCTGTTGCCACCTCGAAATTAGATATTTGCATGTAGGAGATCCTTTTCCATGTATAAATCACATCAGAAGAACAAAAAACACAAAGAATTGCGAAAAAACACTTCACCATTGTAGCAGTCTAAGGTCCATCGCAATTTCGATGCATCAGGATCGGTTAATAGCACACTCAACTGACCAATGCTTGTAATGGGTGTCCTAAGAACTGAACAAATGGCCTGTAAACATCAATGCCAGAATAAAAAAAACCAGTTACAAAAAGAAGTCAACACTCACAATGTGCATGAATTTAAAAGTATACCTTCAAAAGCACGCTGCATTGAACCTGGGTACCAGAGATTGAATAGACATCAAAGAAATCTGGCTTGAATGTAATAGAAAGATAAGCAGACCTTGATGAGTTGAGGGTGTGAAAAGTGAACTGCCAATTAAAAGGAATTCGTTATAACTACGTTTTCAATAGATGCAAGTAATACCTTTATGATAAGAGCCCCAGCTTTTTTCTACCCTTCTCAGCAACACAGACACACAACCTAGAAGGGGCCTCAAAGACTTAGACCACCATGGCTATACCAACAGTGATAAACAGAAGTCTGTTACAGATAGTTTAGGGATGGATGTAGTTACATAATAGTAGCAGTAGCAGTTTGTTATTTAGTTTGATATACATCTATGTTACAGCTGGATACTCTTACTGTACAATTGTAACTTCCTTTCTCACATATATATAAACTCTCTTCTCTAATCTCTCATTAACGAGAATAGAGATTTCCTTTACTTACACAGTTTGTCCAACAGAGCCTTGATAACACCAATGGCTCTGATCAGCCAGTTTTCTTGGCTTTTCTGTTAGCGTTGTGTTTGGCAGCATGGAATTGGTGGTTTCGAATTTGATAGATACAAATTGGGAAACCATGTGTTTTAACAGCCGAAAAAATGCAACTGACAATAAACAAATATTGTTTCAATTCAGTTTGCTTGCGAAAGGTCTCTTAATACCCCATCGTTGTTAAGCATTTAAATATCAGCTTAGGATCATTGATGGAAATTTTGCCTTATTTTAGTGGGAAAGAATATTACGTAATCATAATTTCAGATTAATTTCTTCAACCAGCCTTTTCTGATGACAACTAAAAGGCCATACTAAAGATAATAGGTCCTTGTATGTCCTTTACCAATCGCTATAAACCCTTAAGATAATAATTGACCAAACAGCCCAAGTGATGTTGATTTTCCCATGAATCAACAATAAGTCTGTACAGAATTCGTCTACGAAAGCAATAGAAATGGAAGAGAAATTGAATGAGTAAGAGTACGTACCTGAGAAGGAGAAGCCTGAATGGCGAGCTCATTGCCTATGCGTGCGAGGCACGTGATGGACCGAGCAAAACCTTTCAGAGCGTTACCACTGATAGTGAACTCCATCTTGCTCCAGACAATCGAAGTCCGTGTGTGTCTCTTTGTGTGTGGGTGTGGGTGTGGGTGTGGGTCTTTGAGAGAGAGAGAGGCGGGAAGGGAAATCCTTCTATTGAGTTATACAGAACCGAAAGTGCGGGAGAAAAAATTGAAACGAATGGAGTCGATCAAAATAAAAGGCGAGTTCAATTTAAAATATTAATATTTGAACAGATAACCCTCGTTTTGATGGTCCGGTTTGTCTGCTGTAACGAAATGTGATGTAATGTGATGAGATGAGGCAACAAGAAGTCCACGGTTAAGAGGAAATCTTTTTGCATCAGTTATACATACCACATGGCAGGTTCATGTGGTGTGGTGTGGTGTGGTGTTAATAACCAATAAAGAAGGAATACATCAACAATTACCAGACGTATAACATATAAGAGCAACTCCAATGGGTGGCATATGGGGTGGCAAATTTATAACCGCCAAAATGTCATCTCAAAATCAAAAAAAATTACTCCAAAGAGGATGACATATGAGATGGCAAAATGACAATTATAGGCTTGGGGTGGCAAATTTAGCACCCCATGGAGAGAGAAATTGGAGGTGGCAAAAAACGGTTGGGATGGGAAAGAGGAAGGAAAAATGATACTTTGTGCCCCAAAATTTTTTTTATATTACATATTATACCATTAATTTTTTTTGTATTGTCATATTATACCATTAATTTTTTTGTATTGTTATATTACACCATTAATTTTTTTATATTGCTATTATTTATGAAATATTATGTATTAAATATACAACTTGAAATTAAAATTAAAATTCAAATACAACTTAAAATTAAAATTGGAATTGAAAATATTAAAATGTTAAAATGGCACCCCATTTTGGCACCTACCATTGGAGCAGATTGTATTTTCAGGGGTGCCAAAATACTATTCAAGGTTATAAAATGGCATTTGGCACCCCATTTTTGGCTACTCCCCTTGGAGTTGCTCTAAGCATTTTAACTCCTCTTTCTCCCCTCATTAGTAACGTCCGTCACCGACTTCGAGCTCTAAGAAACATGTTGAGCCAATATGTCAGATATTTAGCAGTGTTAAAGTACCATTAATTTCAAATTTTAAATTTTTTGCCACAAATCTTCACAGTCCGCTCAAAATTTTTAAATCTCTCTCTCTCTCAAACCATTTTCTTCATGTCCATTTCACTTGTTTATCTCTGTTGAGGAATTGTGAGGGTGTTTTAAATCCTTATGTGGTGTTTCAGAATGATGAATACATGTTGAGGTCTCTGAATGTTAGAGTTGTTTGTAAAGTTTTGTCTAAAGCACTTTGGTGGATCCTTCTTTTATGGGGAATGTTCTAACATGGAAGCTATGTTATGTGGTTTGTTGAATGGATTGAAAATGGTGGTTTAGTATAGCCTGCTGGAGTATGAGATCTCGGTGGAGTCTGATTTCATGGTTCTCATTAACATTGTACTTGAACAAGTGGAATGTGCTTGGTGGTATCTAGCTATTTTGCATCAGATAAGAGAGATACTTGGACAGATTAATTTTAGAATTCGTCATGTTTTTCATGAAACCAATTATGTCGCTGATGGATTATCGAATCAGGCTATAATGGGTCAATTTTCCTTTGACTTTACTTAGACTGGAATGCCTAGGAGCATTACTAGGTTGTTGAAGTAAGATTGGCAAATACTTCCAAAGTTACGGTTGAAGTGGCTGGTGGTGTGTAAATGTGGTTAAGTCTTTTGCTAAAGCAGAAGAGTGTGGTCCTTTGGCAATAACGATAATGCTCTTAAGGCATTTTGAAGGATTAAAGTCATTAAGTGTAATTGTGGTTTTTTTTTCATTGTTGGTTTTTTGTGAAATGTTGTTGCTTCTTATAATTTTGGCTTCAATCTATAATTTTTTTTTCTTTTTTTTTTTTTAAAAGTACACTATCCTTCACTGCAGGTGCTTGTTGAATAAACTAACTGTGTAGCAAGCTACTCCACATCTATAGAGATGCAAACACACCAACAGGGACATTAGTTTAAGAGATAAGTAGTTTGATTTTGATTTTCTTTCTTATGATTTTGGCCTGGATGTGGTTAAAATTCATAAGAGGTTATGGGTTCAAACTTGTAGTGTGCCAATCAGATTGTTGTTTCCCATAGAAAGATAAAAGGGAAAGCATGGACATGCAGGAGACAACCTGGGTTTTAGGTCTTCCAAGAGTTTTATTTTTTTAGGAATTAAATCAAGTATTGTATATATTAATTTTATTATG
>CM042197.1:17463811-17486571 GCA_023539305.1 Ilex asprella | reverse complement strand
GAGGCTCCTATGGTTCCCCAGAATCCTTATTTTACAAAATATCGACATCGTGGAGATGATGGAGAATCCTTGCTGCTACTTGATACTAATTGAGGCACTTGAGATGGAAGATTTATATATATATATATATATATATATATATATATATATATAAGAGATTGGAACTTCCAAGTTGATGATTCAATTGAATTATGAGTGATTGGGAGTTGGAGAGAATGGGTTTTAGAGCTTTGAAATATATGAGGAGTAGGATGAAATTTCGTATGCCCAAATCCCTGAGATGTGCTAACCTTTTAATTGCTGGAGTTGGTGGGCTACTACGCTATGTACAACGTTGCTACGCTGATTTTGCAGTGGGATAGCGCTGCTGCCCCATTTTAATTGTTGAAGTCGATAGACTGCTCTTGGCTTCTAGTAAGGCTTTGTCTCCAACTTTATGTTCAGTCCTTGGGACCTGCAAGCAATTGACATACTAATGAAAATGCACTAACTAACTAATATCATTATTTCTCATAAAAAACTATATTGAAATAAAACTTAAAAACAAAAATTTGGGTTGCCTCCCAACTAGCACTTGTTTTATAGTCTTCAACCTGACTACTTCCTATTTCATTCCAAGTTAGCAAGGTTAATTGAGGTCTTTTGGCGATCAAAGTCGCCGCTCCAATAGTGCTTCAGTCTCTGCCTGTTCACCTTGGAAGTTCTCTTTGAATTCACCTCCTCAACTTCAACTGCTCCTTGTGGAAACACCTTCATAATAATGAATGGCCCTAACGACCTTGATTTGAGTTTTCCTGGGAAAAGCTTTGATTGCGAATTGAAAAGGAGTACCACTTAACCCGGCTCAAACTTTAGCTCAATGATCTTCTTATCATGCCACCTTTTTACCTTCTCTTTATATAACTTGGAGTTCTCGTAAGAATCACCCAAATATGCATACCATAAATGCTTTGGAAGAGGTTTAAGCTCCAATAAAGGTGGTTCTTCTAAGGATGACTTTGCACGAGTAGTAGAGCTTCCTGAATGATCCAAAGTCTCAAACGGTTGCTTGAACTTGACAAGTTGCGGAGAAGCGTTCAACAACTGCACATACTCTAGAAGAGAAGGAAAGTTCGAAGCAATGGGACTAACAAGTGATGTCTTAAGAGGATTTGAAATACAGCTTCCTATGAATACCTCATTTACGGCCTCTTCAATCAAATCAACCCAAAAACATTCTTCAGCTTCCTTAGAAAATTTCATAAATGAAAATACATTGTCTCTTGATCTTGGACTCGCATAATTAGCTCACCTTTCTGCACATCGATAAGTGTTCTCCTTCTTGCTAAGAATTGTCGCCCAAGAATAATAGGTATTTCCCTATCTTCCTCAAAATCTAATATTATGAAATCAACTGAATAAATGAACTTATCCACTTTAACTAGAACGTCCTCAACTATGCCCTTTGGATAAGTGAGTGATCTATCCACAAACCATAATGTAATATTAGTAGGCTTCGTTTCCTTCAAACCCAATTGCTGATAAATTGAGAGTGGCATCGAGTTAATGGCTTGATCTGAAATGTGTACACCCAAGTGAAAGCGGTCAAGTTGTAGTAATAATCCGATTTAAGTCCAGAGTCAAATCCACAGAAAATTCTTGTTGGGGTTTCAATGTAAACAGTAGTGGAGACCAAGTGATTGTAACATTTGAGATTTAAAGTTGTGAGTTTAAGGGATTTTTGCTGGATAGAATACAAGATTCTTTCCAGGACAATTTTTTGGACAAAATATAAGATAAGTTCAAATATAAAATGATTACTCTTTAGTTCGAGGATCTGGACATGTAGTTAATCATCTGGTTATATTTATGCTTGATAACTCAATTAACTCCCGTGTCAATAGCAAGTTAATCGGAAGATAAAGATGGACTGTGAGAATTAAGAACATGATTTTGAAGTCTTTTTAGAAGTGTACAAGAATTGTCTGTGCAGAGACTTAACTCATCTTCAAACAAGCAAGTGTTTCTACAAGACATCCAACCTTGACATTAATATTCAATTCTTTAATTGAAGCATAGAATTGGGGAGGACTGAAGGGTAGTCATGAAGATCTAGCCGAGGTATATGCCTTAAACCGATGAGTTTTTCTATGCAAGAGTCATTTGTGTTATATAAAGAACCCATGGTTATACAAAATACCTTAGCTTTGGTAGATGTAATCAATCAAATAAGCAAGGGGAACAATGCACAAATATAACTTCTGGATAATTTATACATGCCCTTCATCTCTTACTAAAGAGTGAATGAGAAACTACTCACTTTTCATAGTTTGGTAAAGCTAAAAAAGTGAGAGATGCTCATCCCTCCAAGTAGAGGACTTACAAAATGAAAGTACAATAAACAAGAAGTCTTTCTTTAACAAAGAATGAGTGAATCACGTTTCACCCTTCACGGCTTTGATAAAGCTCTAGAAAAGTGGAAGAGTTTCACTCCTTTAAGAAAGAAGGAAGCTCAAGCAATGGAAGTGAAAGATATGAACAATAAAAGTAGAAGAAAGCTAGTCACATTTGGAGGGTTGCTTCCTCAACCAAGAAATGAACTATCTTCCTTGATACAAGCAAATATAAAGTAATTCTACAACTATATGAGTGGGAGCCTAAACCTCCATCAAGCTCTCTACCAAGTCTCTTTTACTCTCTCAAAATGGGAGTATTTATAGGAAAGGAAGAGGGGACAAGAGGGGGTGAAGGAATAATGTATGTCACCCAAGTCCAAGTGAATAGCCAATCACTCTGCAGTCAGTCTGTGGAGAACGTTCGAACGTGATTTGACGTTCGAACGTTATTTTTGTTTTTGCTTTATGGGCGTTCAAACGTTTCTTCTGTCTTTGCTTTATGGGTGTTCGAACATCAGATGAGGTTTGGCCTTCTCACTCAAGTGGCTTGTGATGTTCTATGAAAACCTATTTCTACACTTCATGCACATCTTGGCGCTTTGCACTCATCATCCTGGTCCTTAATCAATTCAAGTGGATGTTCAAACGTGAGTTGGCGTTTGAACGTGGTACTCAAGTACCTCAGCCTTCCTTCTTGGCTGCAACACGCCATGTCTTAGCAGTCTGGTCTTCACATGATTTAAGGTAACGTTCGAACATGAGTTGGCGTTCAAACGTTCTTGCTTGGTTCCAAGCTTTTTCAATTTTGTCCCCCCAAATGTTGGCATTTTATTTAAGTGTGATTCTTATTGCTCTTAAGCCCTTGTTCACTTTAGGACTTGAAATGTCATCATTTATACTCCATCAAAGTATATTCAGTCTCAAAAGGGTATAGTAATATGTTAATTTTAATGACTAATCACATCCCCAACCTAAATATTGCTAGTTTCTAGTAATACAACAATGTAAATCTATTTATATTGCCATTTTCGTAGGTCATCCAGTTGCATTTAACTTATGCAACACACCATTGAACTACTAGGTTTATCCTAATGGACAAATGTTGTCTCGTGAGGGTTTTCAGTGAAACTACCCACAAACTTCAGTTGAACAGGTGTGTATGTGGGATTGTTGGTTAACGTAAATTAGAATCATGGTCGTTGCGACACTTGACCCTCATTTTCAACTTATATCTTGCATACTCCTCATTCTTTGGTATTTATTCTATGAAAAAATTAGCATCTATTACATTGAAATTTGGAATTCCCTGTGTAGTAGAAGTGGTCATTCTAGAAATAAGAATTATTACATAACAAACATTCCACTTTACCACCCTCCATGGATAGCTTTGATTTCACAAACCTCTCTTAGAAATACCCTCAGTAAAAATTTTGCTTTGATTATAGTGACTCTTCTCTCAAGGGGCATGTGATCAGAAGATGGCCAATCAAAAAATCACATGCATAATTAGTAAAAGAGTGAAGTTTATGGAAACAAACTAATCATGTTCTGGCATAATCTCATGGAGGATTATTGATGCAAATAAACATACCTCAACTTTTGGTTGACGATCTACATATGCGTCAGACTTGAGATCAATTAGGGCTTTTCATAGGTTGTAATGTGGCCAGAGATCAATGGCTAATGAATGACGTCAATGGTATTCAAAAGCTATCCTCTGTTTATGTAATGTAGCACACCTCTTTCTTTTTGACATTTGCCAAAAAATGGTATTTCTTTCTTTCATTTTTCTCATTTTTCACTTTCTTGACAATTCCCTGTCTTTTTGTTCCTTTTATTTTTCGGTTGTTTTCACCGACTTTTCTTTTCATTGAACAACATTTGACATAGTCTTTTTCCTTTCTCTTACATTTCTGTGTCATATTGATTTATAAGAGGGTGTACAAAAATTAGATAGTAAGGTATGTCAAGCATATTTTCCTGCAGCTTAGTTATCATATGAGTTTTTTAAAAAAGAAATCATTCTTTGAAGGCTCAAGCATGGTTAACTAGGGATATAATTTTGTAAACGAAATAGCTAAGGCTCAAAATAAAATAAAAAGATGGCCTAAAATCTTTTATCAAGTATGTGCATATGTATGTGTCATTATGAATAGATATGTCAATAGATCGCTTTAGTTGCATCTATCAAAGCAAATTTAATGAGATTATTCAAAGATAGATAGTGAAAAACCTTTCTCGAGTAAATGTTGATCTCCTCTCAAAAGCATCGTAAGGCTCAAAACTTACCATGGTCTTTTTTGTTATCTCCACTGGTTATGTCGAATTTTTTAGGGAATGTCAGTTACATATCGATTCCATTTTCAATTCTGATCATTTTGTACCTTAAGAATAACAAATACTGATGTACAATTGATAATTTTAAGCATAGAGAAAATACCATTGTTTAAATAGCTGTGGTTTTAGGTCTAGATTGCTAAATTGTGTGTCAAACCGTTCATGTGATTAGCTACTTTAACAAACAGTCTTAACATCCACAATTGTTCCATCATTCATTAACACATACTAGTTTAATGTTAATCCTACACATGCATTTAACAAGATAAAAGTGATAAACTGAACCATTCATTTCCACAAAATATCATTATTCTAACACAAAAACCAAAGATTCAATTCATCCAATAGAAATGACAAAACACACCAAAACCTTAAATATCCACAACAACTACCAAAGAAGAGACTCATAAAAAGAAGAAACAAACATCCAAAACCATAGTCAAGCATAGAAATATCTCTCTCCCACTCTCCTCTGGATCCACCATCTCTGCCAACTCCACTAGGTCCACCCCTTAATAGGCGAAGGATCTCATCCTCCTTAGATTCAATGCTAAGCATGATGTCTCGTAGGGAGCGCCGAGTGCTGGTGCTAGAACTAGAGCCTGCCTCCTGTGAGTGCTCCTAGTCTCTCTCAATCTCTAGCTCTCTCTCCTCCTCTTCATCGATCTCTTCTTGCACCTCATCAACTCCTCGGGTAAAGGGCACCTCATGTCTTACCGCTGGGCCGTCACTATAACCTTGGCTCCTTCTAAAGGAGGCCTTGTTCAATGGCCCTATTGGATTTTGGATTTTCATTTTAGGCCTCACCCTGATCCCATGGTCTTTGTACATCTCCGTGACTAGGGTGCCAAATAAAAGCGAATTCCTCTTCACGACACATCCTTTTTTCATTTCATTCAAGATGAGAGAGGGGAGGTCTATGTTGTGGCCTTTCCCAATAGTGTAAAGAATGTGGGCCATTTCGGGCAAGATCTCGTTCTTGTGCCTCATTGGGGCAAAGTTCGAGACCACAATCAAATTTAACATCTTGTATTTTTTCGTCAACTCTCCTTGTTTAAAAAATTTCTTCGTCGTTCAAGAAAAATTAGGTACTCCCGTTAACTCCACTCCAACCACATTCATAACTACGTTCTTCTGTGGGGGTAGATGGGGTTTTATACCAGAGGCACTTCTTGCCTCAACTCCCTAATGTTGTCCTCATCTACATCAATGTGAACCCTTCTTACATAGCTCTTTAGCGCCCCGTTGGCTGTTTCAACATTGGAGTAAAACTCCTGCACCAAGTCGACTACGACCACTCCACCGTTTCATAAATACAATACCAACCTCTCTTCTGCATATCCGCCAGTATACCCAACTCAGCAAAATCAGTCAATACAATGTCTCACTCATAAACAACATGATGTTTTTTGTAGAAATTTTCATTCCTGTTAGCTTTTAGAGTGTTGGGTTGGTGGATTACGCCTAGCAGGCATTTTGAATTTTGGTATGGTGTGTTCGGTTTTGAGGGCTTTGAAAATTTTGATTTTCTTGGTGAAAAGTGAAATTTTTATGTGGTAATGGCTTTGGGTGATCGATTTTAGGTAGAAATAGGGAATGGGTGGTGTTTAGGAGCTTGGGTAGTGAAGGGTCAACCTAGGTTTTGGAGGTTTTTGAAAGGTTTTGGGGTTCTGGATTGAGGAAGACAATCTAGACTTTTATAGCCAGAGAAGTGACGTTCGAATGTCAATGGCGTTCGAACGTATGTAGAAGGATTTTTAAAAGATCGTTTGTACGAGGTGAATTCTCAGTACTTTTGAGTTCTGTCAGAGACCAAAGTACTGTAAGATCATGACGTTCGAATGTTCTATTGGCGTTCAAACGTTGAGGTTTTGTTCGAATGGTCTATTGGCATTCAAACGTGCTGAGCTCTTAGTACTTTTGTTTCCTATCAAAAGCTTCATCAGAGGCTGAGTACTGCAAGCAGGTGACGTTCGAACGTTACTTGGCGTTCAAACGTTGAATGAAAAATCAAAACAATTTTTTTCACTATACTATACACAATCAGAGAGGGTTAAACACAGAAGTTTAAACCAAAAACTTATGGAGTCTCGGGATAAGTCCCTACCCATGCTTTAAGTTGGTTTTTGGGACGTTCTTTACTTGGCCCATATTTTTATTTTAGTCAAAAGAGTTTGTACAAAACAAAAAGGATTTTTACACTTTTTACAAAAAATTTGGACAAGTACCAAAATAGCATGGCGTCTTAGGGTAATCCTTACTCAGCCCATTCACTATCTAGTCAAATTGATCGAGTGCACGACCGAAAATTGGTTCAGAACACTGGTTATATCTTTTCTCGTGAGAGACTCTGTCACATTATTTACAGGCACTTAGCCTTTTGGCACGACGTCGTTTAGCAAAAGTGCTTCTGCCACATATGGGTTTCGCTTATTCTTGTCGGATCTCATTCTTCCTTATCAATCTTGCTTTTCTCATGATCACAGTATGCACATCAGATGGAAAAGTGCGTAAAACTCCTAGACTAAACCAAAAAAGTTTAACATCCATGCTTTCTAAGCTTTAAGACTCACTATCTGGCTCTTTAACGTCTGTCAGTTACAAAGACAATTTAAATTGACTCACAGACATGATGATCAATTTATACAAAATACGAGGCAAGGTACACAATACGATCAGAAATAGCAACAACAATAGAAAAAACAAATAAAATTTACAAGCACAAAATACACAAAATATGAACTATAGTTCTCACCCCCAACTTAAACTGAACATTGTCCCTAATGTTTTGAATTTACCAATGTATGGATCTTGGAGATGAGGTTGAAAGATAGAGATCTGTTCATTTACCAAAACCTACAAAAAAACACAACATTTAATCATTTTTGGCTAGATCTGGGTTTTCGTTTGGATGAAAACCCTTGATTGTGAGTGCATACAGAAGAAGAACAACCATGTACAAATAGAGTAAGTAAATGGTAAGCATGAGACAAATAACTGGGTCTTCGGGGTATATAGACATGAGATTGCTTGGATTGGGTCATTTTTACAGACAACAAAGAAAAGAAGAAGAAGAAGAAGAAAAAGAATAAAGAAAAGGAGAAGGGGGCCAATCAATGGTGAATGAACAGAAAAAATAAAAAATAAAAAGAGAGGGTCTTATAAAGGTGTCCTATCGGGTCGGGTTGATTCAGATTTTTCTTGACTTGATCTGTTCGAGTGTCGGTAGATGCGAATTTTGGAGGAATATTCAGGATCCATTAAAAGAATAGTTTCCACATTTTTAACAAAATCTTCCAAAAATGGTTTCAACCTCTAACCATTAACAGTAAAGATATTACCATTGGATGAGTTTTTTACTTCTACTGCTCCATGTCTAAACACTTTTTTGACAATGTAAGGCTCAATCCATTTGGACTTCAACTTACCAGAAAAGAGGCAGAGTCTTGAATGAAATAACATGACTTTTTGAGAGAGTTCAAAAGACTTCCACTTCTTGTCTTGAAAAATTTTCATCATGGTTTAAGCAATCATAGTATTCTCATATCCTTCATTTCTTAATTCCTCCCATTCGTTTATTTGAATTTTCCTTGAGAGCCCAGCCTTGTCCAGGTCAAAGTTCATTACTTTAATGGCCTAGTATGACCTATGTTCCAATTCCACAGATAGGAGACACGACTTTTCATAGACCAATTGACAAGGAGATATGCCCAAAATTATTTTAAAAGTAGTGTGATATGCCTAAAGTGCATCAGTTAGTCTTAACGATCAATCTTTGTAGTCTGAGTTTCCCATTTTTTCTAAAATTAGTTTGATCTTTCGATTAGCCAATTCTACATGTTCACTAGTCTGTGGGTGATAAGGGATTATAATTTTGTGGAAGATCAAGTTTTTTTTTATTAAATTCTAGAAGGGACGATTGCAAAAATAAGTACCCCCATCACTTATGATTGATTTAAGAATTCTAAACCAGGACCAAATATTTTTTTAAAAAAACTTGATTACTATGCGGTGATCATTATTTCAGCATGAAATTACTTTAACACATTTGGATACATAGTCTATGGCCACTAAAATGTATAGATAGCCAAAGAAATGGGAGAATGGTCCCATAAAATTGATGTCCCAGCAGTTAAAAATTTTAATCACCAAAATGGGTTTAAGGGCATTATGTTTATTTTAGAAATGCTTACCAACCTTTGGCATCTATCGCAAGTTAAACAAAAGACTTGGACATCTTTGAAAAGTGTGAGCCAGTAAAATCCACACTGCAATATTTTTACAGCGGTTTTCCTTGATGAAAAATGGCCACCACATACTTCAGAATGACAAATGTTATTACCTATTTTCTTTCACGAGCGGGGTTGCAATGCCTTATGATTTGATCCTTACAGTACTTAAATACGTAGGGATCCTCCCAAAAGAACTTACGAATCCCTAAGAAATTTCTTTTTGTCCATCATGGTAAAGTATGGAGGGAGTGTCCCAGTGGCAAGGAAATTAGCAATATCAGCGTACCATGGTGTCTCATTAATCGTGAACAGTTGTTCATCGAAAAATGTCTCATTGATTGACATTCCATCTTCATAAAATTCATACATTAATCTGGACAAATGATCTGCCACCACATTCTCAACACCTTTCTTGTCCTTAATGACCAAATCAAACTCTTGGAGTAAGAGTATCCATCTTAAGAGCCTTGAATTGACATCCTTCTTTGTGAGCAAGAATTTTAGGGTTGCATGGTTAGTGAATACAGTAATAGAAGAACCAACAAGATAGGAACGAAATTTTTCTAAAGCAAAAACTACAACAAGCAATTCTTTTTTAGTTGTTGAATAATTCATTTGAGCATCATTCAAAGTTTTACTTGCATAGTAAATTACATGTGGTTTCTTATCCTTTCTTTATCCCAACATAACACCTACAACATAATCACTTACATCACACATTAGTTCAAAGGGTAGAGTCCAGACAGGGGGTTGCATTATTGGAGTAGAAATTAACATTCCTTTAAGCTTATCAAAAGCTTTTTGGCATGTTTCATTCCACGCAAAGATTACATCCTGACTTAGGAGATGACACATGAGTTGGGCTATGGTATAAAAATCTTTTATGAATCTCTTCTAAAAACCTGCATCTCCAAGGAATGATCAGACATCCTTTACAGTCTTAGGGGCTGACAAATTTTCAATCAGATCTATTTTTGCCTTGTCAACTTTCATGCTCTCAGACGACACGATGTGACCTAAGACAATGTCTTGTGTTACCATGAAATTGCATTTCTCCTAATTGAGTACCAGATTGGTTTCTTTTCACCTTATCAACACATTTTCTTGGTGGGCCAGACATAAATCAAATGAGTCACCATAGACAGAGAAGTCATCGATGAATACTTCCAAAACTTTCTTAACCACGTCACTGAATAAACTTAGCATTCATCTTTGGTATGTTGCAGGAGCGTCACAAAGTCCAAATGACATTCTTTTGAATGCAAAGATAACAAAAGGGCATGTAAATGTGATTTTCTCTTGGTCATTTAATGCTAGCTCAATTTGATTGTATCCAAAATACCTATCCAGAAAACAGTAAAATTCATGACCTGTAATTCTCTCTAGAACCTGATCAATAAAGGGAAGATGGAAATGGTCTTTCCTAGTCACCAAATTGAGTTTTCGGTAGTCGATACACATCCACCATCCTGTGATGACTCGAATTGGTACTAGTTCTTTTGCATTATTTTTAATCATTATGACCCCAAAATTTTTGGGTACAACTTGGGTTGGACTAACCCATTTGCTATCGGAGATGGGAAATTATCCCTGCATCCAAGAGTTTGAGCACCTCAATTCTCATGACTTCCTTCATGTGAGGATTCAGTCGTCGCTGCATTTGTCGAGAAGGTTTTGAATCCTCTTCAAAGTATATAACATTATTGCAGATTAACGAACTTATACCTTTCAAGTCTGCGATGGTCTACCCAATGGTACTTTTGTGACTTTTAAGAACTTCAATCAGTTTAGACTCTTGCAAGTCTATGAGCCTAGGTGAAATCACCACTAGGTATGACTCATCCTTTCCCAAAAATGCATTTTTGAGGTCAGATGGGAGAGTTTTCAATTCAGGCTTTAGTGTGGCTTGACACTTGATAAGTGTGGCTTTGTGCCACTTAGGGAGATCTCTTCGAATTTGGGGGTCCATGTTCCAATAGTATAAATGGAGCATGTCTTTGAGTTTGGGTCATCATTTATTGTCTCAGATGAGATGGACTCTAGCAGAGAAGATTCAATAGGATTCTCACAAAATGGGTCATTCAGGTGCTTCTGTATCAAATATTTAATGGAGTTTATTTTCCCTTCGTTTTTGTCCTCTTCTGGGTATTTGGCAATATTAAAAACATTCAGCTCGAGAGTCATATTTTCAAAAGTTAATTTCATGACTCCATTCTTACAATTAATTAGTGCATTGGAAGTTGCTAGGAAGGGTCGATCAAGAATGATGAGAATTTGGTTCTCCGACTGTATTGTTGGCTGAGTATCTAGAATAAGGAAGTCAACCGGGAAGACAAAGTGGTCCACTTGGACCAATACATCTTCAACAATGCCCTTGGGAATTTTGATAGATCTTTTGTCAAACTAGAGTGTAACACAAGTGGGTTTGAGTTCACCCAGATCCAACTTCTGGTAGACAGAGTATGGTAGCAAATTAACACTGTCTCCAAGATTTAACAGTGCTTGTTCTATTAAGAAGTTTCCAATGGCACACGATATAGTTGGACACCCCAGATTCTTGTATTTTTAGGGATTTTGTGTTGAAGTAGGGCACTGGCTTGTTCAGTTAGGAAGACTTTTTTTTCACATCCTTACTTTTCTTGACTGTGCACCAGTTTTTTAGAAACTTGGCATAAGACAGAACTTGTTTGATTGCATCCAAAAGTGGGATGTTGATCTTTACTTGCTTAAAAAAATCATAAATTTTAGGCTGATTATTCAACTTATGTGTGATTTTGAGTCTATGAGGAAAATAAGCAAGAATGGAACACGAAGGTTCTCTTTCCTTAGAAGGTTCTGGCTCTTGTTCAATTATAGGCTCAGGTTCTTCTTTAATTACAAGTTCAGACTCAACTAATGAGTTGACTGGGATTGACTCAAGTTTTGGCTTTGGAATGCGCATGTCTATGATAGTCTTGTCAATAACCTTGCCACTTCTTAGTGTAGTGACAACTGGGGCTTGGTCTTGTGGGTGTTTCATGATCGAAAGGTTCCCCACTATAAATTGGTCTTGTGGTGATTTTGGTTGAGTAGGAAACTTGCCTTTCTCATATGTGGCCATGGATTGGGTCAATTTTTGGATATAGATTTTAAGATCCTCGAAAGATTGAGTGGTCTGGGTTTTGAAATCAATGAAAACCTGAGTGGAACTATTGTTGTAGTGCATTTGACTTTGCATGAACTGATTAAGTGTGTCCTCAAGGCTCCTCTTTTGTGCTGGTTGGTATGGTTGATATGCGGAAGGTCCTTGAGGTGGTGGGTGTGAACTTTGTGGTTGGTTCACGGGAGTCAGTTATGTGTTCCTCCAACTGAAGTTTGGGTGGTTCCGCCACCCTGGATTGTAAGTTTCAGTCTATGGGTTGGAGTAAGGCTTGTTGAAATTGGAGATTGCAATTGTTTGTTCCAATAAAACCTTTTTGAACGTTGAAATGGTGGGACACTCCCCAGTAGGATGTCCTGCTAGTGCACAAATCTCACACTCTTGTTCTATGGGAGGGCCAACATTTACTTGATGAACTTTTTTCATTTTTAGATATTCAAGCTTTCGAGAGAGAGCGGATATTTTTGCTCTTAGGTCATCATATTTTTTCAAGACATACTTACCCCCTTAAGAAGTAGATGGTCTGGCTTTGACAATGGTAGGAGAGGTTGAGTCTCACATCTGAGAACTATTAGAGATGGTGTAAAAAAAAGTGAATGCCTCCTCCAGACTTTTTTTCATAAATTCTCCTTGAGCCATCATTTCGATAAATTGACGTAGTCTAGTGGGCTAGGAGTCAAAAAAAAATTCTACCAAAGTTCAATTCTCAAAAGCATGGTGTGGGCAAGATTGGAGAAGATCTTTGAATCTCACCCAACTTTGGTAAAAGGTTTCTCCTACTTTAACCGAAAAATTCATGATTTGCCTTTTCAGTGCATTCATGTGGTGTAGAGGAAAAAAATTCATTTTGCAATGCCTGTCAGTTAGGTATTGAAAGAACTTTCAAAGAATTTAGCCATTGTTTAGTTTTGTCCCTTAAAGAGAAAGGAAAAAGTTTCATCTTGGCCAATTCAAAATTGTTTTGAAATGTTCCACAAACTTCCTCAAAATCTTTTATATGCAGATATGTATTTTTTACATCAAGTCCATGGAAAACAGGTAATAGTTGCACTGCCCCTAACTTTACAATAAAGAGGGGAGCATTTTCAGGGAATACCAAACAAGAGGGGACACTATCTCTTGTTGGTTTAAGTAATCCCGCCAAGTTTGAATGTTAGACACTTCCCCTTCTCTTATAGGAACTTCTCCGTTTTTGTTATTATTTGGCATATTACTCTTACAAGAGTCTGCTACTGATCTAGGTGAATTTGGTTTAGGCTGATTCACAGACCCAAAAGATTCTGTCGACAAATTTTGATAGTGATAAAATAAACGAAAATAAAACAAAACAAAATTATTCACAGTAAACCAAAGATTATATACAACAAGAAAGGTCTTTTTACCTTTTACCTTAAAACAACTTTTATGGTTGCCTGACAATGGCGCAAAAAACTTGGTTTAATCCGAAATGTGTACACCAAAGTGCAAGTGGTCAAGCTATAATAATAATCCGGTTTGAGTCCGGAGGTAAATCCACAGGAAACTCTTGTTGAGGTTTCAATTTAAGCAGTAGTGGAGACCAAAAGATTGTAACCTTTGAGATTTAAAGTTATGAGTTTTAGGGATATTTGTTGGACAGAATACAAGATTCTTTTCAGGACAATTTTTAAGACAAAATATAAGATAAGTTCAAATATAAATGATCACTCTTTAGTTCGAGGATATGGACATGTAGTTAATCTTCTGATTATATTTATGCTTGATAACTCAATTGACTCCCGTGTCAACAGCAACTTAATCGAAAGATAAAGATGGACTGTGAGAATTAAGAACATGGTTCTGACGTCTTTCTAGAAGTTTACAAGAATTCTCTATGTCGAGACTTAACCTGTCTACAAACAAGCAAGTGTTTCTTCAAGACATCCAACCATGACATTAATATTCTATTCTTTAATTGAAGCACAGTAATGGGGAGGATTGAAGGGTAGTCATGAAGATCTAGCCGAGGTACTTGCCTTGAATCGATGAGTCTTTCTATGCAAGAGTCATTCGTGTCATAGAAAGAACCCACAGTTATACAAAGTACTTTAGCTTTTCTAGATGCAATCAATCATCAAATAAGCAAGGGGAACAGTGCACAAATATAACTTTCGGATAATTTATGCATGCCCTTCACCTCTTACTAAAGAGTGAATGAGAAACTACTCATTCTTCATGACTTTGGTAAAGTTAGAAAAGTGAGAGATGTTCATCCCTCAAAGTAGAGGACTTATAAAATGAAATAACAATAAGCTAGGATCCGATCTTCAACAAAGAATGAGTGAATCACATTCCATCCTTCATGGCTTTGGTAAAGCTCTAGAACAGTAGAAGAGTTTCACTTCTCTAAAAAAGAAGGAAGCTCAAGCAATGGAAGTGAAAGACATGAACAATAAAGTAGAACAAAACTAGTCACATTTGGAGGGTTGCTTTCTCAACCAAGAAATGGAGGGTTGCTTCCTCAACCAAGAAATGAACTATCTTCCTTGATATATGCAAATATAAAGTAATTCTACAACTATATGAGTGGGAGTCTAAGCCTCTATCAATCTCTCTACCAAGTCTCTTTTACTCTTCCAAAATAGGAGTATTTATAGGCAAGGAGAGGGGGACAAGAGGGGGTGAATGAATAGTGTATGCCGCCCAAGTCCAAGTAAAAAGTCAACCTCTCTACAGTCAGTCTGTGGAGAACGTTCGAACGTGATCGGGCGTTCGAATGTTGTTTTTGTTTTTGCTTTATGGGTGTTTGAACGTTTCTTCTGTCTTTCCTTTATGGGGGTTCGAACGCCAGATGGGGTCTGACCTTCTCACTCAAGTGGCTTGTGGTCTTCTGTGGAAACCTATTTCCACACTCCATTCACATCTTGGCGCTTTGCATTCATCATCCTGATCCTCAATCAATTCAAGTGGATGTTCAAACGTGAGTTGGCATTTGAACGTTCCTGCTTGGTTCTAAGCTTTTCCAATTTTGTGCCCCAAAATGCTGGTGTTTCATTTAAGTGTGATTCTTGTTGCCCTTGAGCCCTTGTTCATTTTAGGACCTGAAATGTCATCATTCATACTCCATCAAAGTATAATTAGTCTCAAAAGGGTATAGTAATATGCTAATTTTAACGACTAATCAGTTAATACTAGCTCTCAAGTCACACAATGCTTTCCTAAAAAACTGGTTGCCTATTATACATGGAATTATAAAGCTACTCGAATCTTTGAGCTTTGGTGGTAGCTTCTTTTGAAGAATAGCATTACACTCCTCTATAAGTGCAACTGTCTCAAAATCATCTAGTTTTCTCTTCTTTGACAAAATTTCCTTCAAAAATTTCACATAGCTAGACATTTGCTCCAATGCATCTGCGAAAGGGATATTAATTTGGAGCTTCTTGAACACTTCTAAAAATTTTGAGAATTGTTCATCCAACTTCTGTTTCTGCAAACGTTGTGAAAACAGCACGAGAGGCACAATAGGACTCTGCTTGCCTCTATTAGAACTTATAACTAGATTTTTTTCTTCATTTCCATGATTCACATTCTTGCTATCCTTTTTTTCATCCTCACTATCATCTCTTTGTGATTGTTTTGGAGTTCCACTAACAACCTCATGTAACTCTTTTCCGCTACGTAATGTAATAGCCTTGTAATGCTCCTTACCTTCCTTCTTAGGATTGATCTTCGTATCGCTAGCTAGATTGCCTTGAGGTCGGTTGTTAATGGCATTAGCAAGCTGACCCATTTTATTTTTTAGGTTTCGGATTGATACTTCCATACTATTTATCCTTGTCTTATTTTGTGTTATGTACCTGAAAAAGCAACTCCTCTAAATTCGACTTCTTTTCTTGTTGTGGTGGAGCTTGATTCTGAAAGCCTGGTGGGTATGATTGTCTTGAAGCAAAGGTTTGGGCTTGATTATTATTCCAAACAAATTTTGGATGAGTCCCCTAATCAGGGTTATAATTATTGAAATTATTGCCATACCGCTGCCTGTTAAAGTTTTCAATGTATTGTGCTGACTCTAAACTATTTGCACATTGATCACTTGGATGGTTCCCTGCACATAATTCATAGACAACTGCCACACTCTGAATAGGTTGCACCCCTAAAGCATCAATCTTCTTTGTCAACGTAGCAACTTGTGCAGTTAATGCAATTACTGCATCGACTTCATAAATTCCTGCTACCTTTGGCTGATTGATCCTTACAGAGGGCCATTGATAATTTTTGACAGCCATCGCCTCCAATAATTCGTATGCTTTATCAATTTTTTTTCCATCAATGCCCCATTTGCAGTTGCATAAATACTGGTCCGAGTAGCACTAAACAACCCATTGTAGAACGTTTGAACTTGCAACCACTTAGGAATACAATGGTGAGGGTATTTTCAGAGTAAATCTTTGAATTGCTCCCAAGCTTCATAGAGAGTTTTAGAATCGTTCTGTGCGAATGAAGTGATGTCGTTTCTCATCCTTGCAATTTTAGTTGGTGGAAAGAATTTAGTTAAGAATTTTTTAGCTAAATCTATCCACGTGGAAATAGAACCCGACGACAATGAATGCGACCAACTCTTTCCTTTATCACGAAGTGTGAAAGAGAAAAGTCAGAGTCTAATCACATATTCGGTAATCCCGTTATACTTGAACGTGTCACAAATCTTCAGAAAAATCACTAAATGATCGTTTGTATCGTCGTTAGGCAAACCCGCAAACTACACTGAATTCTGAATCATTTGGATAGTGCTCGGCTTGATCTCGAAACTGTTTGCTCGAATTGCGGGCCTTTGAATGCTCTATTGTATTTCCGTAACTAGAACCATAGCATAATCCCTTAGCGATTTCTATTCATCTTCCGCCATAGTTTCTTGATTTTTTACTTCTTGACAATACTTTCGCAAGTTTCAGAACCTTCTCTCGATTTCATCTTCGTTTGTTAGTGGTTCCTGACCTGTAAATCGTGTTTGCATACAAAATTCAAGAGCGCCTGCAAAAGCAATTAAAACAAAAAATTAAACAAGTTTAAACTAAAATCAAATTGATTGAAATTAATATTGAAATAATTACAAGAATAATTCCACGGCAACGGTGCCAAAAACTTGTTGTCCAAATTCAATATTGACAATTTATGTACAAGTATACACGATCAACAATTAATAAAGTGCCAAGTAGAGTATCGTTCCTACGAAGATTTATTACTAATAATGTCCAAGTACTAAATTTGTTTCAATTATATTTTATTTAAACAATTGAAATTAAACTATGAAATTACTAATTTAAAATTAAATCTAAAATTACTGAACTAGGATTGAATTAACTAGATAAAAGAACTTAAGATTACAACTTCCCCTAATGCTTCGTATAAATCTTTCCACTCTCTTTTTAGTTAATCGATCAAAATAAGTTGTTAATTGAGAATTCAAAATTATTTATTAAACCTCTTCTGATGGCTAGATGAAAATGCCACTTCCAAATTATTACTATATTCCTATGAAAAATAAGTTGGAATAGATTCATTAAGTTCAAACTCTCATAAAAGTTACACACGACATATAGGTGTATTCATATTCTATACACAAACACAACTATTCAATCCTAAAAAGCATTAACCAGATGGATGTTATTATATTCAGATCCAAACCCTAGAATTCATCTTCCAATTTCATCTAGGGAATCAAATTAATTTCTAGCCACACAATCATATATTAAGCACAAAATATGATAAACAACTCATATATGATCAATCATAACTGAAAACGAAAGTAGATTAATTTAACTAAATATCAGGTTCCATTGCAATCTTAATAAAAATTTAGTTCATAACGTAATTGAAATAAATCATCCTCAAATTAATCAAACAAAAACTAAAAATAAGAGAAAAGAATGAAAACTTAGTTGCAATCTTCAATTCCTTTCTAACCTTCAAGTCCAATCTTCTTCGTGTTGCTTCCTTCGATTCTTGCCTTCAATTTTCCTATCAATCCTTGGTTTTTCCTCTATTAGTAGCCCCTCATATCAGTATATTATAGATCCCAGCTCAAACCCTAGCATATATGTAGCATTAGACTTCAAATTCTACTAAAAAATAAGTCAGAATTCGTGTCCACAAGCTGAAACACGCGCTGCCGCCCCACAAATCAACACAGTTGTACTGTGTTTGTACCCTTCTAGAGCTGCAGCACTGCACCTAGAGCTGCGACACTGATCCCATTTTATGCCTACAGTTTCCCTTGTTGCATAGTCCTCAATTAGTCCAACACTAAGGCTACCAAAAGATCTTGTTTCCTTCCAAATCATGATCCCTACAAAATAAATTAAAACACACAAAACAAATAAAAATGAACATAAAATACTTGAAAACTTGCAATTTCATCAAGCCAAGAGTACTCAATTCGTAGGTATAAAACTCACTCATCACAAACTCATACGATAAAATTAATTTCATAATTTACGAAGGACAATAGGTTCTCACCTGACATGGCTGTCCTAGGTTGTGGCATTCGGGATGTACATGAATTTGCCTTTGATGATTTTTTCTTCTTCTTCTCCAAGAAACTTTTTAGCCTACCATATTTTTTTCCTTTTTGTCTCAATTGTGGAGGATCCAACACTAGCGTATTAGAAATTTCTAAAAGATTGTTCTCATCATCATCATTATCAACTGTATTTTTTCCTAATAAAGTTGATTTATATTTTCTCACTTGATTTACAATGTGTATACATGTTATTTTCTGCAATCTCAACAGTTGTATCATCATCCGCACTAAGATTCATAGCACTAAATGCCTTTTGTATTAACTTGTTGAGGTGCAATGTCCTAAATGAATTTCCACTACTGTCTGATAACAAAGTAATAGTCATACCAAGTTTCACCCCTTGCTTTGCATTTTTGGTCCTTCTTTTCAAGATATACTGTTCAAGAATTTTGTTCACACAATTCAAATTGAATACCCTTAATGCATGATGACATAACTAGCCTAGTGACTCAAATTTTTTACAACTACACATTATTGAATAATTCGAGCTGTTAAATAGCACAATATAGTCTCGGTCACCTCCTTCCTTTCTTATCTTATACATATGAATTGTGTTATCATGACTGGACTAAACCTCATTTTGAGAAACACATTTTAAAAAATCATCTTGAAAAATCCAAAAATATTGTGTGTGTATACCTTGCATGCATGCTTTAAAATTCCAGAATCATGAACTAAAACCCAAGGTTTACCATGAGCACAATTATAATCATCAATCACCTCAATTTCACGCATTTTTCAACATTTTGTTCAAAATGATGCACAAATTCTGTCAAAATCATTGTCTTACAAGTCATATGTTGAAAAATATTATTTTTGTTCTCACTCCTTTGACTTGAGCTAATGTCACAAGAAAATGTATCATGACTAAATGCAGGAGCCCATTTTTCACGAAGGTTATACAATTTCTGAAGCCATGACACATTCAAACAATCCCAAGTCACCATCAGCTTAGTCCACTTTTCTTCAAAATCATTCTCACAGTCACAGTTATACAAAAGATAAGAAAACATATTCCTAAAATCAAGTTCGTGATAAAGAGAAAAAATATTTGTAGTGGCATTTTATGATATATGCCATTGACACAAGTGGTAATGAGTATTAGGAAACACCCTTGCAATGGAATTTTCCATCGCATGATCTTGATTAGTAAAAATGGTTTTTGGCGCCTTATGATCCATGGACTCTAAAAAAGCATCAAACAACCAAACAAATGAAGCAGTTGTCTCATTGCATAAAAACGCACAACCAAACAACATATTTTTCCAATGGTGGTTTACTCTCACAAATGGAGCACATATCCTGTTGTATTTGTTTGTACGGTAAGTAGTGTCAAAGATATCATCTCCAAAAATCTCATAATCTAATTTTGATATTCCATCTCTAAAAAAAAATTGGTCATTCAATTTTCCTCATCAACTTGCACAGTATAAAAAACTTGGGATTTTATGCATGTTGGTGCTTGATATAATTAATCAAACTCTGACCATCACCGGCTGAATATTTTTTTGACCTTTCAGCTTGTATAAAATTATGATAGTCACTCTGAGTAAATCCATTTTGATATCCACCATCTTCATTTACCATATAAGAAAATGTTTTTGTAGCTCTTATACCAGCGTCAACCATTGATTTAATAAAAGCTTTACTAGTATTTTGTATCTTTCGGGAGGATCTCATCAAGTGTCGTTGTTCATATTCAATAGAAGGATGATTATGCTCAGAGAAAAACTGTGAAATTTCATACACGCCATTTTTCCCTGTAAAAATAACACGAGCCTGGCAACCACATCTCGTGTCTAATTTATAGGATTTTATCTCTTCACTTGGGTCAATAAATTCTCTAAATCCCTCTTTTGAACATAAAAGTACGTGTCTGCTAACTTCACCTCTGTTTCTCGAAAAGTTCTTATGCCTCTTTCGAATGCTAAAACCTTTACTACATGCATATTTGTTGTACATGTTAAATGTCTCATCTTCACTAAACGCTAACATACCAACTTTTAACTCATAATCATCATTATTGGCAGTTAAAAATTGATTAGGTGCATTAATCTCAAAGTAGTCAACTCTAACTTCTTCATTGTCATCATCACAGATTTCTATAATGACATATAGTTAAAATTTCATCCATGTATAGCTAAATCAAACATATATAATTAATTTTAATCTAAAAGGTGAAAAAAATACCAATTTGTGCAATTTATTTGCCACGATTTGAAGCCATTGTTCAATCTATGTCCTCACTCTTCACGTTGACTCTGCATACAATAAACCTCAACACATGAGAAATAAAAAGTAAAAAACATGATACCCACAATAATGGACAGTGAGAGAAAATAAACTAATTTCTTACCAATCCTCAAGTGAGACTTTTGAAATGTTAAAAGAAAACGTGACTATGGAGAAAAAGAAAGAGAGATTGAATGAGAGATGTTACTTTGAAGTGGGAATGAGAGTTTTACAATGGAAAAAGGTAATAAACAAGTGGTTGGTGAATGAGTAATAGTTAAAACAATAATGAATTTTTAATTGATGGGTAATTAATGCTACAGTATCTAGTCAATCACTTATTTAAAAAATGCAGTTGAGTTGACCTCTAGAGCTGCCTTTACAGCAGTCATCCTAACGGAGGTTAAGTAACATATGGAGAAATAGAAGTTAAAATGCTTATGTGCAATACATCTGACAACTATTGACGTGTCCCTTCTTTATTGGTTATACACACCACATGGGCCTGCAACGTGGTGTGTATACCCATGCAGAAATTCCCGGTTAAGAGGGATGATGTCATCTTGACATTAAACGACATCGTTTTTGCAGACAACCTTGTAAAACAAAAAAACAAAAAAAAATGATGATGTCTACACTTATCTTTCTCCTTCCCCTCCAAAATGAAATTTAGTCCCCTCTTCCCTGTACTCTCTCACCCACACATCTATTAAACAACAAATCTTCCATGCTTGGAATTTGGTTGGCAAGGCCAGCAAAAAATCCTCTTGAAAGAAACCCAATAAAATTTCTGGAACAAAAAAAATAGGCACTCTTCTGGACCGCATCTTCCATGCTCATATGTTAATCGGGTTGGTTGTGCACTTCGACTTTAGAACCATCAACATTCAATATTTACACCAGCAAACCATCTACAAGTTAAATTTTGTTTTTATTTTTCATTTTCAGTGACTATATTGATCCAAGTATTTATCTTGTTTTGGGTGTAGTTGTGAATCTCTCTTTTCGGATGTAGTTGTGAGTCCCTTTTTCGGGTGTAGTTGTGAATGAATTTGTAAATTGAAATGTGCTCAAATTGCTTGATTGAAATTAATTTTCTTGAACTATGCTTGAAATGTGTTTCTGTGAGTGTCCATGCCTTTTTAAGCTTTTGTGAGTGCTTCTATGATTGTTCAATATTTCAGGGAGTGTTTGGTAACTAGCTGTTTGTGTTTTTTTTTTACTACAAAATATAAATAACGATTTTGGAATGTGTTTCCAATTTTTTTAAGTTATATTATTTTGAAAACAAGGTCAAAACTATAAACATAAAAAATGATGCTTTTGAAAACATCCGAACTTGAAAACATGTGCGTGCATCCCATTATCATTTAATGAGGTCCAGCCTTTGAATCTCATTAGCAACAAAATGAGATTTTTTGTGGCACCTATAAAACCCCTTTTTTCATTTTTTCCTTGTCTCTTTCCCTCATCTATCTCTTTCTATCGCTCGTCTCTCTCTCGATGCCTCCTTTGAAACTCATTTTCACGAAGATGAATCTTTGCGAAGACTCCGAAGATAGAATTTTGGTGGGTTTTGGTGGTGGTGGGTGATGTTTTGGGGGCTGATGGTGATGGGTTTTGGTGGCGGGTGATGTATCGGTGGGATTTAGTGGTGGTTGGGTGGCTGGGTGGAGATGGATTTTGCTTGGTTAGGTGTTGGGTGGTGGTGGGTTTTGGTGGCGGGTGATGTATCAGTGGGATTTCAGTGGTGATTGAATGGCTGATGGTGATGGGTTTTGCTTGGTTTTGGTGTTTGTTTTCGATGGTGGGTTTCAGTGGTAGTGGTGGGTTTCGGGGTTGTGGCCTTGCAGAGGTGGGTTTCGTTGGTGGTTGTGGGGTTGGGTGGTGGTGTATTTTGGGGGTTG
>CM042197.1:17425020-17454594 GCA_023539305.1 Ilex asprella | reverse complement strand
AAAAGACCCGACCCATGGTAAGCTCGGTCCTAACTGGGAAGGGCCTTACGTTGTAAAAAGGATAGTTCGGCCAGGAAACTATGAGTTGCAAACCGAGGAGGGGAAAGACCAGCCGCACTCGTGGAACGCGGATCACCAGAAACGTTACTACCAGTAACACCCGGCGAGGCTATTGTAATCACAAACAAGCCAATTGTAAAGACTTGTTATGAGAAATCAATGAAAACGTTTTGAAGTCCTCACAAGGAGAATAACCGTCGGAATCCAGGCTTTTCAGCCTAAGAGAGCCCGTAGGCTCGGTATCCAGGCTTTTCAGCCTAAGAGAGCCTGTAGGCTTGGCATTCAGGCTTTTCAGCCTAAGAGAGCCCGTAGGCTCGGAATTCAGGCTTTTCAGCCTAAGAGAGCCCGTAGGCTTGGAATCTAGGCTTTTCATCCTAAGAGAGCCCGTAGGCTCGGCATCCAGGTTTTCAGCCTAAGAGAGCCCGTAGGCTCGGCATCCAGACTTTTCAGCCTAAGAGAGCCCGTAGACTCAGAATTAAGGTTTTTCAGCTTAAGTAAGCCTGGAGGCTCGGCAACTAGGCTTTTCAGCATTAAATGGCCTGTAGGCTCGGCATCATTGAAAGTCCACCGCCTAAAGTTCTAAAAGGGCTCGTAAGCCCGGGGTCGATAAGACTCACTGGCCCAAATTTTCGGGGTCGTTAAAAGCTTCCTCTGGCTTAGATATTCATAAAGTCCGAAGTGACCCGACTCAGCAAAAGGATAGCCGGAATATCCTCACTCGCTAGGCCAAGTTTCCTAAGTACGAAGAGCTCTTAAGTCTTGGCTTACTCAGCTCCAACCGTCTATCAGCACATGCAAGCCCTCGCTTGGGGCTGGAGGGCGAGGAGATAACTAGGATCTCTAAAAAGAGGGAACGTTTAAGCGGTTCGTTCATTCAATAAAAAGAGGGAAGACAACAACCATAACAAATCCGGAAATAGGAATACATTGTCTACAAGGAATCAACCACAACAAAACGCAACAGAGCCGCTTCAAACAGTGGACCCTACACCGGCGGCCTGGCTCTCGGTCTTTTCAGCACTTGGCTCTTCCTCTGGCACAGCAGCCCCCTCCTTGGAACCAGTTACCTCGGCGAATTTTAGACCCTCAAGGCGAGGGGCAAAGCAGTCACAATCGACTTTCGGATAAGCCTCCTCAGCCTGATCCCAGAAGTTCACAAATCCATTAACAATAGCCACAGCGCCCTCCCTCAGGTGGTCTGAAATCCTTGCCTTTAGAGAAGATAGCTCAGCGTCCTTGGCATCTAGGTCGGCCCCCTTTGCCTTCAACTTGGCATCCTTTGTCGCCAGGTCGACATCCTTCTTCCTCAGCTCATCCTCCTTCGCAGCTAGCTCGGTTATCTTTAGGCTGGAGAGATCCTGGAAATGAGCTTCCAGCTCGTCAAAGAGCCTCTTCATCTCAACCGCCTCGGACGACAATAGCTTCATTTTATCCTCGGTCGCCTCTTTAGCTACGATCATTGCGTCTAGAGGATCTTTGACCTTTGCCAGCTCCTGCTCATAATGGAGGCCCATCATCTTCACGTAGGCTAGGGACTGAAAAAATGAGAAGAACCGGCTAGTACGGGAGATTACAGAAATCACACAAGGAAGCGAAAGGATCAGTAAAGTCTCAAGATACCTCCGCCATGGTCTGAAAAGTGTGCTCGATCTTCCTTTGGAACGACACCTGCATGGCTTCCTGGAAGTCCGATATGGGAATCAGGTCAGATAGGGTGGCAGTAGCCGCCGCGGGGTCACGAAGGAAGCCACCCCCTCGCAGTTTGAGTAAGGAGGGGGTACTCCCCTCTCTGACGCCCCACGAAGAGGCAGGTCGGGGAGGAGCCTCTGAAGTCGGCATATCCCCGGGCGACCCCGCTGCGGACACCCTGGGAGGAACCTCGCTTTCAGTAAGATCAACGGACAAAGGAGAGGAGGGAGCGGGTTTAATAGTTGAGTGATCCTCTCGGCTCCCTTCCAAAGTGGCAGCCTTCGAAGGTGACGCCTTCGGAGGAGGTCGCACCCCCTTCACCAATTTCCTCTTCTTCCTCGATCCCTCGGAATCCGAGAAAACTGACATTATCAGGCTGGAGTTCATAGACTCAGACCTGAGGACAGGCAGAGATACTTCCTCGGCAGAAGGGGCGATAGGCGGGCCTAACCCGTGCCTAACAAGATTCCCTTCAGTCACTAAATCGGCGAAAGATTGGACCCCTAAGGCCTTAGCTTTGGCTACCCTTGCAACCTCCTCACCGTTCAGGACAGGGCGAAAATCTGCAAGGCAAGTCCAAAATTAGTAAAGGCTCGAGGATCAAAAACACAACGAAGCTACTGGCTGACTGGCCTTACTGATATTTCTCAGAACCCTCCAAGATCTGGGAACTCAGGGGACGTCACCAGGATCCCCGGATAACTCCCAAGAATCCCCTTTTACGAAGAAGAATTTGGGTTTCCACCCCTTGTTGGAAGAAGGAAGCCCAGAGATTATTGTCTTCGCCTTCACCCTCTTGGCGAAATAACAGAAGTCCAAGGAAGGAGAAGATTTGAGTTGGAACAAGGAGGCGAATTCAGGTATAGACGGAGGGGAATCGTTCTCACTCTCAAACCAGTAGACGAGAAAATCGACTAGGAGACCCCAGCCATTAGGGGAAAGTCGGGCCGGGTAGATGTTGTAAAAGGCAAGAACTTCTCCGATAAAAGGATGAATAGGAAAGCGGAGACCGGCCTGAAATGCGGACTCAAAGAAACAGGTCAAACCGGGGATGGAGGAGTTACACCTCTCGTGCCCCTCGGTAGAGTGTAAAGATATAGATTCGGGAAATCGATACTCCCTTCTCAAATCCTCCAAGTCTTCCTCGTCGAGGCAACTAGGAGTATCCTCGGAGCAGGAGAACAGGTCAGAATGGTCCCGCCGAATTCTCTTTCTAGGAACAGTAGGTGGAACCGGTCTGGGCCCCCTTTTTCTCGACTGGACTCGAAAACTGGGAGGCAAAGCTGAAAGAGGGCTAGTGTCTAAAGGAGGCATCGAGGACGAAGTCCTTAGGACTGACCCAGAAGCCTCGTCCCCTAATGAGGAAGAACGACCGCTACTAGAAGCCGCCGAGGCCTCTTCAGCCCCCTCGTTGATAGATCCCGACTCGGAGGACACCACAAACTTCCCCATCGGGAACTTAGATTGCAGGGTAAAAGGAAGCAATGGCAAATGTGATGTACAGTCCGCTATAAACAGAGGGTCCTGACACCAGGAATTAAAGAAACCTATCCGCTGCACGGAACAATGATCTACAAAACGAAAAAGGAGGGAAAGGGCACCGGGACGATTCTTAAAGAAACTAAACCTCCAGACCAGGAAACGGAGCCCGAAACCCCACCAAGGAGGTTCGAAGGGATCCAGGTCGAGTCAACTAAGGAAAGGAAGAAAAGACGTACCTAGTGAAGGGCTATAGACAGGAGAACGCCGAAATCAGGAATGCTCAACGTCGTCGAGAAATCTAGAACCAGGCCTCACGACGACCGAAGGGAAGAAGATGCGGAGAAACTCTTGGGAAATGTGAAATTCGAATAGGCAAGGAGGTTCACCCCTTGTACACAGCATTTAAAGTCCTTGACAAGACAGATCGCTGAGGCTCGACCGCTGGTAACACGAGTACAATTCGCGACCAAGCTAACCTCGGCCCAGCCCGGACCGGGCCCAGAATCGACAAAAAACCTTATAACCCCAGGTCAGAGATGATGTCATCATCATGACCAGGGGCTGGGGGCAACTGATTGGGACGAAATTTTAGGATATGGGCCACCCTCAGAAGAAAAGCCTAGCCGGCCCAGGACGCTCAAATTTCTTGATGTTTGGCCCAGGAAAAAACACCCTCATCCAACGGATGGGAAAAGCCCAGGCGAATATGGTGGCCCAAGTCGTACCCTAACACTAAAGTGCGCCCCACCAGGCCACGCGTCAAAAAGGGCAAGGGGACCGCCTCTGTAACCAAGGACAGACAGACCCGCCTGCTGGGAGTAGTGGTGTGATTCGCCGTAGGAACAGTAACCGCAATGGCACCGGCTAGCAGGATCCAATGGCAGAGAGAGGACAAAAGGTCCCCACTATGTCGAGAAGCTGAAGGAGGAGTCGCTAGAAAAGCCCTAGAGCAGGGAACTAGTATAAAAAGAACAGTATCATTCCAACAGAAAGATATAGATAACTTCGGCGATAGATGGAGGGATAAGCATGTAATCCGGCCAATTGTAGGCATATACCGGCCCCTTTCCCCCATATTCCCGATAACTCCCCAAAATCTAAGTACACATCGAAAAGGAGTAAAAAGCTCCGTTGTAGTGGATGTAGCTCAGTCCATCGGCTGGGGCGAACCACTTATCTCTTGCGTCCTCTTTAAATTTTTGTCATAATCGCTCACCGCAAAGATCCTATCGACCTAGTAATCTCCTTGAGGATCACCGAGCTTGGGTCGTCAAATCCGAGTCATCATCATCTACCAAATCAAGAACCATGTTACATAGTCCCCTATAAACCTTAGAAAACCCTCCCAGAGATTACTAGCTGACACAATACCCCTTTACCACAAAATACCCACCTAAAGAAATCAATATCCTTCAAAAAAATTCCAAAATTTTCCATACCCATGATCATAATCCCCTTAATGATTTCTTGAAAAACCTTCATAACCCATACCAGTTCATACTATACAACCAAAACCAGAGGCGACTCTCTATTTAGCCATGGAAGAGGAATAAAACTCGTACACCAGAAATACACTTAGACTTTCCCTTTTTCTAAACAAAGTACTGGTGAAAGAGGTCTAACAATTCTGCTTAGTCGGTAAAATCATTTTTTGATTTAGTCCTCAATAAGAGTGAAGTGAGTAATGTTATAACAGGGGTGTGGAAAACACGAAAGGGTTTCAAGAAGATAGAGAAAATATTTTTGGGGAAAACCCATGTCTATAATGGGAAATCTGTAGGTATTGGAGAAATGTTCACCATAGTCTACGGTTCATGATTACGAATTCAACTCTACTGAGTTTTGGATTCAAATTTGGTGGCTACCCTTGATATGATGACTAGAAATAATTATTGGAGAGTGGGAAATTTTTTGGGAATGTCAACTCAATTAGAAGATTCAAGTGATGAGCTTATGATGAAGAGAAACTTTCTGAGGGTTAGATGTAGAATTGATATCACAGAACCACTTAAGAAGGGTTTCTTTCTTGAAAGAGATGATGGAGATGATGTCTGGGTTTCATTCAAATACAAAAGGTTATTAGATTTCTGCTATATGTGTGACAAATTCAGCCAAAGGAAGAGTCTTTGCTAGGAGAAGGTGAAGAATCAGAATAATCCCGAGTACGGCCTAGAGATTAGAGCCTCGCAACCTTCAAACTTAGTGTTCTACCATGAAAATTGGAAAAAGAAGCTTCCAAGGGAAAGAGGTACACAATTGAAACCAAGAGGAGGTCTATTGAATCCCGAAAAAAATGACATCTGATTGACGCATGAAGTTTAGGCGGGTAGTAACAACATGTGCCAGGAGTCGTTAAGCAACATCAGAGAGGTGTTAGAGGTGGTGGCAACGATGAATATGCGAAATTGAAATCCTTCAAATTCAGAGCATCCACATGGCAACCAAAGTGGGGCTTTGCAACAAATAATAGAATCTTAGAAGGAAGTGGAGCAAGGAAATCTGTTGGTGTTGATTGAGGATGTTGGTGCCCAAAATCCAGAAGGTGGTCTTGAGGAAAAGAATGCACGTGAATTAATGACACGTAGCAAAAGCCCTCTAATCCTAGAAAACCCAGTTAACCCAACTTATTATGTTACCAAGCCCCCATAAAGTCCTCAACTTATACAAGAAACCCAAATGTTAAAGCCCAAGGTTGAGCCCACATATAAGAGCTAGTGATCCAATTGAAAAAGAAACAAGCCTTCCACTTAACCTTAACCAAAATTTCTAGCAAATGTCCCTTAAAAGGAAAGCCCTCCAAGAAGAAGAGGGGTGACAAAACTCCTCTCCTAGTTCTAAACAAAAGAAAGCATTAATGACATAGGGAAAGCAAGTGAAGCCAGATCAATGAGGACAAGCTCTCAAAATAGGCTTGGCTGATACAAAAAAGGAAACTATCTAGAAGGGGGCGAGGCATAGTAGGAAGGAAGCAAAAAGGTAGTTCCAAAGGTAGACAAGAAGTTCTGGAAAACTCTAGAACTTTGGTGGACATTCTAGTTCGATTGCTTCAAGGATTGGAACATGACAAATATGTGGAAGGGGAAATGCAGGATGAAAACAACATAGAGATTTGTCATTCTCAATGGGTGTTCCAAGATCGTGGCATGCTTAGGAGGAGACAGATTCGATCCTTAAAGATTCGATGGTGGCTGGCCTTGAACAGCCACAAGGTCCAAGTTATTACTCTCCTAGAATTGTCAAGGAGTGGGACGATCCCAGATATTTCTTACTTTGAGAGGGTTAATCAATACCAATCATCCAGATATAGTCTTCTCAATGGAGATTAAGAATAAAATAAGAAAGTTAGAATGGATACGAAGATCAGTAAGGTATCCAAATAGTGAGTATGTGGACCCTGTGGGCTTGTTTGGGGAATTGGCTTTATGGTCAAAGGATGAAGTTAAAATGAAAATTCGATCGAAGGATAGCAACATGATTTACACATGCTATTCATCTCAAAAGCTTCAGTTGATTTGGCAAACGTCTTTTGTTTATACAAACCCCAAGTATGCAAAATGACAAAAAGTGTGGCAAGCCCTTAGAAATATCACCCATAATATGACAGGAACTTGGTTAACTACTGGAGACTTTAACATTGTTAATTTTGTTTGGGAAAAGCTAAGGGGAGGATGAAAAACTCAAGGAAAATAGAAGAAATGCAATAGTTGATTATGGACTGTGGAGTGACGGAGATGGATTTTAAGGGCCCAAGTTACACTTGGTCCAATAATAGGCCAAGAGCTGGAAATGTACAAGAAAGATTAGATAGAGTTCTTGCAAATCCAAAGTGGAGAGTCATTTTTCCAAAAGCACAAGTGATTCATGAACCAAGATTTGGGTCAAATCATTGCCTTTACTCATTAATTTTGGTTGTAAAAAAAGGTGCCTTATCAGTTCAAATTCAAGGTGATGTGGCTTGATTCAGAACAGAGTGAGGCAACAATTAAGAAAAGTTGGGAAGAGAAAATCCAAGAACAGAGCATCTAGAGGAAGTTGGAAAGATGGAGCATGAAGTTGGCTCAATGGAGTAGGAAACATTTTGGCAATAATAAGAAAGAGATAGGGAGACTTTAAGAAGCGTTACTCAGAATTCAAATGAAATAGCCAACTAAGGTAAATTTTCAAGCAGAGAATGAAATCAAAGCTAATCTAGATATAGTAATGATAAGGGAGGAATCATATTGGCTTCAACAATCAAGGATTACCTAGTTGGGGGCAGGGGACAAGAGTACAAAGTTCTTCCACATGACAGAAATCCAAAGGAGGCAAAGGAATCAAATTCTCAGAATCAAGGATGAAGAGGGCAAGTGGTTGGAGAACGAAGAAAAAATAAATGACCATGCCAAGAACTATTTCAAAGAACTGTTCAAAATTAAGGGACAGAGGAACTTTACAGAGCCACTAGAGGTGATCCCTGCACTTGTGACTGACAGAATGAACAACATGCTCCTATAACCAATAATAGATCAAGAGGTGCACAAAGCAGTCCTCCAATTGGGTTCCCTCAAATCCCCAAGCCCTGACAGTTTTCAAGGTATTTTGTACCAAAAAATTCTGGCATTTAGTTGGTCAAGAGGTATGTGATACGATTAAAATATTTTCATTGATGCTTATATGCCCCCCAAAAATGAACCATACACATTGTACTTATTCCTAAAGAGAAGACCCCTAAAAACATAAAACAGTTTCGCACGGTTGCTTTGTGTAATTTTATTTATAAGATTATCTCCAAAGTGCTAGCAAACAGGTTAAAAATTACTCTTCCCCATCTAGTCTCTCACAAACAAGCAACATTTGTGCCTCAAAGACAGATACAGGATTGTGTAATGATTGCAAATGAAGCCTTCCATGTGATGAAGCTTAAGAAGAAGGGAAGAAATGCTATTATGGAAATCAAGCTGGATCACAACAAGGCTTACAATAAAGTGGAATGGGATTTTTTAAAGGGGGTCATGACAAGAATGGTATTTGATTCAAAATGGAGGAGGCTTATAAAGATTTGTGTTTCAATAGTCAACTTTGAGATTGTGTTGAATAGGGAGAAAATAAGGAAAGTCATTCCAAAATGGAGAGTGACAACTAGGAGGTCATCCTATTATGCTCAAATGAGGGGGGAGTCGCCATGGGAGCTGGATGCTATTGTCGAATATATCAAAGTTTGCTCAAGACAACTTAATTTGCAATTTTCCTATGTATAATGGATATGCCAAGTTAACCATGTCTCTTCCAGGACAATGGATATGCATGACACCAACTGAGTTAAGGGAAATTTTAGCTTTTGATTGTAATGAGTTTGCTTAGAAATGAAATTGAATAGTTCCAAAAAAAAATTAGATATTTTCAGTTAATGGCTTGGGCGTCAACAAAGAAAAGTCAAATCAGTCTTAAATTCCTCATGTGCCCATTTTAAATTCGTGGTACAAATCCAACTCAATCTAAATTTTAACTCAAATTATATATCAAAAACCGAACTCAGATTGAAGTCAGATTCAAACTGAATTACAAACATCAAGGCTGATCCCGATTTTAATTAAATTTCAAATCAAATTGTATCATTGGAATTCAACCAGAGTTCAACAAATTAAATGTGAATAATATTGGAATTGGATCTCTCAAGTTGAGTTTGGGTAAAGATTTTGTTTTTTGGATTATGTTTGGCGTATTTTGGATTGCAGACATGTTAAAGTCCAAATGGACTTAAAAATTCCAAGCAATACGACCTTATCTACTCGAACTGGCATAAGATTCTTAAATCGTGATTTTTTAGACAATTGAAACAAGGCGTAAGGTGTTATTTCATAAAATTGAATGCTAAATTTTGAGTGTTGATGTTGAATCTATTAATTTGTGAACTGTTTAGTTTCCATAGAAATTTAAGTATTGAATTGATTCAAGATGTTTGATAAGTACATATAGTAGAACTCTGAAAATAAATAATTGTTCAATTTTATCCTTTAACTATTTACTTTGAAAATATTTGTTAAATATTGATCTATCTAATAACAAATCATGGCATACCACTAAAAATAATTCAAAATATAATAAAATAATTGAATAAATATATTATTAGTCAAATACAAACAAAGAATTTAACACAAAAAATTTTGAAAAATAGAAAATTCAACAAATTCATATAAAATTTGAACAAATAAATAATTAACCAAATACAAAGAAAGATTAAAATAATAATAAATTGAACAATAAGAAACAAATATCCCAAAAAAATGAACAAATATTGATTGTGTGTTTTGTGTAAATCTATTGGTTTTTGTGTGCGTGCGTGTGTGTGTTAATCTGCTTGTGTGTGTGTGTCTTGTGTGAATCCGTGAAGCTCAGTGTGCTGCTGTGAGTGTGTGTGTGTGAATAGGCGTGCTAATATGCTTGCGTTGTTGCGGGAGGAAATGCTTACTTGTGGGAGTTTGGACTTTCTTGGCAAAGATGGAGAAGATGAAGGAGAATAGTGTGAAATTGGCCGGGGAAATTTGTCAAATGAAAAAATATAAAAAACTAAGGACTTTTAGCGTAAAAATTAAGTAGGTATAGAGTTACTCAAAATTTTATCTTGCATTTAAGTGACACTTATTTTATTAAGAACTTCGATTGTTGGGTTACCAAGCCAACTTAATTCATTAAGAACTGAAAGTGTTCAGTTTTAAGATTTAAGTTAGATTATCAAACACAACCTAAGGTTATCTTTAAATTTTTTTTATATGAATACCAAAAAAAAAAATTCTTTTTCTGCCTTGGAGATCAATAACTTAAAGTGCGTTTGATAACTTTTTTGTTTTTGTGTTTTCAAAAAAATAAAAAATATAAATAACTTTATTTTTCTATGATAACACCTAAAAAATATCAAATTTTTTGGTAGTCATTTATATTTAAAAAATTATGCAAAAAAAAAAAAAATAGTATTCTTGGTATTATACCGAAAACCCACTATCACCAACCCCTGCAAAACCTACCACAAAGCACCCAAAACCACCACCCAACCCCCTGCAAAACCAACCACCAAACACCCAAAAACCACCACCTAACCCCTAAAATCCACCACCCAACCCTCGAAACCACCATCCAACCCCCTGCAAAACACCCAACACCATCGAAACCCACCACCACCAACCACCCAACACCTTGCAAAACCCCTAGCACCATTGAAACCCACCACCACCAATCACTCAAAACCCACTACCACCAACCCCCTTGCAACATTGCAAACACCACGGAAACCCACCATCCAATCCACCGAATCAGATAGAGACGAGAAAGAGAGAGGAGCAGAGAGGCGGTAGAAAGAAGAGAAAAAACCGTTCCAATGTGGGTTTAAATACTTCCAAGAATAAAACCAATTTTTGCAACAAAGAGTGATCGATGGCTTGTAAACCCCCACATGTTTATATTCATATAGTGATATAGTTGTTTATTAAGTAATTTTCAAATGATAGTATAGGTGATGAGGCATGCATAAATCCTATAGATTTGAAAAGGAGAAATAAATACAAGTGAGACAAATCATTGATGTGATTTAATATTTTGTAGGTGTTAAGGTTGATAATAGTAAATATTTAGCTAAAATTTAGTTTTGACTTGTAAATATTTGAAAATATTTTCAATAGAACTTGTAGGTATCAAGATTTATGTGGCAAACCTTGTTAAATATGTATGAGATGGTTTTGGAAGGGTTAGGAATGAATTGATAATGAAAAACGGGTGAAGTAGGTAAATCTGGGCGGTGACTACCGGTAGTCAACAAGTAGTCGATTTTTCAGTATACCCGAACTACCGGTAGTCGCTGTAAAAATTCGAAAATTTTAAGTCGCGAACAGCCGGTCCCCTTTTCCACTATAAATACTTAATGATGCCTCCTTAGCCTCCATTTCGCCACTTCTAACCCTAGAAAGCATTAGAGAGGAATAAAGAAAGAGAGAAACACAAGATCAAAGAGAAAAACAAGAGATTTAAAGGTTGATTCAAGATCAAAACCCTAGTCCTTCAAGACATCAAGATAGGGGTTTCCTTCCATTCTTGTTCATTGAGGTTAGGGTTTACTTATATGTATGTTTTGCCTCTAAATGTTATATGTATATGATATGAAATCATCATCTCTTAGTTTTTTTTGCAAATATTACATGTTTTGAACAAAGTTAGGGTTTAATACCCATGAAATCTCTTTTCTTGTTCTAAAACCCTAGTTTTGGAGAGTGATGAATTTTCTTCTTAAATTTTTCTTTTACTATTGATTTCGAAATCATAGTACTTTGTGTGGAGTAATAAAATGATGTTGTGATCTCTTGTATTCTCTGCAATGGGTTATTGGGAATTTTCATATGAGAAATTTGAGGATTTTTGAAATATGCTTGTAAATTGAGATAATTTGTGGATATTTACATCTCTTGTATGGTTTGTTGTGATGGATTTGAATTGTCTTTGAGAGATGCCGTAGAGTGTAGAGGTTAGTCTATCCCAGTGGGGGTGAGATGGTTTCCTACACTTGTAGTGGGTTATGTTTGAGAATGCAACCACTATTGTTTATTTAAGTTCGAACTAGGGATAGTATACTTTTCCTGTGAATGATTCGTCAATGCCTTTGAGATGGTACATGCCTTTTTTCCAAAGTGCTTGTGATTGTGATGGGTGGACTAGGTATAATCGTTGGGTAGATTCTTGAGAAGCGACCAATATACCTGAGATAAATATACATTTGGGAATATGAATTTATACGTGAGTTTATTGACGATGGTTTATTATGACTAATGATAAATGGTTTCTACAAGAATTTGTTGGAAGTATGTGATTCCACCAGAACTCGTGGAAATGGTTTATCATTGGAAAAGACTTATTTATGGGAACTTGGGTTCCACTGTTCATTTAATTTACTGTTATTATTTAAAATTGAGATCTGTTTAAATGTCCCTGTTTTATTTCAATGTTATGTATGATAATTGTGAAAATGAGACCGACCTCTTTTATATGTTTCAAAACCTTGTATGAGTTTGGGAGGAATGTTGTTACAGAGCTTAGTGCTCATCCCCTACAAATACTATCTTATCAGATTATGACATAGAGGAGGAGACCAGAGTTGACGAGCCGACCCATTGGGGAGCTCCATGAGATGGGGACGTGGATCCCGAGGTTGATGTATAGAGCTAGATGCTCTTATGTTCCACACTAGGACATTATTTTGGGGATAAATGAAAGTTTAATATTTTGTATTCCGCTGCAAGTGTAAGTTCAATTATTTTGAGATGTAATTGCCATAATTTGGGGCATATTCTTTTGGATGTTAAGGCCATGGTTTGACTGATTCTTTTGAGAAGATGTTATAGATATTATGAATGATGAGTACAGTTTTTTTATGAATGAATTTTATTAGTTGCTCTCATGACGTTAATGGTTTTAGATTGTAATGCCGTCCAAGGTGGTTCTTGGGGCGTTACATGGCTAGACCTCATTAAATGGACCTTTCCACCAACCACCCAACCCCTTGCAAAACCCCTAACACCACTAAAACCCACCACCACTAATCACTCGAAATCCACTACCACCAACCACCCAAAACCCACCACCCAATCCACCGAATCAGATAGAGGCGAGAAAGAGAGCTGAAATAGAGAGAGGGGCAAGAGAAAGAGAGAGAGAGAGAGACAGAGATAGGTGAGAAAGAGAGAGGAGTAGAGAGGACGTCAAAAGAAGAAAAAAAACCATTCCAATGTTGGGTTTAAATACTTCCAAGAATAATTGCAACAAAGAGTGATCGATGGCTGGACCTAATTAAATAGACCCTTCCACCTAGGTTCCTATTTGCATTTTTCCTTGTTTTTAAAAGCGGCAAATTTCTATTTGTAAATTTTGGCTTTGTTTTCAAAATATGGTAGATAAAAAAATAAAACGTTTATATCTTTTTTTGGAAAAAAATGAAAACAAAAACATGAAAACCAAAAATTAAATGGTTACTAGTTGCAACCTTAAATTTATCTTTTAGGAATAGCTAACAAACTGAGAGAATAAAGAAGAAATGGAATTGAAAGGAACAAAAATGTGCATAAAGAGAAAGAACTATTGTATTGAATAATGTGCTTGAAATAAACTAAGAAAAGACTCCGAAGTGGCGACGTGAAATTATAGAATAATAAGAAAAATGCAGGAAACTAAAACAGTGCAGAACAAGTTTGGGATGGTGTTTATAGTAGCGTTGATTGAGATATCTCTCTTATGAAGTTAGTGCCTATGTATTTATAGACGGTGACTTGTAACCGTTGGAGCTATCTTTTCTAGCCACTCAGTTTGAATCCATCGCCTCTCCTCTCAACAGCTACGAATGTGACCTAAGCCGTCTGTAATCGACAGCTCCACGAAGACACATCCTCACACGACTCTCTAGTTTCCAAATTGTCTCATAACTGCCTTATCATCTTGGAACTCATTTGACTCAACCCTAGTTGTTTAATAAAGCCTCAAGTCATTCTCCAATTTGTTCATATTTTGGTGTAAACATTGCCCGCCCAAAAAAAGGACACGTCCATAAGCGTTCTTCTCAGAGTGTTGTTTTGGTTCTTTGAATTTGAACTATTGTCATCTTAATCCCTTCGCTTAGTTGTCACTTCATGCATGGTTACACCTCACGGCGATATATTTATTTGTATATATATTCGTTGTCATACTTAGTTTTGTTATTATTCTGGCTTGTCAACCTTCATTCCTTTGGCAATGGTGTCTTCCTCTTCTTCCTCTCGTTCTACTTCCCTTCAAGAAGCACATGCAAAGTCCCTAAGAAAGTTAATCACTCCACTTTTATCCTAGATGCCGACACCTTTTCTTCGGTGATGGGCCTTGTTCCTACTTTCATTGAATTCCCTCCGTATGCCATTCACAAACACTATCCTGCTTCTCTAAAACCTCTTCTGTTCAAACGTGGTGAATGTTTGCAATGGTCCAATTGGAGTTCTGGTAGCCCCATTCATGCATGGAAATTCCCATCTCCTAGCTGGATTTCATCGGTTTCCTATGGCAAGGCGACCAAGGGCAATTTGTGGTGACCCAAGGGCATTTATGATGTTATAGATATTAGTACCGTTACTATGCCAATTGCTAGACCACTTTTTTGTTCATCTATACTCTTTTGATTTATGGCACACAATGCCTTCCATCTTCATTGTGTCATGATGGTTCCTACCGTCTACCATATTTCTGCTTTCCTCGGCCTTCCTTCTTTCAATGTCGAGGTTAATGCCCTAATTTCTCATCGAACAAGACTTATCAGTTATCGACTAAATCCCAGGGTAAGCTGATCTGGGACTATTCTCATTTTATCACGGCTTGCCGAGGCCATGCCAACTTTGAGGTCAAAGACTATGTGCACATCTCCTTTTTCAATTTTCTAGCTCAATCTTTTCTTCTTCTATGCCTAGTCTTGCAAGATCACCAAGGAATTAATTCTGCTGGCCATTAACTTGGTCACAAGAGCATCCTCATCTTATGCTCACACACCTTTACCTCAGATATGCTTAAAGGTGCAGGCCCTCCTCTGGTTTCACCAACTGGCTTTGTGCCTACTTCCTAGAGCATTATATATCTCCTACCTTTGATCCTGATGCTTCTTATAGCCAAATTTACATCCCTGCCCCATGCAGAGTTCGTAATTTTTTTTTTATCTAGGAAAAACAAGTGAGCAAAGTAGTGTGTGAGCTGCGTGAAAGGTTGCTTTCTCCTACCAAGTTGCATCGGGGTCCCAAATTGTTTCTTTGTGCCCTTAAAGAGACACCCCCTGACCAAAACATTCACTATGAAGACACTTGGTATTTAGAGTTCCACCCTAAAGATCTTCACTATGGCCTTGGACCTTCTTTTGGTCTCAATGCTTGTTGTGGCATGGAGGTTTACATGCCTCAACAATTCGTACGCCAATTTGGACTGGTTTAACATTCTTTAGTCCCATTTACTATAACTCTCAACACTTAATTTACCAATCAGCTAACTCTAGTCGATTTTCATCTGATTTGGGATGTCTTCCAACACTTCTCCATGTATTGTCTCTCCTTCCATTGGTCTCTTTTAAAGCCATATCCGAGGTTACCCCACTTTTTAAAACGTGGTGTGATCACTATGTCTCAAGATAATTTGACGATGACCTATCCACTGCCCTCAACAAAGTAAACTTTTTGGCTCACATTCTTCATTCCCTAGGCCTTTGGGCTCAAGAACTAGCTCTTCTCCCTCTCATTCTCCTTCTCCAATTTCTTATCAGTAGCCACCTAGAGTCAATCTTCTAGCGACAATCGATCTTACATCTTCCATTAGCTTTGTGGCTTCTTCTCGGTCAAGGCCTAGGGAAAAGTGATGAAGGTCGAACAATGTTCTGATCAATCAAGACATGGAAGACTAAACCGGTGACAACCAAGACATTGAAGTTCTTCCTCTCTGTCGCATGTGTCCTTGCAATTAGAATCCTTCAACTCCTATTTTTGCTGCCAGTGATCCTTTGTAGGAAGGCATTTTTTATGGTCTAGAGCCCTTGGGGCAGACCACTGACCTAATTCCAGCAGCCCAAACTGTGGCTAGTGCACCCTTAGTTTCACAAGCCTCCCTTGGCAGTGGAATAATGACTGAGCAAACGTGTCTAGAAGCCATCACCACAACTTTGGAGGTTGAACCAATATTCCTATCTTTCCAATAGGCCCTGAGGTTAGTCATGTTGTCTCCTTATCCTTCATTTATATTTCAACCATTCCCTCTTATTTTCATTTTAGGCCACTGCGCAAACTTAAGGCATGACCTCCATGTATACCAACATTTCTTCCTTGCTAACTTTAGTTAGGGCCCAACTTTCTACTAGTCCGGTCTCTTACCAAGACTCAAGTTGAGTTTTCGAACTTGACTTCGAGCATAACTGAGACACAATCAAATTCATAGTGGATGACTACTTAGACCTTCTTCTTGGGGATCCAAAACTTCTCGATGCTCGGCTCCAAGCGTCCAAGGCTCTATCTGAGTCTCCACTACTAACTATTGAAAACCGTCAAGTACTATCCTGTCTTGCTGATGGAGTTCTTTCACTACTTCAAGAAGTCGACCCTTGTATCAAAAGCGTTGAGATTTGTCTCGTTGTTCTTGATGTTCACCAAGATCTACTACTAAACTTGAAAGGTTGTATTAATCAATTAGTCAGTCTTTTTAGCAGGTAAACTACCTTCCTTCAACAACTTTCCTCTGTGGATAGTCAAATTATGGAATTTAAATCTCGTTGTGCCTCCTTCCTTGATGAAGTTTCCTTGGACACCTGATTACAACAACTAGAGGCCACAATTGAAGTGCTACGGCCGGTGTTGATGATGCCAAAGTCGAGGTCGAAGTTGCTATAGTTGAATTTAAGGTCGTGAATGATTCCTTGTTTACCTTGGAGGTCGCTTCTTATGCACCAGAAAGGCTAGAAAGTTCCCATTAATTTCACCAAATGAACACTTCAAGGGATTCATCTTCAACTGGTGAGCACACACAAGAATCAAAATTTTGTTTCAATGCATTATTTCGGTCACCTAGGTAATGAAAATATTTTGACATGTTTGGGAAACGTTTAGACCTATTTCAAAAATATAATAAAAAAAATAAAAAATTTAAGAATCATTTTTTCAAAACATCGGTAGAAATATACCAAAATAACTTAAAATACCTTGAAACATTTCGAAATAATTGTGTAAATACAAAGAAATATAGCAAAATATTTCGAAACATTATTGAACACCCCAAACTATTAGAATTTCAATTTCATCAATGATTCATTTCAGTCTCTTTGGAAATGAAATTTTTTTGAATGTTTCAAAACGATATTTTAATCATTGAGCGCGTATTCTCTCAAAGATGGTCCTTAAGCCATTCAAGTGGTCTTCCATCCTTTGAGTCTTGACTATGATATCGTCAATGTACATCTTGATGATTTTGTTAATCATGTCATGGAGGATTATATTCATAGCTCACTAATAGGTGGCCTCTATGTTCTTAAGTCCAAATGGTATAAGTTGCCATTCAAATGTCCTTATCGAACCAGGGCATCTAAAGGTTATTTTGTGATTGTCCTCTTTTACAATAAATATCTTATGGTAGCCCATGTTTCCATCAATGAAAGACATGATATTGTTCATGGTTACAACATCCAATAGTTGGTCGGCTATTGGCATAATCATCTTTGGTGGTTGATGAGCTAAGATTTCTATAATCACAGCATGTTCTGATCTTGTCATTTTTATACTTGTCTGGCATGATATTTGATATTCATTCAACCTATCACACCACCTGAATACATTTTTTTTGTATAAGTCACTCGATCTCATCTTTGACCAATAAAGTTACTTCACTGGACATCAGCCTCGGGCCCTATTTGATAGACCTGTAACCCTCCTTGATGGGTAGTTGATGCTCAACCAAGAATGGATCTAACCTTGGAATTTCTTTGTAACTCCAAGTGAAGTAATCTAGATAATCTCTAAGGAGCTGTATAAGTTGTGCTTAGAAGTTCAACTTGAGCAGCTTACTGATGAAGTCGGTTAATTTTCTCTTAATCCTCTAAGATTGACTTCGAGTAATGGATCTTGTACCTCAATCAAGTTGTCTAACTTCTTCGGGGCATCATCTATTTCATCCAATTTGATGTACTCTCATAAAGCAAATGCCTCACCCTCATCTTATATGTAGTCCACCACTTGTAAGACGCCCTTGTGGCTGGTGATCTCATCCAATGCTGCGACCCTTTTCTTTACCAGATAAGCTCGGATCCTTGCAATGCAAGGCCTTATGACCTACTTCCTATAGTCACTAACTTTGACTTCCATCATCACAAAATAGTTTAGTTATCGCTTCATCAATGGACCTATTTTTCCACTTTCTGAACCTCTGAGTCTTTCAAGTTGGTCTAAAAGATGACTTCTCTACGCCTATCGAACTTTTCTCAACCCTAAAGCTTCAAAGATCCTATCCCTTCATCATATAGCCAAGCATCAACCATATGTAGCTTAGCGAAAAAAATGTGTTATTAGCTACAATAACTTCTAGCTTATTCTAATTCCACAGTACCAATCTTTAATGGAGTGTGGAAGCTATGCATTTGTTCAAATGAATCCAGACATGACCAAGGAGTGCATTGTGCAAGACTATTGTGTCCACCAAGAAGAACGATGTGATGATGACCTTGCTCCCTACGACCTACTAGATTAGTAGGTGTGAGACTCGTACATGCATTGCATGCTATTTTTTAAAATGTTGGGGTTTAATAAGTAATTTATGATATTAATTTGGGGGTTAAATAATAGTTATAGAAACTATGGGAGAATGAAAAAATCTTGAATTATAACCTTATGGGTTGAATTTTGTGATTTAAATGATATTTGGGTGAAAAATCATTTGAAGTGCAGATTTTTGAGGATGAGTTTGTAAATATTTAAAGTTAAGAGAGGTGTGTGTGTGAAGGAAAGAAGTGTAAGGGGACCAAAGTGGATTTTAGGAAAACATGAATCATAAGAGACGTGTTTCTTATAGCTTGTTCTTCTGTATATGTGTGTGTGTTGCTATGTGTGTTTAAACGTTAGCTCTAGAGAGAAGGAGAGATAGAGATAAACATAAGAGTGAAAAGAGAAAAAGAAGAGTGGGTCGGGGGGCAAATAACCCAGTGGAGGAGTTTCGTTCTTTCGGTTTGAAATTGACATGGAACGAACCAATTTCTTTGGTTTCTTTACTTTCGTATAGGCTTTGTTGAGAAATTGGAAAGGAGTAACACTTCTTGGTAAGAAATTTTGAGAATGATTCTTTGTATTCGGTTGCTTAAAACATAGAAAAAGATTGGGTTTTGGTATATGAAAACCTTGTTTATGTGTAGGGTTTTGATTTTTGAATTTGGTTATGGATTTTTCATATGGGTATGCTATAGATATGAAACAATATGTATTTGTGAATTATAATTGGTGATACATATGTTAGAAGTTGTGGGGTTGAGAGAGAAGGATTTGGGTAAAAGATGGGATGAATAAGGGTTTCTACCAAACGTCTATCGGTAGGAAATGATGTTCTACCAGTAGAACGACATTATGTAAGAAGTTCTACTGGTAGAAAGTAATGTATTGCTGGTAGAACGATGTTCTGTGAGGATTTCTACCAGTATGAAACGATGTTGTGCTTGAATCAATTTAAGTTGATCTTATTTATCTACAAACACGTCATTAAACCTAAAGGTTGGATACAATATAATAAATATAAGGGGATATTGGGAAGGTATTGGGCTAAGCTCGATTAATCACTTGTACATGTGTGGCATGATATTCTTTCTTGTAAATGATAGTTATGTAATTTGTGGCGAGGTATCTTAGGTACGGAGACAACGACATCAACGTCAGATTTAGCTAAAACTATACAAAAGGACTGAATTTGGGTTTGAATTGAACCCAAGGTGAGTGTATTGATCCATTTGATTGGAAATGTGTATGAGTATTACTAGTTATATTTATGTGATTATAGCTTAATTGTGAGTTGAAGGATGTTGTGATATAATGATGTTTAGTTATTGAGATATGAATTGAAGGTTATTATGATTACCTGTGATCATAACTGTTGATACTACTAGGCATTTATAGTAGCATTATATTAGTTGAGACTACCGGGCATAAACAGTAGTGATTGTTTGGTTGAGATTGTTGGGCATAAACAACAGTATTGGAATTGCCATGACACCCGGGCAAAAATGGGTAGCGTTTAAATATTGTTGGTTAGTCAAATATTGATATTGAATCCTAATATGTGGATTGTGTTATTATTGTGCCATGCTTGGTTGTTTTCTTTCTGTATATTTCAATATACTCACTGAGCGTATGATTTTACTTACCCCTCCACAGTTGATTGTTTTCAAGAACATGGAAGGTAGAAGGTGGTCCATCGGATAGTCTAAATTGGCATAGAGAGGTTGAGGTGTGATATTATTGCTTGTTCACTTACCGTGGTTACTTAGAGGCGGAGGATTCTTCTACTCTTGCAAGTGATAAAGGTAAAAGACCGTGACTTGATACGAAATGTGTACACCTAAGTACAGGCGGTCAAGTTGCAGTAATAATCCAGTTTGAGTTCGGAGTCGAATACACATGGAACTATGGTTAGTGTTTCAAAGTAAGTAGTGATGGAGACCAAATGGTTGTAACCTTTGAGATTTAAAGTTGTGAGTTTTAGGGATTTTTGCTGGACAGAATATAAGATTCTTTTCCAGACAGTTTTCTAGACAAAATATAAGATGAATTCAAATATAAAAAGATCACTCTTTAGTTCGAGGATTTGGACATGTAGTTAATCATCCAGTTTATTATATTTATGTTTGATAACTTAATTAACTCCCGTGTCAACAACAAGTTAATCGGAAGATAAAGATAGACTGTGAGAATTAAGAACATGGTTCCGATGTCTTTCTAGAAGTTTACAAGAATTGTATGTGTCGAGACTTAACCAGTCTACAAACAAGCAAGTGTTTTTATAAGACATCCAACAATGATATTAATATTCCATTCTTTAATTGAAGCACAGTATTGGGGAGGATTGAAGGGTAGTCAAGAAAATCTAGCCAGGGTACTTGCCTTGAGCCGATGAGTCTTTCTATGCAAGAGTCATCCGTGTCATAGAAAGGACCCATGGTTATACAAAGTACCTTAGCTTTGCTAGATGCAATCCATCATCCAATATGCAAGGGGAATATAAAACATTAAGTATAAGATCAGTGCACAAATATAACTTTCAGATAATTTATACATGCCCATTACCTCTTACTAAAGAGTGAATGAGGAACTACTCACTCTTCATGACTTTAGTAAAGCTAGAAAAGTGAGTGATACTCATCCCTCCAAGTAAAGGAATTACAAAGTGAAACACACTAAAAAAAGAGCCGATCTTCAACGAAGAATAAGTGAATCACGTTCCACCCTTCACGGCTTTGGTAAAGCTCTAGAAAAGTGAAAGAGTTTCATTCTTCTAAGAAAGAAGGAATCTCAAGCAATGGAAGTGAAAGACATGAACAATAAAAGTAGAAGGAAGTTAGTCACATTTGGAGGGTTGCTTCCTCAACCAAAAGATGGAAGGTTGTTTCCTCAACCAAGAAATGGAGGGTTGCTTCCTCAACCAAAAGATGAACTATCTCCCTTGATACAAACAAATATAATTCTAAAACTAGTTACATGAGTGAAATTCTAAGCCTCCATCAAGCTCTCTACTAGGTCTCTTTTACTCTCCCAAAATGGGAGTATTTATAGGCAAGGAGAAGGGGAAAAGAGGGGCTGAAGGAATAATGCATGCCACCCAAGTCCAAGTGAAAAGTCAACCACTCTGTAGTCAGTTTGTGGAGAACGTTCAAACATGATCTGGCGTTCGAACGCTGTCTCTATTTTTGCTTTATGGGCATTCGAACGCTATCTCTGTTTTTGCTTTATGGGCATTCGAACGCCAGATGGAGTTTGACCTTTTCACTCAAGTGGCCTGTGGTCTTCTGCAAAAACCTGTTTCCACACTCCATGCACATCTTGGAGTTTTGCACTCATCATCCTAATCCTCAATCAATTCAAGTGGACGTTCGAACGTGAGTTAGCGTTCAAACATGGTACTCAAGTACCTTAGAGTCTTCCTTCTTGGCTGCAACACGCCATGTCTCAGCAGTCTGGTCTTCACATGATTTATGGTAACGTTCGAACGTTGATTGGCGTTCGAACGTTCTTGACTTGGTCCAAGCTTTTCCAATTTTACTCCAGAATATGATGGTGTTGCATGAAAGTCTAATATTCATTGTCTTTGGTCCCTTGTACAATTTATGCCCTGAAATTTCATCATTTAAACTCCATCAAAGTATAATTAGTCTTAAAAGGGCATAGTAATATGCTAATTTTGACTACTAATCACACACCCAACCTAAATATAGCTAGTCCCTAGTAATACAATAATTGAATGAAAATCTATTTCTAATGCCATTTTCGTAGGTCATCCGGTTACATTTAGCATATGCAACAAGCCGTTAAACCACAAGGTATACCCTAGTAGATGAGTTTTATCTCGTGAGGGTTTTCAGTGAAGCTACCCACAAACTTCAGTCGAACAGATGTGTATGTGGGATTGTTGGTTAAAGTAAATTAGCACAATGGTCATTGGGACGCTCAACCCTCAATTTTGACTTATATCATGCATGCTCTTCTTTCATAGGTATTTATTCTATGCAAAAATTAGCATCAGTCACATTGGCATTTGGAATTCCCTGTGTAGTAGGAATGGTCTTTCTAGAAACAAGAATTGTTACATAATAAACATTCCACTTTACCACTCTCCTTGGTTAGCTTTGATTTCACAAACTTCTCTTAGAGTGCTCTCAGCAATAATTCGCTCCAAATATCCTGACTTGTCTCTCAAGGGGCATGTGATCAGAAGATGGCCAATCGAAAAATCACATGCACAATTAGAAAATGAGTGAAGTTTAAGGAAACAAACTAATCATGTTTTGGCGTAAGCTCATGGAGGAATATTGATGCAAATAAAGAAATCCTATTTAACATACCCCAAATTTTGGTTGACGATCTACATATGCATCAGACTTGAGATCAATTATGGCTTTTCATAGGTTGTAATGTGGTCAGAGGTCAGTGGCTAATGAAACGGCATTAATGGTATTCAAAAGCTATCCTCTGTTTATGTAGTGCAACACACCTCTTTCTTTTCGACATTTTTCTGAGAAATGGTATTTCTTTCTTTCATTTTTCTCATTTTTCACTTTCTTGGCAATTTCCTGTCTTTTTGTTCATTTTATTTTTCGGTTGTTCCCACTGACTTTTCTTTTCATTGAACAGCAGCTGACATAGTCTTTTTTCTTTCTCTTACATTTCTGTATCTTACTGATTTATAAGAGGCTGTAAAAAAATTATATAGCAAAGGTATGTCGAGCATATTTTCCTGTGGCTCGGTTATCATATGGGTTTCATGAAAAAGAAATCGTTCTTTGAAGGCTCAAGCATAGTTAACTAGAGATATAATTTTGTAAAAGAAATGGCTAAGGCTCAAAGTTAAATTAAAAGATGGCCTAAAATCCTTTCTCAAGTATGTGCATATGTATGTGTCATTATGAATAAATATGTTAATAGATTGCTTTAGTTGCATCAATCAAAGCAAATTTAATGAGATTACTCGAAGAAAGAAAGTGAAAAACCCTTTCTAGGGTAAATGTTGATATCCTCTCACAAGTATCGCAAGACTCAAAACTTACCATGGTATCTTTTGTCATCTCCACTGGTTATGTTGGATTTTCTAGGGAATGTCGATTATATATCGATTCCATTTTTTAGTCTGAGCATCTTGTACCTTAAGAATAACAAATACCAATGTACATTTGACAATTTAAGCATAGAGAAAATACCAATTTTCCAAGAAATGTGGTTTTAAGTCTCGATTACTAAGTTATGTGTCAAACTGATCATGTGATTAGTTACTTTAATAAATAGTCTTATCATCCACTTTTGTTCCATTATTTATTAACAAGAATTACTAAATTGCTAATTCTACAAATGCATTTAAATAGATAAAAGTGATAAACTGAATCATTCATTTCACAAAATATGATTGTTTAACATCAAAGATCCAATTCATCCATAAAAGAAGTGACTAGACACACAAAAACTGAAAATATCCACTACAGCTACCAAAGAAGCAACCCATAAAAAGAAGAAAAAAACACCCAAAACCATAATCAAGCACATAAATATCTCTCTTACTTTCCTCCGGATCCACCATCTCTGCTAGCTCCACCACGTCCACCCCTTAGTAGGCGAAGAATCTTATCCTACTTAGCTTTAATGCTAAGCATGATGTTTCGTAGAGAGCGTCGGGTGCTGGTGCTAGATCTTAACTCCTATGGCTCCTCCTAGGCTCTCTCAGTCTCTAGCTGTCTCTCCTCTTCCTCATCGATCTCCTTCTACACCTCATCAACTCCTCGATTCGGGGGTACCTTATGTCTTGTATTCGGGCCTCCACTGTGACCTTGGCTTTGTCGAAAAGAAACATTGTTAAGTGGTCCGATTGGCCTTTGTATAGTCATCTCAGGTCTTACCCTGATCCCATGGTCTCTGCACATCTCAGTCACTAGGGTGTCAAACGGTAGCGAATTCTGCTTCACATCGCATCATTTCTTCATTTCATTCAAGATGAGAGAGGGGAGGTCTATGCTATGGCCTTTCCCAATAGCATAGAGAAGGCGGGCCATTTCAGGCAAGATCTCATTCTTATGCCCAATTAGGACGAAGTTCGTAACCGCAATCAAGTTTAACATTTTGTATTTGTCAGTGAGCTCCCCTTGTCTAAAAAATTTCTTATCTGCCTAATAAAAATTAGCCACTCTCGTTAGCTCCACTCCAACTACATTCATAGCCACCTTCTTCTTCGACGGGTAGGTCGGGTTCTATACTTGAGGCACTTCTTGCCTCAACTCCCTAATGTTGTCCTCATTTACATCAATATGAGCCCCTCTTACGTAGCGCTTTAGCGCCCCATTGACTAATTTGGTGTTAGAGTAAAACTTTAGCACCAAGTCAACAATTGCCTCTTCGTCATTTCGCAAATAAAATACCCAACCTCTCCTCTCCATATCCGCCAATATACCCAACTCAGCAAAATCAATCAATACCACGTCTCGCTCACAAACAACAATGTGGTTTTAATAGAAATTATCATACCTGTCAGCTTTTAAAAACGTGGGGAATCGGGTCTTGTCATACTTCAGGTAATGGGTAGCCTCCCCTCTCTCACTTCGATGATTTCGTCCACTATATTGGGCTCCAAGTTTATTGTGTTGCGCCTAACAAGTATTTTGACTCTTGGTGGCATGGTGTTTCAATTTTGAGGTTGTGAGGGCTTTGAATGTCTTGCTTTTCTTGTGAAAATGAGGGTTTTTGATGTGGGAATGGCTTTGGGGTGGTTGATTTTAGGTAGAAATGGGGAATGAGAGGTGTTTTGAGGGCTGGGTATTGAAAAGGGACTCTAGGGTTTGGAGGTTTTTGAAGGATTTTGGGGGTTTTGGAAGGATGAAGACAAACCAAGTTTTTATAGCCTGCGAATTGACGTTTGAACGCCAGTTACATTCGAACGTGTGTTGAAGAATTTTTAAAATATCGTTCGAACGTAAATGACGATCAAACGTGGTGAACTCCTAGTACTTTTGAGTTCTGTCAGAGACCAAAGTACTATAAGCTCTTTTCGTTCAAACGTTCTATTGGTGTTTGAACGTTAATCTCTCGTTCGAATGTCAATGACATTCGAACGAGCTGAGCTCCTAGTACTATTTGTCTCCATCAGAGGCTGAGTACTGTAAGTAGGTGACGTTCGAACGTTGAATCAAAAGTCAAAAATTTGTCTGTACTACACTATACACAATCAGAGAGGACTAAACGCACAAGTTTATATAAAAAATGTATGAAATCTCAGGATAAGTCCTTACCCACGCTTTAGGTTGGTATTTTCGGACGTTCCTTACTCGGCCCTTATTTTCATTTCAGTCAAAAGAGTTTGTACAAAATAAAAATGATTTTTACACTTTTTACAAAAATTCGGACCCTTGGCTTCCATCCCAACACACAATTTTTCTCAATTTAGAAAGCAGCCTAATTCGAGTCATCCTCTGTGTCATTCGAACAACCAGTGACTCTCCCAATATCTTCTCTCACAAACCGGTTAAGCAAAGTACCGAAATAACATGGCATCTTAGGGTAATCCTTACTCAACCCATTCACTATCCAGTCTAATCGATCGAATACGCGACAGAAAATTGGTTCAGAGCACTGGTTATATATTTTCTCGTGAAAGACTCTACCACACTGTTTATAGGCACCAAGTCTTTTGGCACGACGACGTTTAGCAAACGTGCTTCTGCCGTAGAGGGGTGTCGCTTGTTCTTCTCGGATCTCGACTTGGCTTACCAGTCTTACTTTTCTCATGATCACATTATGCACATCAGCTGGAAAAGTACATAGAACTCCCAGACTAAACCAAAAAATTTAACATCCATACTTTCAAAGCTTTAAGAGTCACTATCTAGTTCTTTAACATCTGCCAGTCACAAAAACAATTTAAACTGACTCACAAACATGATCATCAATTTATAAAAAATACGAGGTAAGATTCACAATATGATCCAAACAGCAACAACAACGACAAAAATAACAACAAAAATTTTAAAAATTTACGGGCACTTGGTGGCATAAAATATGAACTATAGTTCTCACCTCCAACTTAAACTAAACATTGTCCCCAATATTTCAAATTTACCAATGTATGGATCTTAGAGATGAGGTTGAAAGGTGGAGATCTATTCATCTGCTGAAACCTACAAACCAAAATACATGCATTAATCATCTTTACGTAAATTTGGGTTTCAGGTAGGCCGGTAAGCCTTGTTCGTGAATGCGAAGAGTAGTATAATACCCACAAGTAAATACAAAATCAAAATACTAAGTATAAAACAGAGGATTGTGTCTGTGGAGTGTGTGGTCTTGGGGTTGTTGGGAGTTGGGTCTGTTTTGCAGAAAATAGAGAACAATAAAGAGAAAGAAGAAAAAGAAGAAAAGGAAGAAAAAAGAAGATAAGGAAAGGGGAGGGCCAACAGCGGTGGATGTGGGAAAAGAGAGAAAAAGGGGTGGGGGGCCTTATAAAGGTGTCCCCTTGGGTCGTGTTTCCTCAGATTTTTTCTGACGCTAACCATTAACAATAAAGATATTACCGTTCGATGGGTTTTCCACTTCTACTTCTCCATGTCTAAATACCTTTTGGACTATGTAAGGCCCAATCCATCTTAATTTCAATTTACTAGAAAAGAGGAGGAGTCTTGAATTAAATAACAGAATTTTTTGAGAGGGTTCAAAAGACTTCCGCACAATGTTCTTGTCATGGAAAATTTTCATCCTGGTTTTAGCAATCTTAGCATTCTCATATGCTTTATTTCTCAATTCCTCCAATTTGTTTATCTAAAGTCTCCTTGAGAGCCCATCCTTGTCCAAGTCAAAGTTCATTGCTTTAATGGCCTAATATGCCCTATGTTCCAATTTCACTGGTAGGTGACATGGCTTTCCATAGACTAATCGATAAGGAGACATGCCCAAAATTATTTTAAAAGCAGTGTGATATGCCCAGAGTGCATCAATTAGTCTTAACGATCAATCTTTGTAGAGTGGGTTTATCATTTTTTCTAAAATCAGTTTGATCTCTCGATTATAACCAATTCTGCCTATACACTAGTCTGTGGGTGATAAGGGGTTGTAATTTTGTGAAAGATTAAGTATTTTGTTCATTAAATTCCAGAAAGAACGATTGCAAAATGAGCACCCCCTTCATTTATGATTGATTTTGGAATTCCAAACCAAGACAATATATTTCCTTTTTAAAAACTTGATCACTATGTGGTGATCATTATTTCGTCATGAAATTGCTTCAACTCATTTGAATACATAGTTTACAGCCATTAAAATGTATAGATAGCCAAAGAAAAGTGGAATGGTCTCATAAAATTGATGCCCCAACAGTTAAAAATTTCTGGTACCCCCATCAGCATACCATGGGGTCACACTAATTATGAACAGTTGTTCATCGAAAAATTTCTCATTGATTGGTAGTCCATCCTCTTGAAATTCATACATTGATCTGGACAGATGATCTGCCACCACATTCTTAACACCCTTTTTATCCTTAATGACCAAATCAAATTCTTGAAGCAAGAGTGACATTCTTTACTCGGCCCATATTTTCAAAGCAGAAATCAAAAAACAGAAAAATGTATGCTAAAATTTTTCCAAAATTCGGACCATTGGCTTTCATTTCTCAACACACAATCATTCCACAGCTTATCGGAAAACAATCTTAATCCGAGTCAACCTCTGTGTAGCTTGAACTATCAGTGACTCTCCTAATCTCTTGTCGCACAAACTGGTTAAGCATAACACCGGAATAGGATGGCGTGTCAGGATAATCCTTACTCTGCCCATTCACTATCCAGTCTAATCGATCGAGTGCGCGACCAGAAATCGGTTCAGAGCATTGATTGTATCTTTTATCATGAAATACCCGGCCACACTGTTTACAAGCACCAAGTCTCTTGGCACGTCGGCGTTTAGCAAAAGTGCTTCTGTCACAGAGGGGTTTTGCTTGCTTCTCTCGGATCTCATTTTTCCTTATCAACCTTGCTTTTCTCATGATCATATTATGCATATCTGATGAAAAATTGCATAGAGCTCCTAGACTAAACCAAAAAATTTTAATATCCATGATTCCTAGACTCACTATCTGGTTCTTTAACTTCTGCCAGTCACAAAGACAATTTAAACTGACCCACAGATATAGTAAGGCAACAACAACAATAACAACAAACAACAAAAATTTTATAGCACGGGTACAAAAATAAAATACAGGCAAAATATAAACTACAAGTTCTCACACCCCCCAACCTGAACTGAACATTGTCCCCAATGCTTTGATTTTATCAGTATGATTCTTGGAAAGAGGTTGAACTACGGTGACCCGTGCTTCTTCAGATACCTACAAATCCAAATGCAACCATTAATTCTTTCGGCTTAGATCCGAATCAAAGGTAGGCTTGTAAGGCTTGTACGTGATTGCGAAAAACAGCAATAGACCCATTAACAACTGAAGTAAAATAATGTACAATATCAGAATCGTAGTCTGCTCTTTTGGGTGTATGGACATGATTTCGCTTGGTTGTGGTCGGTTCTTGCAACTAAGAACAAAAGGAAACTAAGAAGAAGAAAGAACGAAGAAGAAAAAGAAAGAAGAAAAGAACGAATAAGGATGGTGAAGTGGACAGAAAGCAAAGAAGAAGAAGAAGAAGAAAAGGATAGTAAAGGCGATGGGATTAGATAGAAAATGTGGTTGGGAAATGAAATAGGCAGGTGTGGGGTGGGCTCAATGGTGACACATGGGAAAGGATGGGAAAGGGTGGTGGGGGTCTCATGATGGTGTCTCCTCGGGTCGTTTTACCTGATCCGATCCTTTTTAGTGTCGGCAGGCGTGATTCTCGGAGTGATATTCGGGTTCCATTATGATTCACACTTTTTAGTGTGTCAGAATTATATTATTATATTACACCCAAGTATAAGTGGTCGAATTGTAGTTTTCTCGGTTTTAAGTCCAAGTATCGATCCCACGAAGAGTTAAGTAATTCTTGTTATAAAAATAAAGAATAAAATAGAAAAATAACAAAAATAAACAGTAATTTGGTTGTTTGGAGTAGTTTGATGTTTGATAGCTTGTGGTGTGAGCTTA
>CM042197.1:17311244-17406541 GCA_023539305.1 Ilex asprella | reverse complement strand
CGTCCAAGGGGGTATTTGGGGTGTTACATTATCTAGTAAACTTAATTCACCAAAAATCATTTAACAAATAAAACAGATTGAGACTAAGATAACTAGAAAAATTTGAGATACTCTTCCTACTGCTTTTAGGAATAGGAAAAGGCATGTGGTTACGTTGCCTTATATCAAGGACTTTAATGAAAATGATATTCCCACTGAAGCTAGATCAACCCAAATGAATAAAGAATATTTAAAAATATGCAAAAAGGAAATTGATTCCTTAATGGAAAAATCATTAATTAGGAAAAGCTATTCTCCATGGAGTTGTGTTGCTTTTTATGTTAATAATGCTTCAGAAAAATAACAAGGAGTTCCTAGACTTGTGATAAATTATAAACCTTTGAATAAAGTTTTGCAGTGGATTAGATATCCCATTCCTAATAAAAAGGATTTATTATCTCGATTATATAGCACTAAGATTTTTTCTAAGTTTGACTTAAAGTCAGGTTATTGACAGATCCAAATTGCTGAGGAAGACTGGTATAAAACTGCTTTCACAGTACCTTTTGGACATTATGAATGGAATGTTATGTTGTTTGGACTAAAGAATGCCTCCTCCGAATTTTAAAATATAATGAATGATATTTTTAATGCTTTTTATACATTTTGCATTGTTTATATTGATGACATACTAATCTTTTCTGATTCTATAGAACAACATTTTAAACATTTGAATAAACTCATTCAAATTATTAAAAAGAATGGTCTTGTACTTTCTGCTATAAAAATGAAATTGTTTCAATTAAAAATTAGATTTTTGGGACATTATATTGAGCAAGGGAATATAATCCCAATTGAAAGAAGTATTTGCTTCTAAATTTCCTAATGAAATTAAAGAAAAACAGCAACTTCAACGATTTTTGGGAAGTCTAAATTATTTAGCCGACTTTTATCAAAATCTGGCACAAGATAATTGTGTTTTGTATGATCGACTTAAAAAAAATCCATCTCCTTGGACCGATTTGCTTACAGAAGCAGTTAAAAAGATAAAACTTAAAGCTAAATATTTACCATGTCTTTCTTTAATAAATCCTACTTGGTATAAAATTGCGAAGACTGATGCCTCTGATATAGGATATGGAGGTATTTTGAAACAGAGAAACCTTATTTTCAATAAAGAATTTCTTGTTAGATTTACTTCTGGAAAATGGGGATCTACTCAATTAAATTATTCTACTATTAAAAAATAAATTTTATCCATTGTTAAATGCATTAGTAAATTTCAAGATGATTTATTAAATCAAGAATTTTTACTAAGGATTGATTGTAGTTCTGCTAAAAATGTCTTTGAATAAGATGGTAAAAATATTGCATCTAAACAGATTTTTGCAAGATGGCAGGCTATTTTATTTGTTTTTTATTTTAAAATTGATTATGTTAAAGGAGAATTAAATTCTCTTGCTGACTTTCTAACTAGGAAATTTTTGCAGGGTTCTCATGAATCGAGGCCAGCGTAATCCCCGTGGCAGAGGCCGCGGTAGAGGAAGGTCTGGCGGAAAAGCCCAGGTCAATGCCTATTACCCTCCCTTAACTGAATCACAAAAGTTTAAAGCTGTTAACAATCAACTTCTTAAAGAAGGATTTTCAACTCCACATAAAGGTGAATCTTCGTCTTCACATAAAAGTGATGATAAAGATACTGACGGTTATACTGTCGTTCGATCTAAAAAATCTATTAAAGAAGCGATGGTTGCTAAACCTCAACTAAATCATACAGAGTTACATACTCTAACTGCTTACAGCAGTACTATGACTTTTGACTATGATTATATTAATTGGATGAGTGATCCATATTATATTGCAGGAAAAATTATGACTTTGGATAATGCTTTTTTTTCTGGACCTAAAAACAGAGATTATTATGAAAAAATCCTTGCTGAAACTGACTCTGTTTCGTTCCAGAGATTTTATAATTATGAAAGTCGTAAAGATCCTCAATATAGTAAAGCTCTCATACTAAGGGTGAAATCTGCTAAAGACTGGGGTCTTGATCTTATTCTCCCCAGAATACTAAGAACTTCTCCATATACGGAGTATAACTATTTTGATTATATTGATGCTTGGAATAATACTTTCTTATATGAAGCTATCAATTTAAGGTATACATGGTTCTTCCAATTCACTGAATCTTGTTTAAACGTTCCTAATTGGTTCTATGATTGGTGGGAAACCCATGGTGCTATTGACAAGATATACCCTGAACAAATGAAAAAATGTTTTGACTCGTATAAAGAAAAGAGTTTATCCTTAAAGGATAATGATATTTTATAGAAGCCAATTATCAATTTTTCAATCAAATTCTTTGTTCTATAGATTTGGTCTTGGTCTTTGGCTTGTGACTTTAATTAAACGGACATCCCAGATTAATCCGGGAATATCAAGTTCGTTATTGGAATAATTACCCAACTGACACTAAATGTCAGATTATTGAGGAATGTCTTAAAAACATGGATAAAGAAGAAGATAAATCTTCTGCCGATAAAGCCTTTGAAGATAAATCTTCTACCGATAAAGCTTCACTCTCCAATGCAATGGTTCCTACCAGTATAAATACTGGAACTAATCTCAACCCTGTTGAAGTTCTTAAAGAACTAATTAAACAAGAAAAACCTCATTTAAACAATGAGCAGCTTAAAGCCGCAGTTATGGAGGAATTCCGTCTTCAGGTGATGTCTACATTTGGTATGGGCAAAATCGAAAAGATGGATCTCGTCAACACTCCAACAGTGGCCATAAAAGGCAAAGGTAAAGATAAAGTCGAGGAGGAAGATAGGAAATCTCTTTCTCATATTAACTCTGATGACGACTTTATGGATTCTCAGGGATATACCCCTCTTAAAGGTGACATTGAAATTAATGAAGACTTACTGAATTATGATATGGAGATAAATCTCCGTGATGCTAATGATGGCAATATCATGTATAATTTACTTCATAGGAAATAATCAGATAAATTTGAAGTCTCGGATATAGCCGATCCTATATGAGAAAATGTTCAGATAAAATTGAAGTTTCGGATAAGCCGACCCTGATAAAGTGATGCATGAAAATATCAGATAAAACTAATGTTTTGGTTAAATCCAATCAAAAGAAGTGACACACGCCCTGACGTCACCATATCAATATCAGATAAATCTGATGATTCGGATAAATTCAACCCTGATAAAGTGACGTAAGCCCTGACGTCACTAAAGTTGTGAATAGTAAAAATATACAGTATTTCTTACGTTTGCAATGATGCCAATGTACAGTAGTGAATAGTATAAAGTTGTAAATAGTATTTTTTATTTTAAAATCCGGACTTCACGTCCGCCCTCTTTATAAAGAGATGCAGGCCCGACCTGTGGAGCACCGCATCTCCTACGCAGACACTCACACCTACTCTCTCTCTCTCTCTCCTTTCTTGTTATAAACTCCCATATTCTTATTGTTATATATATATTAGCATGACTATGTTTTGATATGCTAATATATGTAATGAGGTATGCATTAACCATGTAGATAGTAAGAGTAGAAATAAAAATGTTATTTGAGATAAAAGGGTATGTTGTACAAGTTTGGAGGTATTCCGAAATGAAAGCGCACTTTAGAGAAAAATTGAGTAGGAAGGAGTTTTGACTCAGCCCTAGTGTTTAGATCATAACTTTTTATTTTGACATCATTTTGATCTGAAATTTTTACAGTAGATAGTAGACTTTCAGGGCTACAAAATAGTATTTCATGAAAAATTTTCAAATCGACATCTAAACAAGCAAAAATTTCACTTGAAATTTCAGCAGAAACTGAAATAACGTTCGAACATCAAGTGACGTTCGAACGTAAGACAGGCAATTTCACTAGTGACGTTCGAACGCAAAATGACGTTCGAACGTGACTTACTAATCTTTGATGGAAACTTAAAAGTACTGGGAGAAACCAACGTTCGAAGTTCCAAGTAACGCTCGAACGTTAGTCAATAATTTGTACTATTAACGTTCAAACGCCAAATGACGTTCGAACATGACTTAAAAGTCTAGGTTCTAGGTTCGCGATATGTGGATCATCTCTTCTACTATAAATACTTAAGGTCGCCTCCCTTAGCCCAATTTCAACACTTCTAACCCTAGGAAGCCTTAGAGAAGAGAAAAGAAAGGGAAAAATATAAGATCAAAGGAGAGTTTCACCTTGAATTTGGATCAAAGCTCAAGTTCTTTAAGAACAACAAGGTAGGAGATTTCTTCTCTTTTTCTTACATTGAGGCCAGGGTTTATACATATGTACTTTTGACACTCTAAACCTTAGATGTATGCTATAGAATCATTCATTCTTGATATCCTTATGAATATTACCATGCTTTAAACAATATTAATGGTTGGTTAACCATTAAATCCTTGTTCTTGGCTAAAAACCCTAGTTTTTCAAGAGAGATGAACTTTTCTCTAAATTTTTCTTTATTCTTGATTTCAAAACCTTAGTGTTTCATATTGAACAAGAAAATGATGTTTATAATGATCTCTTGTATTTTTCTTAGTTTGTTGTGGAATTGTTGCATGATATATTTTGAAGATTTTGGATAGATGCTTGTGAATTGAGATAGAGGTTGAAATTGTATTGCTTGGTTAGGTTGTTTGCGATGCACATGAGTGAGAGGTTACTTGTAAGGATGTTCACTCCTTCTCAAGAGGTTCCCAGTAAGGATGCTTGGAAAATAATATAGTGATTGGTGAGAGGTTCCTTGTAAGGATGTTCACCTCTTCCCAAGAGGTTCTCGGTAAGGATGCTTAGGAAACAATGTAGTGATTGGTGAGAGATTCCATGTAAGGATGTTCATCCATTCTCAAGAGGTTCCCGGTAAGGATGCTTGAGAATCAAAGGTAACCAAAAAAGGAGTAGAGGTTACCACAAAGTATGCCACCTACCGAAAGAATTGTTGGGAATTGTTAATGGCTATTAATGATTAGTAATTGTATGTGGGGCTCGTTTATTCATTTAAGTAATGTTTTTAAATAAACTTGAGGTTTTTTTTTAAATGTCCCTGCTTTATTTCAAATTATGTATCTATGTTATGTTAAAAATGAGACCGACCTTTTAAATATTTTTCTAAACCTTGTTTGAGTTTGGGAAGATTTTGCTACAAAGCTTCGTGCTCATCCCCTGCAGTTAAATATTTTTCAGATTTAGTACTAGAGGAGGATCTCAGAGTTAAAGAGCCGGGGCATTGGAAGGTTCCACTCGAGGGGAATCTAGATCCCGAGGTGGACATATAGAGCTATAATTTTTTTTGTACTAGACTAGAGAATTTACCTTGAGATCATGTAAAGACTAGTATTTTGTTATTCCGCTGCAAGTGTATTTTGATTCTTTTGAGATGTAGATGCCATAGTTGGCATATTCTTTTGATATTATGGTCATGGATTGACATATTCTTTTGGGATGACCTTATGGACATTACATATGGTGAATGAAAATTTATTTTATGATGAAAAAATAGACCCGGTGTGGTCAATACAGTTTAATTGCACAGGTTGTATTTTGGGTAGAGTTTCATATACAAAAGAGACTCTGCCCCGAATTTTGTTAAAGTATCAAGGGTTGATGAATGAAACTTTCTTATTATTGAATTTATTTAGTGCTCTCATGATGTGAATGGTGACTAGCTAGTAATGCTTCCAAGGTGTATTTTGGGGCATTACACTTGCACCCTCTCTGATCCACTCTCTTGTAAAAAAGCTTTCATCTTCTACCTTCCACTTAACTCTGTAAGTAAAGTCTTGTAAGTCCTTTCATATATAATAAAAGTTTGTTTCTTTTCATTGTCTTTCTGTTATATAGTTTAGTTCTATAGTAGTATAATAACACTATTGCGATCCTGTAGATTATTGCTACTGCAATCCTGTATATTTCTTTATACAGTTGAGTTCTATAGTAGTTTAATATAGCTACTGCGATCCTCTATATATATATATATATATATATATATATCTGTGTGTGTGTGTGTGTGTATACACACCAAGGAAAACTGATTTAGTTTGCACTTTTGTTATGCAGCTCCAAGGACTAGATGAAAAGCAATTTCTAGGTATGAACGAAAGGTTACGAGTAGAAAAGAGTGCCAAAGAGGATTGTTTACCAAATTTATAGTTAAGATTGCGAGTAGAAAAACGAAATGACCATCAAGCATAGATGATACCAACATCGTGCTGTCACTTTCTTTGTTCCCAATATTGTCCAAAGAGCTAGAACAGAATAGTGCTGAACAGAATGAAACTGTCTGTATTAGAAATTGGGATGTTCTAACAAATAACACCAAGGCCACAATGGGGCTGAGTACTTTGGATCTAACCATGTCAAGTAGAGCATTGGAGTGAGATCTTGTAAGTACTTGCCTTCAAGGCCTTATGAACAAAACCTAGGATGCGTTTGATTTATATTTTTGTTTCGTGTTTTTTACTTTTTACTTTTTACAAAAAATAAAAACAAAACCGCGTTTTGATTTGTGTTTCTATTTTATATTAGATAAGTTGTTTTGAGAATAAGGCCCAAAAACAAGAAACAAAAAAAAAAAAAAAAGATGTTAGTGAAATAGAAAGTGAGGGGGGCTTGGTGGGGGCTTAATGAAATCTAGGCATCGAGATTGGTAGCAAAAAAAAGGGTATTTTTTTGGCCAAGTTTTTAAACTTATTTCATTCTTTCTCATCTCTCCTCTCTCCTCTATCCATCGCTTCTCGCTCTCCATTGTCGCTTTGTCTCTCCTCTCTACTCTCTCAATCGCCTTTGTCTATTCAACGAAAACCGATCGCTAGCGATCATCTTTTCTCCTTTTCTTCTACGATCTAGGTTTTGGGTTCATCTCCAACGATTGTCTCTTCTTTGGTAATCTGGATTCTCCATCTCGTCTCTTCTGCGGCGATCATCTCATATTTGTGTGTGTTATGTGTGTTGAGTCTGTGTTCTGCATATGAGTGTGTGTCTGATTGTCTTTTTTCCTTTTCCCCTAAAAAAATTCCCTGCTGCCCTCGTCTGTGTGTGTGTGTGTTTTGTGCTTATGTGTGTTGAGTGTGTGTGTGTGTGTGTGTGTGTGTGTGTGTGTGTTGAGTTAGCAGAGTTTGTGTGAGTGTATATTATGGGTAAATTTGTGGATATGTTGAACATATTGTGGGTGAATTTGTGGATATGTTGAATGTATTGTAGGTGATTTTGTGGAATTGTTAGTTAGATCTTGATGATACTCGAAAATAATTCTAGGTGTGAGCTCAGACCTCTATCTCAGGTCAGGAGTTCAAACAAGGAAGAAGAGCTTGAAGGATAAGAGCTCAGCCTCACGCCAACAACAAACTGACTAGAATGACATAGGGACAGCTGGATAGACAACAAGCATCCCCAAAATAAAGGGAGTGAGAACGAAAAGCTAGAATCAAGACATAAAACTCTCAACCAACCAAGATCTCCTCCGAAAAATCAAGAAAAATCTCATGGATGCAAGGCAAGGATCTCGGTGTAGACTCCTTAGAACTAGGAACCAGTTTATATATGCTGAACAGTGCCTCTATTGAGGAGGAGAATACACACATAAAACAAAAGAGAGACCTTAGAGGCAAAAAAACTATTCCTCTGTAATTCAAGTGATCAATAAAAAAAAGGGAGTAAGAACATCCATTAAAGAGTAGACTAGCCAAGCTCTGTAGCTAGTGAACCACTATACTTCTCCTGTGTTATCATCCCCATACACGAAAGATCAACCCTCACATCATGATCCATTCCACAAGCCATGCAGCTCTGATCCTACCTTAGTGTCACGATTCGTTGACTCTGCTCATCCACTGAGAATTACACCATTAGATCTAAATGGGAATTATGATTAGTATATTTATGTGTAGTGGGCACAATTAGGAAATGTTGTAGACGAAAACGGGTACTGAACAAATTCAAGAAGGTGAGGTTATGAGATATTATAAAGCCAATATTTATTCTCATAGTTTGATAAACACAAATGATTTTCAAATATGTTTTCTGTTTTTGGTGTTTACCACAAAACAAAACAAAAATTATATCTATTTTTTAAAAAAAAAAAACACAAAAACAAAAATATTACCAAATGGCCCTTAGTTTTGTTACATTCAAAGAAATTTTCATTTTATTCGTACAAAATGCTCACTGGCATCTTTTTTTCAACTTAATTGATCTGAATGCAATCACGTTGGAGACATTGACGTAACACAAAAAGAGAAGAAAAGAAAAAAGAACTAAAATGACTTGAGCTATATTTGAAACTTGATTTGGATAGATGATAGAAATTATCGGCTTAAGCAAGTAATTTTTTATTTTTATTTTTAGTCTTACGGCTAGAGGTGTCCAGACTAGCTTATGCACACCTCAACTAATTTCCTCTCCAGTCCGGTCAAAAGCAAGTCATCTACGCTAAGACTAAGGTATTCATGAAGACTACATTTCTCATTGTATAATCCCAATGAGTTGCTGAAATTTAAATTCAGTATATCTAGGTTTACAGCTTGTCGCTGTTACCACTTGAACTATTATCTTGGCTGGTTGAGCAAGTAATTGGCCTCAACGAATTTCCTTTTTTTTTGGGGGGGGGGGAGAATTGAAAATCAATTGAAGAATGACTGGCCTCGAAAGCTCTTATATCTGCAACCTCTTGAAAGGCCTTTTTGTCAACCAATTTGAGAGTCATAGCTAAAAAGAATAAGGGGGTATGAGTTAAAGCATATCCAAGACGGAACAAATTGCGGAACAAATTGCGGCAAGGTGAACCTATACCTTTAGAAGAGGAGATTGCAATAGTAAGAGGATCGGAGATAGATGAAGAAAGACCTAATAGACACCCAAAAAGAGCATAATTATTTATGAGAATGAAGAGATCTTTTGTGGGGTAGTCGAGAGCTTTCTTGACTTGGAGTTTCAATTCAGGGGAAAACAGAAGGAAGAACCAATAAGAGTGAGTAGGGAAGAGCTGGATGCCCGGTCTTTGGCTAGAGATGCGCCTTGAGACGAAGAAGAATTTGTCCTTCCGCTCTTTCACATTCGAATAGTAGTCCGTTAGTGAGCTTTTTGAAAGGTAGAACTACCCTAAACCTTGCCCAAGGCAAGGTGTAAGTTTCTAGCATTGTAGGAATTTGGCAAAGGTAGGCTGAATGTCAATGCCATTAGCTACGGCGATCAAGAATCCCTAGGTACTTAGGGTCAATTAAGCAGGAGCAAGGGCCAAAAGGTGAAGGGTTTCTCTGATATATCTGGACATCGGAAAATGAAGTCCAGCTTCAAAGATGGACTCGTAAAAACAGATTTCATTGGGCAAAAAATAGTTGGTTTTTTTACTAGAAGACGGGACCCTAAGGTGCACAGAATCAAGACGGTTGTCTACGTCAAGGCAACTACGATAGTTTTTGGGCTCCAACGACCTCGAGAGACAAAGAGCCAATTTCCAGAATGGAGTCAAAATCCTCGTTGGTTGCATCAGCCTAGGCCACTAACATCGAAATGCTTTCAAAAGGTATGTACTCAAAATCACTTGTCATAATAGGAAAGCTGTAGTGATTGATATACAAATTTGGTGGAGAGAGGGCAATTGGGGCTATTAACAATTAAAGAAAGGGAAAAATCGAGCACAGATTCAAGCCGAGCTCTAACAAACCTACCCACAAAAGACTCAAGATGGCCAAGATTGAAGCTCTCCCACCTAAAAAAGAAAAATCGATAAAAGTGAACATTAAAAGGTATGGCTCCAACCTATATGCTCCAAAGTGAAGAGTAATAATGAAACAAGAAGATGAGAGGAGATAGAGATGAATAGGCAAGGGTGTACCAGACTTCATAGAGCTCTCAAAGATGTGTTGGATAATGAAGGAAAAAAGGTTTTAGAGCACTTTGGTAGTCGTGCGTGCATGGTTATCATTCCCACTTTTCCAGATTCTAACAGACTAGTGTGTTAAATTCATGATACATGTCATTTACTACTCTGAATTAAGGGGCAACTGATGATGATAAATTAGGCACGAGTTGAGCACGTGGACTCGAGCTCAGCACATGAGCTTTGCTGCTGGATGGGCGAGCTCTAGACTCAATAAGGACCTTAGTTGTGGCTCGCCAACACTCCAACTCTGCAGTTCCTCAACTCAACTCATCTTGACTAATTCAAACTAATTGAGATATACACGCTAGAAGGTGTCAGCTTCTGTTCCACTTCTAGTGTCGTTTTATTCAAATAATTATTGAAAATTTTTCAATGGTACAATCTTTTAACCTATATAAAGGTGTCAAATTTTGTTTTACTTCTAGTGTCGCTTCATTCAAATAATTATTGAAGATCTTTCAACGATACAATCTTTTAACCTATATAAAGGTCAAGCTAGACATCATCCAAGTAAATAATCTATTTTCAACTAAATACAACTTCTTTCCATCATTCTTGCCTAATTTTACAATCAAAGGGTCAACTGTCGGAGTTCTAAGAAGATAACAATCACAGGACAATCAAGTATTTTCTAGCGTCCCCTAACTTTCAACTTAAAACGATCATTTTAGAAACATTCTCGTCTATTTTACTGTTCTTGATGTTAAATTGATGGGGGATTTCCATGCCTCCGGGGAAAATTAAAGTACGTCATTAGTTTTACACTTGGGGCAGATGGGTTTAGCACAAAGCGTTGGGCAAAATAGAAAGAAACAATATATTGTTGTTTATTTGTTTAAGAAAAGCGAAAAAAACCATTTCAACTATAGAAAAAGGTCTCATTTGTTTTTGTCACGCGACATCCCTTTTGAGTAACAAAAAAAAAATTGACTGTCTTGGAATTTAACAAAAATTAATTGAATAACTAGCTTTCGCAAGATGAATTCAATGGTAAGGTCCTTTTTGTAGTTCGATTTCTAAAAAAAATTGGATTTTTAACCCATGCCTAATGATTAATTACCGTTTTGCCATTTTTTTCTTAAAAACTCAAATTTACCTGAGTTTTACATCATTTTTTCAATGTTTGATGCCAAATTAGAAGAATAAAGTTTGTTTGGCTTTTGGATTTTATGGATCTATGTAATGCAGATAAAAAAAAAATCAAAATACCTCCTCACTCTTATTGACAATCATTGTTTATTATTCCCTCCACTAATCCATAACAACATGGAAGGGAAAAACTTGAAGTTCAATAAATTTAATGGCCTTTACAAACACAGTTTTATAATTTGCAGATTCGTATTTACTGGATATGAAATGGGCGTCAAAAGTTACAGTTATAACCCCATTCTAACCCCATTGACCAAAAGACCAAACACATCCACAATGATTATAAGAAAAAGGAAAACTATATAACTGTCACAGTTTACCCATTGAAGAAATGGATTTGCTAGCCAGAGCATATGTATGCGATGAAAGATTTCATTATAGAAGAGGCTTCTATGGAGTTTCTGGTATAGGCGCCATTAGTTCCTGCCAGAATGGGTATAATTGTGAGTGCAGCTCAGTTTTCACACTGGTAGACATAAGGAATGAATTAGCTTACCTCAGAAAATCGTACATGCTGGTTTTGCACCTTGATAGTTTTAACTGCTGTTTCCCACTTGGGATCAACAGAGAATCTCTTGTTAGCCTGGTTTAACTTTTTTGAGGACATGGAAGGCAAAGTACGCCAAAGCCAAGAGTCTGATGGAGATTTTGGTAAAGGTGGGGGCGCAGGAAATTCTGAGTAGCTGCCATAAGAATTTTCAAATATGTCATCTTTCTGAGGTTGCTGAACTTCAAAATCTGGGTTTACACTGCGAGGCACTTCGAAATTCTCTGAGGTAATAGAAACCTGGCAGAGGTCTTGAGCTGGTTTGAAAACCTCCGGTTCCATTACCACTTCCTGATCTAATTTGTCAGCGGAAGATAGCAGATTAAAATCAGCAGATTTCTGAAATTTGGGATGTGCTGTTGACTGTTCATGCACAATAGTCAAGTTCTCAATATCCTTAACTGATGAATCTGCTGACTGAGTTTCTTCCATTCCCTTACTGTTTGAAAGAATCTCAAAGTCATTTTCTCTCAAACTGGGAAGCTCTTTCATATGCGAAGAACATGAATCCAAATTTGGAGATTCCACCTTATGTACAATATCTACATAAAGGGTTTTCTCAACCGTAGGACTTGCCAAGTCTGTTTCTCGATTGATGCTCCTATCAGCCAATAATTCCCGAAAGTTACGGTCTTTGTTATGTGAACTCAGACCACTGACAGCAGTATTATGTGCTTCTCCGGGAACGCCAAGAAAGGGGCATTGAGGTAACTCATCGCAGTGGGGTGACAAGCCACTACGCTGCAAACGCCTGTACAGGGATGATCCGTCCAATTTTTGAGAATTTTTATGGTAACCAATTTGGTCAGACTCGTTCTTCAAGATGTTCTGATCTTCCAGCAACACAGTTGTTTCGAGTCCATCGACTGATCTTTGCTCGTAAATAGCAACCCTGGTGTGCTGAAAAATTAAAAGTTGCAATTACTCAACAACAACCAAATCCCAATGTTAGGACAATGTCAGCAGAAAAGAAAAGAATGTAAAGTATGAGATTTGAAGGTAGCTACCTCATTCTCAGTTTCACCGTAAGAACCAGATGATGAAGATCGAGGATGTGTTCTAGTGACAGAAGACATGGGTACGCGGGTCCTTGCCCTCATTCCTGGTACTGGATTTAATAGGCCAAATGAACCTTTTAAGCAAAACCGGGGTACTAACCCACAAACATTGGCTGATAATTTTGCATGGTCATCATAGCCATCATCACTTTCTTCTTCCTCATTATCTTGGGCATAGTGTGGTAAAATGTTAGGCCCGTATCGAAGTTGAGTGGGCTTATTCCCACTGATTAGCTTCTTCACCTGTCTTGGTTGCTCCCGAACCAAAGGTTTCCTGGGAGCATATTGAGGTGTTTCTGAAGCCATTGCCTTAGCTGCTGGTAGAAACCGTCCCATCATAAAGTCTTGAGTTTGTGGATCAGTCGAAAATGTTCCAGGTGGTTTAACATCTGGACCATCGTATCCACTTAAACCACTTACACTGCAGTTCAAGAAGAATGATTCAGTTCGTGATAGTGTATCACGTGCATCTAAATATGTTTCCTCGTCATCCCCTGACTCAGAGCTTTCCTTCACCTCCGTTACATCTGTGGAACTTTCCAGTTTAGTTAGATTTTCATCCAAAGATGGAAAGCGCTGTGAACCAGAAGGTACTTTCCCTCCTTGATGCTTGGTGACCCTTTCATCTTCGGGAACATTATCAGAGTGCCATTGTTTAGCCGTCAAAATCCTCCCAGGAGGGAGCTTTGGGACAATGGGAGGTCGATCAATAGCATGAGTTTGTGGTTTGCTTTCATCCTTTGGTCTTCCTGGGGTCTGTTCCCAGATAAAAGGAACAACACCTGGGTTGCTCACTGGACCTGATTTCAACTCTGATTCGTAAGAAGGAAGAGGAGGCATATTGCGGTGGGGATTACGTGTTTTCTTTTTAACATCCATTTCTGAGGCCACTGTTGACGAGACGCGCCTCACTGAAAGAAGTGGTTGGTTAAAATTCAATTGCTTGTCTTCCATCAGATTCTCCAGAAACATTAACCAAGCTACCTCTGTAAATACCATCATCAAATTGCAGTGTCCTTTATTAAGCATTATTCAGAAGAATGTATGGGAAGATGTAGAACAAAAATTGCTTAGCTTTCCATATGTTAGCAAAGATATTAGATAACTTAACTTTGAGCACTATGGGTACAAATACGAGACATGACATTACTCAAAGGTTTTCACCTATGTTTTAGGCTTTCTTAAAAGCTGAATTTAACGTTGAACCAGCAATTACACATGTTACTAGAATTAAAATTGGTTTTGACATCAATAAGTTATGGGTGTTCCTTGTCCTCTTTTTTTTTCAACTAAGGCTGAAAAGGACATTTCAACTGTCTTTTGTTAAGTTGAGAGAATTAATATCATATTAGAGAAAGACGGAGAGTAGTCAAAACTTAACCTACCTCTCACAAACCACTTGTATTTATAGTTAACTTATAATAATACAAAAGATGTATACACCCTCTAATATACTCTTAACACTCCCCCTCAAGTTGGACTATATATATCATATTATCCATGCTTGAAACAAATTGTTGTAAAACGTGTACAACTTAATATTTTGGTAAATATATCTACAAGTTAATCTTCAGATTTCACAAATGAAGTCGTAATCTCTCCAGCTACTATCTTGTCTCGAATAAAATAACAATCCACCTCAATATATTTGGTTTTCTCGTGAAATACTGGATTGATAACGATATGGATAGCTGTCTGATTGTCACAGAACACCTGTAAAAGAGGTTGAACTAGAAATCCAATTTCCTAGAGGAACTGTAGTAACTAAATCAACTTACTCGTCGTATGCGGCATTATCCTATACTCAGCCTCAGCACTAGATCTTGCTACCACAAGTTGTTTCTTACTTTTCCAATGAGACAACGTTAACTTTTAAGAAAGTACAACTACTAGTGGTTGATCTCCGATAAAAAAGAAAGCCAACACAATCAGCATCGAAGAAAACTTCCACTCTAAGATGTTCATTAGCTTGATATAACAACCCAAGGCTAAGCACACGTTTGAGATATCGCAAAATACGAGGAAATGCCCCCAATGTGGTACTTTAAGACACCCCATAAACTGACTTCTATACTAACTGCATAAGAAATATCTAATCGAGTAATAGAGAGATAATTGAGTTTCCTAACCAATCTACGATACAGACCCGGATTCTCAAACATTGCATCATCATCCATCAACAGTTTCTAATCAAACAGTGTACCATCATCCATCAACAGTTTCTGATTCGGATCTATAGGAATATCAATTGGTTTGCCACCCAGCAAACCTGCTTCCTCTAGCCTGTCAAGTACATATTTCCTCGGGAATAAATAAATACCCAGTTTAGATCAAGCTACCTCAATACCCAAGAAATACCTAAGTTTTTTCAAATTCTTAGTATGAAATAGGTCTTGCAGGAAAGTTTTTAACTTCGCAATCCCGTCAGAATTATTTCTAGTAATCATAATATCATTTACTTACACTACCAATAGAATATATCCCGCATCCGTCTGTCTATGAAACACAAAGTGGTCTGTCTGACATCGAAGAAGACCAAACTCTAAAACTGCATTTGCAAACTTACCAAACCATGCCCTCGATGACTACTTCTAACCATACAAAAATTTCTTTAACCGACATACACTCTTACCGTACTCCCCCTAAACTGTAAACCCATGTGGCTACTCCATGTATACCTCTTCAACCAAATCACCATGTATGAAGCTATTCTTGACATCTAACTGAAACAAAGGTCAATCAAGATTAGCAGCCAAAGAAATCAAGATACGAACAGAGGAAATTTTGGCAACAAGAGAGAAAGTCTCCTCATAGTTAACACCATAGATCTGAGTAAAGCCCTTTAAGACTCTCCACATAATCATCCGGATGAAATTTAACAGTATACACCCGCCGACAACCAACAATTTGTTTACCAGGAGGTAAAAGAACGAAATACTAAGTCTCATTATGATGTAAGACATTCATCTCCTCCATAACTTTCCTCTAACCTGGATCAAATAACGTATACTGTAAATGCTTAGGGATAGAGATAGTAGATAATTGAGAGATAAAACAAGAAAAGAAGAGAGAAAATACATTATACGAAACAAAATGAGCAATGAGATGATTAGTAATACACTCCGCAAGGTTCGTCCACGGAGGGTAGGAAGGCCGACCGACCACTACATAAAGCTAGCCTCAAGACTCTGGGCCTCACTCAATGGCTATTCCTCATGCTTGCCCTAATATGCTGACCTTTTCTTGCTGACGCGTATAAATTTCTTTCGGTCAAAGACTATCTGCTCAAGCTAGAGCAATTGTAGGACTGGAATCTATCTCATCCTATACCTCCCTTGCTTGAAAGCTTAGCTGCCTTATGACTACGGACTGGCCAACTTCTACTCTTTCAAGTGGGACGAGTATCTTTTCGAAGAGTAATAAGTTAGAGTCTAAATTACCTGATGTATCAAGATTAGAAAATGGCAAAGAAAACAGTACAGGCACCTCAATCGATGGTCGAAGACGACGAGAATATACACGAAGGGGTAAACTAGATGGTAACACAATAAGCAGTGGAATATCTGATTCTGAGGAAAGAGGTGGTGGTACAAGAGACGACTCAAAGTCCAGATTCAAAGACTGAGCAGGTGCCAAAAAATATGGAACAGATTTCTCAAATGTGGCATCGGCACTAGTAAAATATCATCACAGAGAAGGACTATAGTAACGATACCCCTTCTATGTGTGGGAGTATCCAAGACATACACATTTGGTAGCCCGAGAGTCAAGTTTATCAAATCCAATTGTGAACATAACAAACACCCAAAAACTTTAAGAATTAAGGAAAATAAGGACTTAACAGGGAAAATAACATAATATGAATTTTTTTCATTAACACAGAAGATGGCATACGATTAATAAAATGATAAGCAGTGAGAACGACATCACTCCAAAAATATCAGAGAATATTCATCTAAAATAACAAAAATCAACAGTGCACTCTCCACGACCATAATGAGTACAGGAACAAGGTCCATTACAGCCCCTATGCCCACCCGTACGACCTCCTCTACGACCTCTACAACCATCACGATTACCACGTCTACCTCGATGACCATCATTGTGGCTATTAGGAACTACAAGAACTGAACGATCAGTGGAGACATCGTGATCAATACCTAAAGGAGTAGACAAAATAACACGTTGTAAACGAGAGAAAACCTCAAGTAGAGAAGGAAGACTAGAACCACCCAAAATCTGAGAGCGAATAACCTCATATTCAGGTTTCAATCCTACCAAAACCTAACAACATTCAAATCCTCGTGTCGCTTCTGTCAAACTACTGCATCAATAATGAATGGATGGTAGACCTTCAACTCCTCACAGACTCCCCGAACGTAGGAGTAATAGTCCTCAAGGCTCACAATACCCTGCTCCAGCCAGAAGTACTGCTTGCACACCTCATAAGCACGGGTAAAATTACCTATACCAGAATACATAGTAGCCAAGTCATTTCATATGTCTTTGACAGTGTTAAGATAGAGTAGAGTAGAGTTAATACTAGGCTCAATGCTATTCAGCAGTAAAGCAATAATCTAAGCGTTCTCTTGTTCCTGCTGAACACACCCAGAAGTATCTTCCTTGGGTTTGGGATTGACCAAATATTTCTTAAAACCTTTGCCTCGAAGAAAAACTTGAATAGAGCAGAACCATTAAGCATAATTGGTCCACTGAATTTAACAGAAGTCATGGGACCATTAAGAAAAACTGAAGAAGCAGAGGTAGGTGGCAAAGATAGAGCAATAGCACCTTGTTTAGGTTCCATAATAATATAGCAAATAATAAACAGGGGCAAGAGCCTTACTACTGGACAACTAAACGGAGCAAGAGGGAGCAACTGGACTACTGAGTAAACAAGCATGGTTCAAGGTCTCGGTCGAGTCGTATCCAACTCGACCATTGTTGATACGATAACGATACGCGAATCGGAAAAATCATGAATTGAAGTACTATCGACGATATCTCGTGTATCTCGGCCAAAATCAGAGGACTCGGTACCAATTTGGTTGATTCGAACGATTTTCATCCGAGTCATATCGATTTGCATGTGAATCATTCGACCACACCAAGAAAACGGAGTGTGCCAAAAAAAAAAGGCAAAAGTGAAGAAGTAGCAGAATTTTACCCCAATTGTTTTGAGCCCTAAATCATAACTTTTTTATCATTATGTAAACAGATCGAGTAAAGAAAAAATTAACAACACATACCTATAAATCCTCTAAAGAATCACCTTTCTCAGTTCTAGTCTTATAAAGCTACTTCTTATTCTTTTTTGCAGCAGATATCCCTCGCTAAAACCCTAGATCACAGGTAATGGAGCATCTTGATCGCAGGTAGCAAAGCTTCGAGTTCTATATGATATTTTCGAGCTCGAGCTCTCAATCGCAGGAGCATCTCGATCTCTTAATCATAAGCTTCAAGCTCTCGATCGCAGGACCAGCGACCAGTGAGCCTCCCAGACCCATCGTCTCTGCGCTCTCTTTGTAAAACTAGGGAAAATTTAAACTTTTTCTGAAAAGGGACAAAATAGTAATTTACCACTATAATATGAGATTAAAAAACATATTTCTCTAGAGCTTGTATGACGCAACAAATTTCGCCGTTGGATTCGTATTACAAAATCTAGTCACTCAGACTAATTTTATTGAATTCCGCGATAGTCAATTTTTTCACGTTTTACAAGATGACTAGGTGGCGAATGATCTCACAAAAGTCCCCAAAAATAAAAAATATAATTTTTTTTATAATTAGATGAAAGTTTAAATAAAATTAATTTGAACTTAAATCGGGATAAAATTAATCGTTTCAGTGTGAAAAAGGACCCGAACAAGTGAAAGACACTTAGGGTGATGTGAGTCAAGTCTTGAAAATTATAAATATTGACTAAAATCAAACTTTTTGAAAAAAATATCTCCATTGTTCAGCACACTCACACGTTCGAGGAAGAAGAGAGGGAAAGGAGAAGAAAAATTAGACTTCAAGCCTTCTCTCTATGATTTTCAAAGCTTCGTTGATCGAATCAATTCGGACCAAGAGTTAAAGTCGATCTTCTCGACGAGGGCTACGCGTCCATACCAAAAAGAAAGGATTTCACCGAAATTTCAAAGTCGAAATTTTGAGGAAAGTGAAGATTTGAGCAGGAATTGAATTCTTAGAGCTTCCCAAGGTCGTTCTTTACGCATCAAGAGGTAAGGTTCTCTCCTACTTTAGTTTATTTCTAATCTAGGGTATCCATATGGAATGGTTAGAGGTATATAGTGATTTATGACTTGCCTATAGTCATGGAAATAAGGAAATGGGTATAGAAATGGTTTAGACTAAATTCCTAGCTTGAAATTGATGTGTGGTAATTACTTGTATAATCCCTTGGAAATTGGCTTATGTGGGTATGCTATGTGTTTATGTTGTACCCTGGTGAATGAAATATGTTATGACATGCTTGAGGATGTTATAGTTAAATTAATGAGTTGATATTTGCCTTTTAATATATTAGCATCATGTGAAAATGTGATAATTATGCGCATTAGGTATAAATTGTCGTGGCATATGTTAAAGTATGTGGTTCAAATGGGTTCTTATGGCATTCATAGCACGTTGAACATGATTGTAATTACAATGGTTCATTACATTACATATGCACAGTGACATCGCATGTTTAAGGTGTGAATGCATTGGGATATCAAACACCACACTTGGTGGATGATGGGTGGATTCGGAAGATGTGGATTGAAGATCCTATTGAGTCGTATGGTTGCATGAAAGAAAATTAGGTCGTGGTAGCAAGAAGGGATTAGAAGATCCCTCGGGTGCAAGGTCCGGTAGTTGGGGTACGTAATCCCTTGATTTGGTCCATAAAGTGTGTAGATGTATGCGGAACCTTCAGTGAAAGTCCGTAAATTCCGTATAAGCTGGATGACCTTTGGTGTGAGTCCATGAACATCCACCCCTACAAAAATCCTAAATTTATAAACGTCATTTGATGTGTAATATAGATGACGAATTCATACACATTAGCACTTGCATGTGTTAAGGAGCTGGGAAAAACTCAGGTTGAGTTGCGTGAGTGAGTCTCATCCAATTTTATGACATGACATGATAAATTCTAACATTTAATGCATATTCTTGTTTGGAATGTTATGAATTGTTGAATGTTACATGTGAACGCTTCATATGCATTTAGGTGGGTAGTAACCTCTATAGGAGATACTCTATTGAGCGTGGCTCATCCTATACGGAAAAACATTTCAGGTGCAGGATATACATGTGAGGACGGCCCTCATTTAGAGCCTCAAGGGTGAAGAGAGGCCGAGTTGTGGCCTTTAACCTTGGTCTTTTTGTAAAACATTTGTTAAAACTATATTTTGGACATGTAATATATATAAATGAATGTAATAGAGCTTGTATGTATTAAGTATTATGTAAGAAATGACATTAAACATGTATTGGATGATTGTGAGAGGATTTGGAATGGATTTGAAATCAAAAATTGTTGAAACTGACAAAAAATGGGTAGAGAGTACCGGTACCCTATTGTCCAGTAGGCAGACAGTACTGGTACCCCTTAAAACAGTATCAATACACTTTTTCCAGTAGACAAACAGTACTAGTACTCTTTTCAAATTTTTCAAATTTTAAAACTGTTTTGTCATACTTTCGGCTTATGTTTTTCTTCACTCTAATAATATAAATGACCCATAATAGAATATGAATCATGGTATATTAGACCTTAGTTAGATCCAATTAATAATTGAATCCAAAGTACAATTGTGAGTTATGATCCTAATTAGGGGATGTTATCACGTGGTGTCGAGTTATACGGCATTTACGGGTATTTCCACGAGTTGATGGGCTATCAACGGTTAATAAAGGACTCCCGAATTTTGGGGTGTCACACTCTCTCTCTCTGTTTGTCGAAGTCTGAGAGTTTAAGAAAGAGAGATTTTTTTTTTGGTCAAAATACGGGAGGCTTTGGCCAAAAAGACCTAAAAATTTATTTTTCCCCCCTTTCTTTTTGTTTTTCGGGTTTTGGCCCAATTTTTTTAATTATATAATTTTTAATATTTATCATACAATCTAATTAGAACTTAAATTCTTAAGTTTACTTTTGTATATGTATTGATGATTTAATAATTAAATGTGCATTGTGGAGAAAAGACATATAATTTCTAATTAGATACATATTAAATGAAGAATTTATTTATTATTGGAGATATAACAACTTAGTTTATTAGGCCTAGTTTATTAGTGTTCTTTTTCTCTTTTTACCCTTATTATGACTTTTATATTTTGCCTAGACTATAAGGATGTTTAGGTCACTTTGTAATATTATTTGGCTAATTATATGGGGCTCTACTCTTAGTTTGAGTATCTCTTTTCACTCACATCTATTCCAAGTTGGTATCAGAGCCACCAATCCTAACCCTAACCTCCACCAAACATCGCAACCAGCAGCAGCCTCCACTCCACCGAAATCAACCTGCTAGCAGCAGTGTTCACACGGCCAATCATACCAGCCCCACCACCCATAAAAAACCCACCGACAAACAACATACATATCAGACCACCACCCATAAAACCCCACCGACAAACATTTACCATAAAACCACTGCAACACCGACTGCCATATACCATATACCAGCACAAACCATAAAACACTGACTGCCACTGCCTCACCTCCCAATTGACTGCCTGCAACACAATCGACAACACCCATAAAACCTGGTATCAAACTCCTCACCAACTGCCTGCAACACAACCTCCACCAACTACACATCATAACACCATCGACTACACATACCTCTACCGAATGCCCAACCCAACCCCAGAAGCGACAGCCTACATCGAAACAGTCCAGCGACACAGACCACTCAACCCAGCAACCTAGTGCTCCAATCAGCAGTAACCCACTACCCAACTCAGCATCCCAGTTAGCACCCAGGCAGTCCCAGCGCCAGTCTGTCACGCCTTTGTGCTTCGTGTTCTTCGTCGCAGTGTCGCCATCTCTTCGTGCCACTGATTTCCTTTTCTTAGGGGAGCAGCATCTAGGACCTTTTTTACGGAGGGTCAGATCCTCTTCTCCGATGATCTGCTTTTGATGCAATAGATCACTTATATTTTTATTGAATTTCTGGGCACCGTGATCTAATTATTTGGGAGCTTTCTGAACCTTTTTTATCTATCTCTACTGTTCGACCGGAAGTATATTGTTCTCCCTTATTTTATCCCTCTATTTACCTTAGAGTTGTTTTTATCTCTGTTACGGGTGCCCTAGTGTTATTGATGATATGACTACTATTGAAGGAGTTGAGACCCTTACCGTTGAGACATATGTTAGTACTTCCACTAGGTATAGGGGTCGACAGCGCTCGGCCCAGCACCACCAGAATACCTCACATCAGCATAAACATAGGGATTCTCGTCAGTGTGATTATTGTGACCGACTTGGACATCTCAGGACTACTTGTTGGAAGCTCCATCCGGAGCTTAAGCTACCTCCTCGCAGTCGTACTGCTATCATTATTGAGGCACCACCACCTACAGTCACTGCTCCTGCTACTACTGTTACTGCTCTTCCTTAGCAGAGTGATATGCATGTTATCACTTCTCGCTTGGATATACGTATGTCAACCCTAATTTCTCGAGGTTCAACTACTACTGCTGCGACTACTACAGGTATTCCTCGTCCCTTCATACTTGCACCAGTTCATCCCCCCTTTGGATGCTGGACTCCGGTGCGAATAGTCATATGACAGGTGAGACCCATCATTTCACCTCTTTTGACGAGCAGTTACATACTCAAGTTCAGTTAGCAGATGGTAAACATGCCCTTATTGTTAGTAAGGGTATAGTCCGTCTCCCAGATGACTTTACATTACGTTCGGTGTTTCATGTGCCAAAGCTGGCTATGAATCTATTATCTGTACATCAGTTAGCCAGAGATTTTCACTGTGCGGTTGTGTTCTTATCTGATTCGTGTTATTTACAGGACCTGAGCACTAGGAGGATTATTATCAGGGGGCATGAGAGAGATGGACTGTATTATCTAGGCGATCCACCTCCGGTTTCACCAGTTTCTCCACCTCTACCTTCATCACCTGCTTTGTCTTTATCTGTTCCTAGTTTGCATACTAGTATTTTACGTAGTACTTGTCATTATGATTTTTCTTCACAAACTGTTCAGTTGTGGCATGACCGTTTTGGGCATACAAACTTTAAATATTTATGTCTGTTATTTCCTGCTTTGAGCAAAGCTTGTGTTAATGGTAAACTTGACTGTGTTATCTGTTGCCTATCAAAACATGTTCGGACCAGTTATATTTTTCGCATGCACCAGTCACCCAAACTATTTGACCTAATACACTCTAATATTTGGGGACCCTCTCCTGTTACTGCTCTGTCGTGCTCGATATTATGTGACGTTTATAGATGACCATACCCGTTGTACTTGGGTCTACCTTTTGCATAGGAAGTCTGATGTACTACCTGTCATCACTCAATTTCTCCAGATGATTAAAACACAATTCGATATCATTGTTCGTGCTCTTCGTTCAGATAATGCCAAAGCATATATGTCTGATGCCTTAGTATCTCACCTTTCTTCTCAGGGTATCCTTCAGCAGCTCACTTGTCCATATACTCCTGAGAAAAATGGAGTTGCTGAAAGAAAAAATAGGAGTCTGATAGGGATGGTACGTTGTATGCTTAGAGGTATGGGAGTACCAAAATTTTATTGACATTTTACTGTTTTGACCATGGTTCAAGGTATCGGCCGAGTCCGATATGACTCGACCGAGTCGTTTCCGACTCGGCCACTGCCAATACGATAACGGTACACGAAACGTAGAAATCACGAATTCAACTAATATCGTCGATATGTTGGCGATATATCGTACGTATCGACCGAAATCAAATGAATCGGTGATGACTCGGTTCGACTCGGCCGATTTCCATCCGAGTCATACCGATTTGGATGTGAATCGTTCAACCAAACCAAGAAAACAGAGTGTGAAAAAAAAAGGCAAAAGGGAAAAAGTAGCAGAATTTTACCTAATTGTTTTGAGCCCTAAATCATAACTTTTTGCCATTATGTAAACAGATCGAGTAAAGAGAAAATTAGCAACACATACCTATAAATTCTCTAAAGAATCACCTTACAGAGCTACTTCTTCTTCTTCTTCTTTGCAGCAGATACCCATCGCTGAAATCCTAGATCACAGGAAGCAAAACTTCGAGTTCCATGTGATATTTTCAAGCTCGAGCTCTCAATCGCAGGAGCTCTCGATCGTCTCTGTGCTCTCTCTCTCTGTTTCTCTGTTCGTCGAAGTCTGAGTTGAAGAGAGAGAAAGAGTTTTTTTTGGGTCAAAATACGAGAAGCTTTGCCTAAAAGAACTAAAAATTTATTCTCCCCCCTTTCTTTTTGTTTTTTCGGTTTTGGACTAATTTTTTTAATTATATAATTTTTAATATTTATCAAACAATCTAATTAGAACTTAATTTCTTAAGTTTGCTTTTGTATATGTATTGATGACTTAATAATTAAATGTACATTATAGAGAAAATACATATAATTTCTAATTAGATACATATTAAATGAAGAATTTCTTTATAAATAGATTTTCATTTTTAAAGTTATTAAGTTAACCATATATATTCACTTATATTTTATAATTTTTAAAAATTACAAATTAAATTATATTAACCTTGAATATAGATGATAATAAATATTTGTCGATAACATCCTTATTATTTTTTTTTGCAATGATTAATGCGTTAAATAATGTATTTTAGGGAATATGATGCATAGATGATGATGTTTATATTTATTACAATTTTTTCAAATTTTTTTGAGCCTTCTATATTGTGTTTTGGGCGTATCGGCCGATACTGGGCCGCGACGCCGCGATCGATGTGTCTCAGTGGCCTCCGAGTCAAGAGCCGATACCACGATTTTGAACCATGGTTTTGACTTCTACTTTTTTGTGCAATCGTACACTAAGTCGTGTTCTTCAGCATAGGGCTTCCTTACAGATCTTATTCCCTGAGCGGACACTTTTTTCTGTTCCTCCTCGTGTTTTTGGCTGCACATGTTTTGTTCAAGATCAGTCTCCTACTTGTCACAAGCTTGATGATAAAGCGATTTGTTGTGTCTTTGTGGGGTATTATCATCAGTCTAAGGGGTATCGGTGTTATGATCCTGTCAGGTGACATATGTATCACAGTCTAGATGTTACCTTTCTTGAGCATATTCCTTATTTTTCTTCCAATTCTGTGTCTGCCCCTCTAGTTGATAATACTCCTTTTGATTTTCTGTTACCACAGGAAACAGAACCATTGGTCACTATCAGTACAGAGTCATCAGTCCCCTTTTCTCCAGATCCACAAATCCCTGTCAGTACAGAGTCATCAGTCCCCTTTTCTCCAGATCCACAAATCCCTGTCAGTACAGAGTCACCAGTCTCTCATCCTTTGCAGGTTTATGTTCGTCGTCCTCGCTCTCATCCCCTGCTGATATCCACTCTACCTCAAGCAATGCAGGTAATACTTCTCAGTTTGTTGAGCATGTTGATGTACCTGTTGTTAGTATTGATGAGATTGCAGGTAGTGAACCAGTTACTTTACCTAATGAGACATTGTCAGTGGAGGATAATGATTTAGGGCGTCGTTATCCGCGACATGATCGTCGTCCAATTGTTCGTTATGGTTGGAATGCTAAAATTTTATATCCGATTTCTGCTTATATTTCTTATGGTGCTCTGTCTCCTACTTTTCGAGCTTATAGCATGGCTTTATCAGATACGCCGGTTCCTCGCTCTGTTTCAGAGGCTGTGCGGGAGCCCCAGTGGATTCTTGCTATGCAGACAGCTATGGACGTTCTTCAACGTAATCATACATGGGATCTTGTCTCTTTACCTTCAGGGGAGAAGCCTGTTGGCTGTCGCTGGATTTACACCCTAACGTTTCTTGCGGATGGTACTATTGATCATCACAGGGCTAGGCTAGTGACGGAGGGATTTACTCAAGTACCAGGTCGTGATTTTGGTGGTATATTTGCCCTTCTGACAAAATTGACTACGGTTCGATTAATTATTTCTCTAACTGCGGAGTACTCTTGGCCTCTTCATCAATTAGATGTAAATAATGTCTTTCTTCACGGTGATCTGGACGAGATTATTTATATGGATGCACCACTGGGCTTTCGTGGTGAGGAGGAGTATGCTGGAAAGGTATGTCGACTGCGTAAGTCTCTTTATGGACTGAAACAGTCACCATGAACCTGATTCTCTCGCTTTAGTGATGTAGTCGTACCTTTGGAGTTTACCAGATGTCATTCTGATCATACCTGTTTCATTCGACGGAATACTTTTGGACAGTATGTCATCCTTTTAGTATATGTTGATGATATTATTATTACTGGAGATGATGTTTTAGGGACTGCACAGGTCAAGGTAGACCTTGGGAAAGCATTCGATGTGAAGGACCTTGAATTTCTGCGATACTTTCTTGGGATTGAGGTTGCCCGTAGCAGCAGGGGTATTGTTCTTTCTCAGAGAAAGTATGTTCTGGATCTTCTCTCAGACACTGGGATGCTGAGGTGTAAACCAGCATCATCACCCATGATTCCAAACCTGAAACTTACTGCTGAAGGTGAGGAGTTAAGAAATCCGACTGTCTATCAGAGGTTGGTAGGTAGACTTATCTACCTAGCCAACACTAGGCCAGACATTTCATTCGCGGTCAGCCGAGTTAGTCAGTTCATGCACAGACCATGTCAGCCTCATCTTGATGCAGTTTATCATATCCTTCGGTACCTCAAGTCTTGTCTTGGACTTAGATTGTTCTATGCATCAGGATCTCAGACTGGTTTTCTAGCCTGTTATTCAGATTCAAATTAGGGGGGAACGTGTGACAGTCGATCTACTACGGGCTTCTGTGCTTTTCGAGGGATTTATCTTATCTCCTGGAAGAACAAGAAGCAGTCAGTTGTCTTTCGCTTGTCAGCAGAGGCAGAGTATCGAGCACTGGCACTTGGCACATGTGAGATTATCTGGCTGTGGTCAATTCTTGATGAGTTGAGATTTTCAGTGATTTCTTCATCTACATTATATTGTGATAATCGATTTGCTATTCAGTTAGGTTAAGATTTGACCACTATCCGTCTTTCTCTAATATTGTCTTAATTCTCTCAACTTAACATGATATCAAAGCAATACGATCTTAAATACAAATCTTAACCCCTAACCCAGTTTAGTGTATTTGTGTTGTAAAAATTACCTTGGGCTTGGTGGTGTCACTGTTAAGGTGGTGTTGCTGTCGAAACTTTTGTGGTGGTGCTACTATCGGAGTCTTAGCGTCGTGTTGGCGTTACGCAATGGTGGTGGTGACATAATGTGATGGTGGTGTTACGTTGTCGGAAATCCCCTTTGTGGTGGAGGTTTTCGGTGTGAGGCGTTATCAACATCGGTGGCCTACGTGTTCTTTGTGGCGATTGTGGTGGTATGGCTACAGGTCATCCACATCGGTGGCCTCTACAGTGGTTGCGGTGCAGTGCCTGCTAACTCGTTGTGGTGGTGTGACTGTGGGGCGCCGTCGAAGATCAAGAGTTTGTTTGAAACCCTAATCAGGCGAAGAAGACAAGATCCGACATCCATCTTATGGGTTTGGGTAATGGACCTAAGTCCATGGGTTTAAATTATTTTCAAGTCCAACCTATTTTAGATTTGGTCCAGCCCAAGATCCAAACCAAACCAGGTGCAGCCTAAGATCCAGACCAAACTGGGTCCAGCCCAAGATCCTAACTAGACCGGTTCAATCCCGACTTGATTCACTTTAAGCCGGTTCAGGTAGTTTTGCACTACCTCAGCCCGGCTCCTTCTGTTGTTGCTCCGGTTCAACGGTACAGCCCATATCTCCAGTCTGGTTCAATTAATTTGGCACCAATTCAGACCGGTTCTATCAGTTTTCACGTTGGTTTTGTGGTTCAGTGACCTCAGCCAATCCAGTTCAACAATCAAGCTTATTTTTCCAATCCGGTCCAGCGAGGTCCTCCAGTTTGGTTTAGCGATCTAGTGGCCGTTTCTTGTTTGCATGGTTCAAAATCATGGTATCGGCCCTTGACACGAAAGCCACTGAGACACATCGGTCACGGTACGGTATTGACAGATACGTCTCAAACACTATATAGAAGGCTCAAAAAAATTTAAAAAAAATAGAAAAAATTATAATAAATATAAACATCATCATCTATGCATCATATTCTTAAAATACATTATTTAACACATTAATCATTGCAAAAAAGAATAATAAGGAAGCTATCAAAAAATATTTATTATCATTTATATTCAAGGATAATATAATTTTATTTGTAATTTTTAAAAATTATAAAAAAATATTAGTGTATATAGTTAACTTAATAGCTTTAAAAATGAGAATTTATTTATAAAATTTGGAATAGATGTGAGTGAAAAGGGATACTCAAACTAAGAGTAGAGCCTCATATATATAGCCAAATAATATTACAAAGTGATCTAAACATCCTTATAGTCTAGACAAAATATAAAAGTCATAATAAGGGTAAAAAGAGAAAAAGACCACTAATAAACTAGGCCTAATAAACTAAGTTGCTATATCTCCAACACTCCCCCTCAAGCTAGGCGCAAAAAATGTCAACTAAGCCCTTGACAAAAAAAAAAATATCAACTAAGCCAAGCTTAACAACGGAGTCCCGGAGAATGGATAGAGTGACAGGTTTGGTAAAAACATCCGCAACCTGATCACTGTTCCTCACAAACAATGGAGTGACAATACCACTGCTAACCTTCTTCCGAAGAAAGTGAACATCAATCTCTATATGCTTCGTCCTCTCGTGTAATACAGAGTCAGAAGCAAGCTCACAAACCACTTGTATTTATAATTAACTTATAATAATACAAAAGATGTATACACTCTCTAATATTTACACATAATACCCTAATACTCTTAACATCTTTGAACCCAAATATCCATAGAGTAAATGTGAAGAAACATCTTAGCTAAGATAGTAGATAACTCAACTTCAAGCCATATGAGTACAAGTCTAAGACATGACATTACTCAAAGGTTTCATCCCATGTTTTAAAGTTTCTTAAAAGCTGAAGCTAATGTTGCCACAGTAATTCTGCATGGTACTTGAACTAAAATTGGTTGTGACATTAATAAGTTAAGGCTTTTCCTTCTCCTCCTTTCTTTTTCTTTTTTTTTTCTTCTTCAAGAAAGCCTGAAAAAGACATTTCAACTTTGTCTTTGAACCCAAATACCCTTGATTGATTTCATTTTAGCAATATTGACTTATGAACCCCCATCCCTCCTTTCAAAGTGAAAAATTTCCTTCATTGTTCTTTGTAAGAGAGGAAACGGAAGTTATCAAAGGGGGCTGCATTCTTGGTCTTCTGATCAAGTATCTAAGCATTCCTACATAAAGTGGATCACAAGTACACATAGATATGTGGTTTTAAGTCTAAAACCAAATCGGCAAAAAAAATAGCAAATAATCCATCCGGCTCAGCAACTTACATTGCAATTTACAGGAAAAATACGGGATAATGGGCCTTTTATATATGATTAAGCAAAAATGATATTAATCCATTATTTAACACTAATTTCTGAATATTGATTAAACACTATTACCAAGCTGAAATATTTAAAATCAGCTAGAATAATTAAAAAAAAAAACTTCTTGACAACCAACTGCCATGCATTTCTATCCATGGCAAAAATTATCTCTCAAACCTGTGTAGATATAAAACCCTACAAAACTCTATCCACATCAAAGACTAATCAACCCTATTTATCTACCCAGCCAACTAAATCCTGACCTTTGTGAAATTCAAATGAACAAAAAGAAAACAAAATTTTCACATCAGAAACAAGCTTCACTCTAACAACATTTCAAGTTGCGCTTGAACCATCAATTTCGATTAAAGGTTAAAAAGGCCCAAAGATGATTAATTCAAAACCAAAAATAATAATAATAATATTTAATCAAAATGCAAGTCTCACATCAGAACCAAGCTTGACTCAAAGAATATACCACCATTGAACTTGCAACCTCATTACCAATACAACTAGGCAAAAACCCATAATATCTCATGAAAAAAAAAAAACCAAAAAACAAAGTAAGGAAGAGTGTATTTAAAGTTGAATTTTTCTTTTCCAAACACTAACAATCCAATAAATCAATAATGGGGAAAGAAAGTGATTACCCATCAAGTACCATCAAGAAGTCGAATAAATACGATACACCGACATTCAAAGATATTCAGGGAGCAGAAAAAGAAAGAGAGTACCTCCAAAAAATGGCCGATCGTGAACCGACCCAGTGCGTTTCTTGCATTAATTGAGCATATGAGAGCTGTAAAACGCAAAAGACTAAGAAAAGTGAAAGAATAAAAGATGAGATAGAGAGATAAAGGGGGGTGGAGAGGGGAAGAATAGACCAGATTGTAAGTTTGTGCTCTGGTTTTCTTTGGCTCCGAGTTTGAGCTTACCTTCTGTCAATGTAAACCGAATACTTCGCAATTGTGTTAAAATTTTAAAAGACAAATTGCACTCTGAACCCCCTAAGATTGAAAATTTTAATCTATACCCTCAATACCACAAAAGCTTTAGCCATATGAACCAGAACCAAACTACTGTTCAAATTTGCTGTCTGAAAGAAGAACGCGCGACTTTCAATTGCCGTTGCAAATCATTGATTTTATGTCGGGGTATTAAAATATAACATAATTAGTTAACACAACATAAAATTAGATGATGTGGTTCTTTTTCAAGCTACTCATTTAGTAAATGAGTGAACTCGATACAATATGATTAATAAATGAATCGGGTATGATTGAAGCCCATTAAAAATATATATATACCACACGATTTTTTTATATATCAGTGATACATGATTTATATACAAAGCGAATGTAAGTGAGATATTTTTGACATGAACACCTTAACACTAGATACGAACACGTCTCACCCAATACGATTGACAAACCTAATTTTATAGGTTTGCCCACGTCAATGCCACTAGTAAGTCGTGTGCTTCATTTTCAAACTTAAAATTGAGTGACATTTTGGATTTGGATCACATTGTTTTAATTTTATGACATTAAAGATACAAATTATAAATTTTGATCTTTGAATGTACAAATTAAGAATTATGTATAAAATTTAGGGTAAAACGTATCTATTCTATTCAAATATGCAGATTTCCCCAATTTTAAAATATGCATATAGTTTTTTTTTCTTGATCAAAATACTTATAGTTATTTGAATAGATCCGTTTCTTTGTTTAGTGATATTTTCGGCTTGTTTCTGGGTCCCATTGTTTTGGATCATGTGACGGCTTTTATATAAAAGGTGTCTGAAGTGAAAGTCACGGTCACGCCCATGCATAGACATTATTGTACATCCAATTCGTGTGAAACCTGATAAAACTTTTCTGTCCATGCTGCCCTTACAACTAGCCCATCCAATTATTGGTATATTATATTGGTTTTGTAACGTGAGCATCCTAGTATGATTATTTGCTAAATAGGAGTTTGATTATGGTAATAAAATATATTCTTTTGATACTGTAACTTTATTTTTAGGTCAATAAGAAGTTGACAAGAATAATTTTTTCATATCTTATTATTTTTTAATCAATAATTAGTAATCATCTAAAACCAAAATAAAGATCAGGATGAAATTCAACACAAGAAAAAACTTTGATGATGCATAAAATAGTCTCGTGCAAAATCAATAGTCGAGTATGTTATAAAGTAAAATTAATGGACAATTAATAGAGCAATCAATGGTAATAATGTAAATATCAAGTCAATACACAAATATATAATGGTTCGGTCTTGGTGACCTACTACACTTCGAAAAACGTCAACGGTAGCCGACAGACCTTTATTGATAAAGTATGGTGATCAAGAGAAAGAGCAATGGTTAGTTCCATGAGGGATATAATAGCTAGGAGAGAGAGAGAGAGAGAGAGAGAGAGAGAAGATATATGTGTGTGTATAGAGAAATATAGAGATAGAGCTCAATGTATTCCCTCATGTAGAGAGAACTTACAATTTATATGCATGAAACCTTAGTTAAGGTGGTGACGTGAGGGCAAAGGCACTAATTCTCCGATCGCTACAAAAGGTAAGTGTCATAAAAGATTGTCTTGATCTTCGAGAATGAGTATCCCAATAATTGTTCCCCACGTGTTCTAATTCTTTCTTGGACTACTTTATACTTGGGCTGGGTCGAATTCTCGATCTAGACTCGACGTGTTCTTTAACTGATTTGAACTTACTTGATTTATTGAACCTGGCTCGTCAAACTCAATACCAAATACTTGGTAATCCTTAGTAGATGTTACTCGTTTTTCTTGTAGTTAAGTGATTGGATTTACACCAATTAAGGCAAATTTGGTAAATTGTGGAATGATTAGGACTGAGCAAAAGATTTTATTTTTTTTGAAAGAATATAGAAAGGAGGATGCTTTTAATAAATGTGCTAGAATTCCAGGAAAAATATAGTTCTTCTTAGTCATTTGATTCCTTATAGCCATTGATGGAATTAAAGATGGACCTACGGCCCCCTCATATTTTCAAAGCAAATCCTTAGCATACATAGGATATTTGTAAGGTTTTACTCAATTATGTGTAATCTTTTGATTTCCTAAAAATTAATACAAGGATTGTGTCTAATCGTGAGTGAAGTTTAAAATTTCTAGGTAATCATGGGTTCAAGTCACAAAGGTAATAGACAAAGTATTGTTTACGTCACCATTAGGGAAGACACCACACTTTGGTCATGGCTTCCCTCATATTTTAAAAATTGATTTATACATAGATATACATATATATTTTATGGAATATATTGACCCCTAAGAATATCATTAAAATTTTAGTCTAGTTGCAGTACATACTAGGTGAAAAGTCCAAAAAAGTAAGGTAGTCACAAGTTTAAACCTTGGTGATGATGAAAGATGACAGACCTAGTCCAGACCAAGCCTGGCCTAGAGGCCCAATGCAAAAATAAAGACTAGGCCCAGAATTGCAGATCAGACCCATCTTAAATATACAGATCAAACCCACCACAAGATGGATGAAGTTAGGTCAAGTTATTCGCGCCATCTTGAGGATGTTAGGTCAGTCGCGCCATCATGAAAGATTCAATGCACAACTGACATGCTAAGAAATTACTTTGGGACGCGCATGTCACCACCTCCACAGAATTTTCTGACCTGTTACAAGAAGGGTGCCACCACCATCGAACTACCTCTCCTATATGACAAAGATGACTCAATCGGTTATGAGGTACCTATAAATTGTAAGCCCCGTCTACATAAGGAGCATCTCTCGCATATCTCACATATTACTCACACTTGAGCATCCTACTATCCTTAAAACAATAAAACACTCAGGTCATCCTACTCCTTCATAGTCAACTAGGTCACTTTGACCGAACTACTTAAATTATTTTTGCTTTTGTTAACTCTCCTCATTTATTATTGCATTAAATACTTTACAAGTGGTGCATAAAAATACGTTTTGTGCATCATCAGTTTGGCGTCGTCTGTGAAAAACGACTAAGTTTTCTACTTTCTTTCTATTTCTTCCTACTTTCTTTCCATTTTATGGCTATTGTGACTAGGTCCATGAATCAACAAACGGAAGAGAATGGTCCACCACATTGCGATGAGGTCCTACCTCCACCAGCAAACCCAGTCGATGTGGCAAATATCGTAGCTAGTCAACAACTACTAGAGACAATACAGCTATTGACCAACAGATCCTCCAGTTGATGCTCATCGGACACCCTCAAGGAGTTATACCCCAGCCCCAGGAGGAGAAGAAGCACCACAGGCAATCGCCCAGGGTGCCAAGACGCCCCTCAGTAGGGCCCCGGTGCCAAGGCACCCCTAGTACTAGGGCATTCCTCCTTAGCGCCTAGGCACTCCAACTCCTCACCCTCATGTGTCGACTCTATCCATCCACACTGGTGACCCTCCTATGCAAGAAGGTGAGGGAAAAAATCAGTACATGGACCACGAAAGACACTACAACAGTCCTTCATAGGGTGTTCCTAACCAATGTAACGAAAAAATCAAGGAGGTGCAGAATCAGTTAGGTGACGTCTCCAATGCCATCAAGGCATGAAGACCTGAAACAATCGAGTACCTAGTAAAGGAACTGACACGGCCTTTTGTAGCTGGTGTGGACAATTACCTTTCCCCCCAAAGTTTAAGATGCTAATTGTGGAAGCTTTTGATGGCTCAAAAGACCCATTTGACCACCTTGACACCTATAATTCCCTGATGCAGTTGTACAATATACTAGGTGAGATCATGTGTAGGGCTTTCCCTACCACCCTCAAGGGATTTGCTCGCCAGTGGTTCGCTAAGCTTATGCCGGCTTCCATTGACGCATTCGCTGAATTAGATAAGTCCTTCATCTCACACTTCATTAGGGGATGCCGACACCAAAAACCTACCACCTACTTGCTCAACATCAAGCAGGACCAGAATGAGAGCTTAAGGAGTTACCTCACTCGTTTTAACGAGGAAGTTCTCCAAATTGAAGAACCAAAAGACAAATTCGTCATGGCAACCTTCACATAAGGTCTGCGCTCATTCAGTCTAATATTTTTAGTCTTGAATCGACCGTTAAAGAAAATGTTAGAATTACTATCAAAAGTCCATAAATACATGAACGTTGAGGATGTCGCCAAAGCCAAGCGAGATGGATCCTAACGTAGAAAGGAATACATAAAGCAGACACGCGAAAATTCTACTTCTTCATTAATTTGTAATTGAAATTCAAATTCAGTGACAAACAAACATTTTTTAGGAAAATTTGGTGCCCAAACTATCGTAGGCAATTTGATTTTGGTAAATCTTGAAACAATACCCACATTAAAAAAATTCACCTCAAACGGATAATCAAGCGCAAAATTATGGTCGTTCGATGTTTTACCATTTCTTCATGTTTTTCTAATACTTCACCAGCATCAACCACCAGTTAGGCGCATGTAACGCCCCACCCACCACGTGTCAACATATTGTCCGCTTTGAGCCCACTGACCCTCACGGTTTTGTTCCTCCCAAGTTCCCTTGGGAAAAGGCCTGTTGACAAGTGAGGCTTGGGACTTACATATAAGCCCAGCAACTCCCCCTCTTCCAGCCGATGTGGGATACCAGGATCTCACAGCGCACAACGCCAATGTCTAGCCAGGTGTCAACGCCCAACATCTAGGTGCCTAGTGCACAACGCCAATGCCCCAGAAAAGATCTCATTTGACACTGAAAAAGGGTTATACTATTACCAAATAATGTCATTTGGATTAAAGAATGTTGGGGCAACGTACCAATGCTTGGTCAACCATATTTTTAAGGATCTAATTGTAAGAACAATAGAAGTTTACGTTGATGACATTCTGGTAAAAAAATCTAAGTTGTAGAAGACTATGTTACTTAGCTAGCCATGTTACTCAGTTAGATGAAGCTTTCCAAGTCCTGAAGAAGTATCAAATGAAGTCAAACCCAACTAAGTGAACATTTGGAGTATCCTCAATGAAATTCCTCGGCTTTATGGTTTCCCAAAGAGAATAGAAGTAACCCCAGATAAAATCCAACCCCTCTTGGGCTTGAACCCATCTCACAATATCAAGGAAGTGTAATGCTTAATTGGAAGGGTGGCATCATGATTGATGGAAAACGTTGTTGTTCCTAAGCTCCTAACATGAACCATCAAATATGTATATGGCTTATGTGTGTGGGTGCGTGTCACTCTCACTCAGATTCATGTAAGAGAAAGGGCAACGAAATGGTGGTGACGAAATAAACAAAATGTATAATGAAATGGAATGTGTGTGTAGTGAAAAAAAGTGCTCCCCAATCGCAAGGAGTTTTTTGAATATCAGTGTTTTATATGAAAAAGTATTTCAAGGTCGTCTCCTCAGGGAAAGAAAGTTCAAGTTGTGTGAAAGTGATTTAGTGAAAAAGAGAAAGTGTAAAAATCTTTGAGGTTGAGTTTTTGGTGTTTTGTGTTTTTAAGGAAAATGAAAGAAAATAAGTGTTGGTTAATCCAAAAGGTTACTCGAATGAGAATGCCCAATCAACTCGAAACCTTCCTCTGGGGGTTTATAGATGAACGATTGATTCGTGAAAAGCTAGGGATGAGATGGTGAGGATCCAAGCATAAACCATGACTAGGCCTACGGAATATCAAAGACTCACAACCACATCCACTCTCAACCCAGTCAAACCGAACCACCGTACACCGAGAAAGGAAAAAAAAAGAGTTGAAATGGAATCCTCAAGGGGAGGTCTCCCTTGGATTATCCAACTTAAAATCTAACTACTCATGATAAAATGAAAGACAAGCATAATGTAAATGGACATAATGAAGAAATGAAGCATAGAACTTAATAAAATGCAAGAAAACATAATCTAAGAAGAAAAATATTCAATACCCATTTTAAGCTTGAAATGAAGATCTTAAATGCAACAATGGTGAAAGCTAGAGTAAAGGATTAAACTTGAAATGAACTTGCAATAAATAACATTAAAGGTGTTAAACAAAACTTAGAATATCCTTACAAGAGATTTTAAGACAATGGAATGAAGAAAATGCAAAAATATTAACTTTTGGCACTATTCATCTTCTTCTACATTGAGCTAAAACTAAGCTTAGGTAGCCACCCTTTGCAATGCTCTTCAATGTTGAATATAATGGAGTGTATGTCTTCAATTTTCGTGCATGGTGGTCCCCCAAGCAAGTGTGCATGCTTCCCATCAATGGGAGGATGAATGGATGGGCTTTGACAGGCTAGGAAAGCCTCAGTTTTCAACCCCTCAGGCTGTCCCCTTCTTTCCCTCCTTCATTTAATGCCCAGCCTTCAAAAGTCTTTAACTAGGGTGTATAAGGGATGTTCTTGTACAAGGAATGTTAGGGAATAAGTGGGAGAAGTGTTGGTGGGACCCCCAAGCAAGTGCAGAAGAGTTTGCAAGCATTCTAGGTTGTTCTGGGAGCATACTGGTATGCAATACAGGTAGGGTTAAGCTACTGGTGTTCGGGGTACGGGTATGCAGTTCCGAAATGGTACCCTACTGTGATGCCCTACTGGTATGGTTTTCTGCTCTAGACCAGTTCAGGTAGAATAGGCATAACTTTTGATCCAAGTGTTGGATTGAGCTGACATTTTGAACAGTATATAAGACATCCAGATCTGCAACTTTCATAATTTAAAATTTTTTAGATTCGAAGTGGATCATGGTAAAAAATGGATAAAAATCGAGGATCTGCTTCCAAATGATGTGGCAGCTGGTGCCTTTGTTCCCAAGCACCAATTCCTCCTTGGTTTCTTCACTTTTGAGCCTCCGAATCTTCATGTATTGTGTTCATGCCTTCAACACACATCCATTATAGTTGCAAGGTTATAAAATCAATGATTTAAGCTATAAAAATATGCAACATCGAAATTTCAACATTATTCATAATTTCGGCTAACTCTAAGTACTTAGATGCAAAAGTTGAGTTAAAATGCATGTAATGAGACCGTTACATATGCAATATTATGCGCTCATCACACCCCCCAACTTAAGCTTTGCTAGTCCCTAGCAAACAAAATATAAAAGTAAAGCAAACAAAATAACATATACTAATTCCGCTACTGCATTTAGCACATGCAACAAGCCTTTAAATCCATAGGTGATCCCTGGTGGACGAGTTTTGTCTCGTGAAGGTTTTCAGTGGAGTTACCTACAAACTTCCTTTTCTAGTATCCAATATTTAAAATATATTCCCTTATTTTAACTAGCACTGGGATGTCAAAAACAACTTGCTCAACACACCCGAACTAATTACACATAAATCACATCATAGCCTTAAATGTTATTCTAGAGTATCCACATACACATTCATTTTCAAACTCGCGTGTGTGTGAAATGAACTTGTAATTTAAACATTTACATAATGGAGTTCACATTCACTTTGGCTATCCAAATTAAGCTTCGATGCAAACTCACCAAGGGTGTCTCTCAACAATTAATCACTCTATGATATCCTGGCATTTACTTCATGTTTATATGTGAGATGGAATGTTGTGCACAAAATGAAGTATGCTCACATATAATCTAAAAATGAAGTACATGCATAAAAATGAAACAACCTTGGCATAATCTCATGAAAGGAATGCTAGGGCATTAGATAGCAAAATCAACCTTTCTTGTTCTTTAAAAGGATGCATCTCTCATGCTTCTCTAGATCATTTAGTACTTCAAGGGTTATAATGGGGCCTTGGGGTGATATTGAGGCAAGTGAAATGAAGGATATAGGATAACAAAGAGAGTTGCTCCGAGTGAATGACATTTATTTCCAAAAGATCTCCCTTTTTATGGGAGTTCTAGTCTACACCATCACCACACTCTTTGTTTCTTTTTTATTCTTTTCCTTAACATTTTCCTTTTCTTTTGATCATTCTTTTCTTCTTCTCACCACTTTTTCTCCTTTTTTCTTGGATTTTTTTTCATTGCTATTCATTCCTTTTTGCTGGGTTTCCACATCACCATTCCTTCCCTTTCATGATCATTAATATTCAACTCTTAGGAACAACCAAGGTGAGGTAATTGTAATAATTTTGCACTGGATTGGTCAATGTGTGGTATGAAAACGAATTTTTGATTAAGGCTCAATCATGGCACTAGGGATAAAATTTTCTCAAGAAGAAGGCTAATGCTCAAAACAAAATAAAGATAGCCTAAGATCATTTCTAAATAAGCATAAGGGAGCATTATGCATTTCAAGACAAAGTCAATCAACTACCCAAATGCTCCTAACCAAAACAAATATAATGAGATTATTGAACAAATTTTGAATTGAAAAAATTATTTCTTGAGTAAATGTAAGTTCCCTCTAAACAAGGATTGACATTAAAGCTCACAAGTGTTCTTACTCATCTCCACTAATCATGTCAAGCACTCAAATGTGAACTCAATCTGTAAATTGTGAAAATTACAAGTTCATGGTGCACTTATGGTTGAGTTCAAAAGCAAACAAGTATGTGATACTCAAGAATATGATAAACTTCTATAAAGTGCTCATGTATTCAAAGTTCAAAATGAAGATCAAGTAATCACAAATCCAATGACCATTAGGATAAGGGAACATAGTTTAATATTGGCTACTTTACACAAAAAATTTTCCAATTTTTTTCAAAATTTTCACATTTTCAACTTATTCTATACAAAAAGTGGTGGAACATGTAAATGGTGCACCTCACACCCCCCAACTTGAACCATGCATTGTCCTCAATGCACAAGAAATCATACAATGAGAAAAATGAAAGTAATATGGGAAATAAGATACACCCTTTTTTTTTCTTTCTTCTTCTTTTTTTTGTTGATATAAACATAAAAGAGAAAATGAAACACACAAAAGCTTATTTACCCCCCCAAACTTAAACTCACACATGATATTGAATGAGATTGTTTACGATGATGCTCAAAATAAAATAAATCCAAATTAGGGAGAGGTAAACAACTTTTATACTACAACAACTTGAATATAAAAATATAACAATAAAATAATCTAACTACTATGTACATGAAAACAAAACAAAAAAGGCACATGTCAATCCAATTTCAATTCGGATATGAGCTTGTACTCATTGATTTTTTCTATTTTAAATTTTTTTTGTTGTATAAATGCCCTTTCTATCCAATCAGTCTAACAACACAAAGGATAATGTCTCAAAAATCTCAACCAAATAGAGGTGTATGCAAGTTTATGCAATACCAACAATGGAGCATACAATTTGTCTTTAAAAGTTTCTACACTTAACTCCATTTTAATGCTCTTCCCAAGTTCAAAGTAGTGAATCTCAACACCACTCAAAGATGGCAAAATGACCATGGGCTCATTAGTCTCATGTGAGATAATATCCTCGTCAAACTTTTCATAATAAAGAGTGGTGGGAGATTCAACATCATTATGAATTCCATTGGGGGTGATCATCCTCAATACAATGACTATGCTCAACATGTTGTCCGTCACACATAATACTTATAGCATGAGTTAATATAATAAGGTCTTTGGTTATTTGGGCATTGAATTCTATTTGGTATTGCATAAACTCGTAAATAGTATTTTTCAATTCTTGTTCGGTTGAGTCTTTATATGTTGGATAATGAAAAAATTCATTTGGTGGTGTGAGATTGGATGAAAAATTATGAGGTTCATTCTCCCAACAATAACTCGGATAAGTTGGTGAAGCATAATGGTCGGGGTAAAAATTTTCGGAGGCCGAAATTGAATTTGAATCTTCACATGGAAAGTCTTGAACCGGATAATTTATTGGGCACACACAATTGATGAGCCCATAATCATCACAAGTCTCACACACATTTTTAAAATATGGGGCATATGATACTTTTTCAAAAAAATTAAAAGACATTACATAAAACATAATCTATTTACAAACTATTTACAAAAGAAACGACATACCTTGGCCCGTGATGAAAATCACAAGACTTACCTATGCTGCCTAATATCACAATTTAAACTCGACGCTTTACCTTCCTCGGCAACGGCACCAAAAATGATTGATGGAAAACATTGTTGTTCCTAAGCTACTAACATGAACCCTCAAATATGTATATGACTTATGTGTGTAGGTGAGTGTCACTCTCACTCGGATTCATGCAAGAGAAAGGGCAACGGAATGGTGGTGACAAAATGTACAACGAAATGGAATGTGTGTGGTAAACAAAAGTGCTCCCCAATCGCAAGGAGTCTTTTGAATGTCAGTGTTTTACTTGAAAAAATATTTCAAGGTCGTCTCCTCAGGGAAGGAAAGTTCAAGTTGTGTGAAAGTGATTTTGGTGAAAAAGAGAAAGTGTAAAAATCTTTGAGGTTGAGGTTTTGGTGTTTCGTTTTCTTAAGGAAAATGAAAGAAAACAAGTGTTGGTTAATCCAAAAAGTTCACTCCAATGAGAATGCTCAATCAACTCGAAACCTTCTTCCGAGGGTTTATAGATGAACGATTGATTTGTGGGAAGCTTGGGACAAGATGGTGAGGATATAAACACAAACCGTGACTAGGCCTACGGAATATTAAATACTCATAACCACATCCACTCTCAGCTCAGTTAAACTAAATCACCGTGTATCGAGAGAGGAAAGAAAAAGAGTTGAAATGGAATCATCAAGGGAAGGTCTCCGTTGGATTATCCAACTTAAAATCTAGCTGCTCATGATAAAATGAAAGACAAGCATAATGTAAATTGACATAATGAAGAAATGAAGCATGGAACTTAACTAAATGCAAGAAAACATAATTTAAGAAGAAAAATATTCAATACCCATTTTAAGCTTGAAATGAAGATCTTAATGCAACAATGGTGAAAGCTAGAGTAAAAGATTAAACTTGAAATGAACTTGCAATAAATAACATTAAAGGTGTTAAAAAAAGCTTAGAATATCCTTATAAGAGATTACAAGACAATGAAATGAAGAAAATGCAAAAATATTAACTTCTGGCACTATTCATCTTCTTCTACATTGAGCTAAAACTAAGCTTAGGTAGCCACCCTTTGCAATGCTCTTCAATGTTGAATATAATGGAGTGTATGCCTTCAATTTTCGTGCATGATGGACCCACAAGCAAGTGTACATGCTTCCCATCAATGGGAGGCTGAATGGATGGGCTTTGACAGGCTAGGAAAGCCTCAGCCTGTAACCCTTCAGGCTGTCCCCTTCTCTCCCTACTTCATTGAATGCTCAGCCTCCAAAAGTCTTTAACTAGGGTGTGTAGGGGATGTTCTTGTGTAAGGAGTGTTATGGAATAAGTGGGAGAAGTGTTGGTGGGACCCCCAAGCGAGTAGAGAAGAGTTTGTAGGCGTTCTGGGTTGTTCTAGGAGCATACCGGTATACAATACAGGTAGGGTTAAGCTACTGGTGTTCGAAGTACGGGTATGCAGTTTCGGAACGGTACCCTACTGGTATGCCCTACTGGTGTGATTTTCTGCTATGGACCAATTCTGGTAGAATGCGCTCATCACATCACTCAATAGGCTTGTCTCAAGAACCAATGATAAGTGTTTTTCCTTCTTTAAAACATTAACGAAGGCCTTTGAGTGGACACTGGAGTGTGCATTAGGTTTCAAAAAGACAAATCAATAATTGGGAGCCCCACCATTGCTACCTAGAGTGCTAGTTGATGAAAAACTATATCTTTATCTTGTTGTGTTAAAAGCGGCCACTAGCTTAGCCTTGGTGAGGGAGGAGCAAGGAGTGCAAAAGTGGTGTATTACACCAGCTACATTCTTCAAGGAGCTGAGACTATGTACTCAAGGCTAAAAAAGGTGGCCTTGGCCCTAATAATAGAAACACAAAAGTTATGCCTCTAATTCCAAGCACATACAATTGCAGTGTTAATAGATTTTCCTATCTGTCAAATCCTATAGAGGCTCAAGGTGTCAAGAAGGTTAGTTAAGTGGGCCATCGAGTTAGAAGAGTTTTCTATGACCTATCTGCCCAAGACCTCCATAAAAGGAAAAACATTGACATACTTCATCATGGATAGCATGGTTCAAGAACTAGAAAGGGCTACTTAAGTCCTTCAAGGTCCAAGGAGTTCAGTCCTCTATGCCGATGGCTACTTACATATAGGTGGAGGAGCTGCTGGACTGATTATAGGTTCCCCAGACCATCTAGAGAAAAATATGCCCTCAGATTTGGGTTTAAGGTCTCAAATAATGAGGCCGAATACGAAGCACGGCTAGTCGAGTTGAGGTTAGCACTTCCTCATAGAGCAAGGCATCTACAACTTTAGGTAGATTCTCAACTAGTGGTCAGACAGATTAGGGAGGAATATGAAGCAAAAGATGACAGCTTACCTATCCAAGATCAAGGAGTATGTTTCCCAGTTTGAGAGATTTGATATATAACAAATCCCACGAGCAAAAAAACTCCCATGTTGATTCCTTGGTACACCTGAATTCATCTTTTCATAATGTGTAATCCTTGTGAAACTCCTTCAAGGTCTAGTATAAAGGAGGGGGATGGCGAAGTAAAAATAATTTAACATAGGAAAGGATAGACTTATCCTCTTATTCAATATCTAACACATGGAACTTCGCCATCAGAGAAAGTAGAAGCTTAGAAACTCTGTTGAAAGGTTTCTAGTTATGTGATAACAGCTGGAGCCTTGTACAAAAAAGATTTCTCTCTGTTATGCATGCATTACCTAGAATGAGAAGATGCTTAGAAAGTGCTTAGCGAGATCCATGAAGAAATCAGTGGCAACCATTCTGGAGGATTCCATTGAATTCCATTGAATCTAGCTGTGAAGGATATATTACTTGCCCACTATACACAAGGATTCCATTGAATTCTCATAAAGCTGTGACAAATGCTAGAGGTTTAGTAATGTCCTCAAGAACCCACTGCAGAAGCTCCCCCCATAACTAGTCCTTGGCTTTTGTACAATGGGGGATTGACATAGTAGTCCCTTTTTCCAATTGGCAAGGGACAAAATAGGTTTGCAGTGATTGCTATTGACTACTTCACTAAGTGGTTAGAGGTAAAGCCACTGGCCATAATCACTGAGCATAAATAGTTTGGGATCTCTAGTCTGTCGCTTTGGAGTGCCTAGAGCTCTAATAACTGATAATGGAAAACAGTTTGATAATAATACCTTTAGAGAGTTTTATTCTGACTTAGGAATTTGAAACTATTATCCATCCCCTATCCACCCTCAAGCTAACAGACAGGTTGAAGTCACCATCAGAACACTTTTGAAAGGTGAAGGAGGAAAATTTAATCTCAACTAATGGAAAGGTCTTAGTTAGTACTACCATTAGAAATATAACTGTTGACTGACCTGTTAAAGAGAAAGGAAAGTTGGAGCAATAATGAGCTCAGATAATCAACTTTACCTAACTTGGTAGGATGAGAAAACTAGAAGGATGGAAAAGCTTATCCTCAATTTTAAAATATGAACCTTTTCTACCAAAGGCTCATTTAACAAGCAGGATTAGTTTAATATTGTGAAAAAGATAAGGCAGCCAAGGGATAAGGATAAGATCCCACCCTCGATAAGCCTTATCCGCATGATCAAACAAACTCCTAGCAAGTTAGGACTCTAGATAGTTATCCCAACAAAGGATAAAGTCCATCAAAGCCAAGACTACTCAACCAAAAGGAGATCAGGCAAATTCAAACTACCAAGAGAACCTAGATATCCAACCCCCCAAGCACCCCTTCAGTCTTTTACTTTCTTTTCAGGTACCACAACTACCGAAAACCTCACCAAGAGCTCGAGAAAAGGTGTAGCCAAGCCCAAATCAACTGAAAATAGTTTTCAGAACAGTTGGACACAGTTTTTACTCCAACAGTTTGGCGCCATTTGTGGGAAATAAATTGACAACCGAAGTTGTTTCTTAATTTTTCTATACACTAGCCGATGGTGTCAACCAGAGCCATGAATTTCAATCACGATAACGCTACTAGCGAACAACCTACTCAAGGAAATATTGGGGTTGAAATCCCATACCTAGACCCTCCTCGCCTCAACAAGCGTCAGGAAACCCAACGAATTTTCAACATTGAAAGGAATGTGGATTAGATGAATTAGGCCATCAGAGGCATCACTAAAAAAACCTAGCAAATTCAACAAATTTTGCAAGGATTTTTGGTCCTCAAAATCAACAAGAAAATTAGTATCTTCACTCTGAAGAAGTTCACCCCAACTATGAACCAAACTTCGTGGATGAGCGTAGTCAAAAAAATTCTCTGCAATATCAGAAAGAAGACGCCTCTTTAAACCAAAAGTTCAAGGAGTTAATTTGTTGAACACCGTGAAAGCTCAAGTTGTAGAAATAGTGGAAATGCTAGTTTAGAGGCTTGAGTCATCCTTCTCTGAGGATGTTACCAACTACCCTATCCTAGCCAAGTTCAAGATGCCGACCATAGAAACTTTAGATGGAAAAAAAGATCCTTTGGATCATTTGAAAACCTACAAACCTCTCATATTATTGTACAACGTCCTCGATGCCATTATGTGTAGAGCTTTTCCCACCACATTGAAGGGAACAACTTGTCTCTAGTTCAATAGGCTCCTTTCTAGGTATGTTGGATCTTTCCTAGTACTCAGCAAATCCTTCTTTTCCCATTTCATTAGAGGAAGAACTCCCAAGAAACTTACTACTTCTCTCTTCAATATCAAGCAGAAGAAAGGTACAAGAAAAGTCAATTTGGGAAGTCCATTATCTAGAATGGATAGCCAATGTTGTGCTCGTAAAGAAACACGATGGAAAATGTAGGCTTTGCATAGATTTCATGGACCTGAATAAGGCGTGCCTGAAGGACTGTTTTTCACTTCTAAGGATTGAACTCTTGGTGTATGCAACAGTAGGTTTCAAGCTTCTTAGCTTTATGGATGCATTCTCAGAGTATAATCAGATCCGCATGCACCTAGACGACCAAAAGAATACCTCATTTATCATGGAGCAAGGGTATGATATAATTTATCAACCAAGAACAACCATCAAGACGCAAGCTTCGGTGGACTTTCTTATTGAAAATACCTTGTCCAAAGAATCCCAATCGTCAAACAACCTGGGACAAAAGAATTGGATCCTCTTTACAGATGGTTTATCAAATGTCGATGGAGGAAGGGCAAGAGTAATCCTGGTTTCCCCGTATCAACTTAAGACAGTTTATGCCTTGAGATTCGGGTTTAAAACTTCAAATAATAAGGTAGACTAAAAAGCTCTGCTCACTGGATTAAGGTTAGCATTTTCACACAGTAAAAAACCTCCTAGTAAAGGTAGATCCCCAACTAATTGTTAAATAGATCAAAGGAGAGTACGCGACCAAAGATACCAGGATGGCTGCATATTTAGCCAAGGTTGCCATGCGCATATCCCATCTAGAAGCCTTCAACATCAAGTAGATTCCCGAAGCTGAAAACACTCATGTTGATTCTTTAGCTCGCTTGGCTTCATCATTTCACAATGAGCTCCCAAGTGTAATCCCTATAGAGCTCTTTCCAAAACCTAGCATCGACGAGGATAAAGCAAAGGTAAATGTCACCCAACAAGAGAAGGCATGGACCTTTCATATCATTCGGTATTTAATAGATAGAGTAATCCCCAAGGAGAGGACTGAGGCATTGAAGCTCTACAAGAAAGCTGCAAGGTACGCTATTATAGGCAAAATTTTATGTAAAAGAAGTTTTCTCACTCCTTATCTACATTGTTTGGAGAAAGAGGAAGCTTTGTATGTTCTTAGAGATATTCATGAAGGAGAATAAGGAAACCACCTAGGGGGAGAGCTCTGGCCTATGAAGAATCTGGCATGGGTATTACTAGTCAACCATGCAGAAGGTTGTCATGCAGTTTATGAAAACTTGTGATAGTTGTCAGAGCTTTTCTAATGTATGAAAGAATCTTCCACATGAGCTTTCTCCTATGACAAGTCCTTGGCCATTTGCCCAATAGGGCATTGACATTGTCAGACCTCTACTAGTCCGAAAGGAGTCAAACTGATTTGCAATTGTGGTAATCGATTACTTCACCAAATGAGCTGATTTGGGGTACCTCATATTTTGATGTCAAATAATGGAAAACAGTTTGACAATGATCTATTTAGAAAATTTTTCTTTGAATATAGAGTTCACAATCTTACTCCTCCTTAGGCCACCCGCAAACTAATGGCCAAATAGATGTAACCATCAGAACACTCATACAAGGAATCAAAACCCGCCTGAAGGAGCCAAAGGGGCTAGAGGTAGAGGAATTACCCCGAACCCTGTGGGCGTATTGCACGACGATCAGAACTTCAATAAGGAAAACACCGTTCTACCTAGCCAATAGAATAGATGCAGTAATCCCAACCAAAATGGAGATGCAAACTTTCAAAGTACAACATTATAATGGAGAGAAAAATAAAAAATAGCTCCGCACCAACCTTAATCTTTTGGAAGAAAAAAGGTAGCAATCTCAAATCAAACTGGCAAGTTACCAGCCCCAAACAAACTGTTACTGCAATAGAAAGGTCAAAATCCACGAGTATATCCTAGGAAACCTGGTTCTAAAGAAGGTAATTCAAGCCTCCAAGGATCCTAAGCATGGAAAACTGGGTCTGAACTACAATGATAAGGCCTAGAACTTATGAGCGACAGACATTGAATGGAAGAAAGCTGACACATTCTTGGAATACTGAACATCTTAAGAAGTATTATTAGTGGAAATGGCTTTCAAAAAGCATAAATAAGGGTGGTAGTTCATCTTTCTTACTTTGATTTAAGAATCCTTGTGACAAACTTTTCTTATAAGAAGAGTTATCAATAAAGGATGTTTGTTTCATCTCTTAGAAATTCTTTGTGTGAATCTCATGTCAAAAAACCTCAAGAAAGCTCAATATTGAGGAAACTAGGCTTTTTGAAAGAAGGCACCTTATTTAAAAAGGTTGGACAGAGAAGAGAGAAAGAGCCTATCTCTAGCAAAAAAAAAAAAGAAGTTAAGAGGTCTTCCATTCACTGGATTGAAAAGACCAAACTCGCCTAGGCTTTCTGAGGACCAACTTGGATAACCACTAGTTGAATAGTTGACAATATGACTTGATCCGAAATGTGTACACCCAAGTGCAGGCGGTCAAGTTGTAGTAATAATCCGATTTGAGTCCGTAGTCGAATCCACAGGGAACTAGTAATTTTGGTGTTTTAAAGTAGACAGTAACAGAGACCAATTGATTGTAACCTTTGAGATTTTAAAGTTATGAATGGTGGGTGATTTCTTGAACAAACTATTGAATTATTTCCAAGAAGTTTTCTAGACAAAATATAAGATGAATTCAAATGGTAGGAAAGTCACTCTTTAGTTCGAGGGTCGGGACATATGGTTGATTATCCGGTATTATATTTATGCTTGATAACTCAATTAACTCCTGTGTCAACAGCAAGTTAATCGGAAGATAGAGATGGATTGTGAGAATTAAAATCATGGTTCCTATGTCTTATAGAAATTTACAAGAATTGTTTGCACCGAGATTTATCGCGTCCACAAACAAGCAAGTGTTCCTACGTGACATCCAACCATGACTTTAATAGTCCATTCTTTTAAATAAGCATCATAATGGGGATGATTAAAGGGTAGTCATGAAGATCTAGCCGAGGTACTTGCCTTGAAACGAGGAGTCTTTCCATGCAAGAGTCATCCGTGTCATAGAAAGACTTTCGATTATACAAAGTACCTTAGCTTTGCTAGATGCAATCAATCATCCAATAAGCAAGGGGATATAAATGTTATGCATTAGAACAAAGCATCATATAACTTTCGGATAATTAATACATGTCATTCACCTCTTACGAAAGAGTGAATGAGAAACTACTCACTCTTCATAGCTTTGGTAAAGCTAGAAAAGCGAGTGATACTCATCCCTCTAAGTAGAGGACTTCTCAAAGTAAAAGTAAAATTAACAATGAGCTAATTTTCAACAAATAATGAGTGAATCACATTCCACCCTTCACGGCTTTGGTAAAGCTCTAGAAAGGTGAAAGAGTTTCACACCTCTAAGCAAGAAGGGAGCTCAAATAATGAAAGTGCAAGACATAAATAAAAGCATGTATATAAGAGCATAAATGTAAAGACTAGAAGTAAATGGAGACATAAATGTAAAGACTTGAATTAATTAAAGAAACTACAAATCTTAAGCAAGTGTAAATGTAAACATTAATGTAAAGAAAAATGAGTGAGAATCTATACTCCCCACTTCTTTTAGCAAAGAGAAAGACTAAGACAAGAATTAAAATAGATATATGTGATGAATGCCAAGTGATGAATCCCTCAAATGATTCCACCCATGAGACCCCTCTCTTTTTTCCACAAAATCAAGTGTATTTATAGGCTAGGAGAAGGCAGGGAGAGGGGTAAAAGAATAGAGTTGGGCACCAAATTCAAAGTGAAAAGCCAACCACTCTGCAGGCAGTCTGTCAATACCGTTCGAATGGTCAATGACGTTCAAACGATTTTTCTGTCTTTGCTCTACACCGTTCAAACGTCAGATGGATTCAGTGTTTGCCACTCATGTCAAAAGACACATGGTTCTCTGTAGAAAATCTCCGTCCAAGTCTTTGTGCAAATCTCTCTCCAGGTCCTTGCAGAATCTGACTGTTTTCTCCAATAATTCCAGGGGCATTCGAATGGTGGTTGTCGTTCGAACGTGGCACTCAAGAGCCTGAGTCTTCTGACTTCAAGTCTGCAACACGCCATGTCTTCAGTCAGTCTGATATTGTCATTGCTCTAGTGGTCGTTCGAACGTTTATGATCGTTCGAACGTAGTTCTCAAGTCTTGGCCTGGTTTTTCATGACCGTTCGAACGGTATGTTGCGTTCGAACGTTGCTTCCTTGTTCCAAGCTTTTACAATTTGTTTCCTAATGTGTTGTGGTTGTCTTCAAAGATACTTTTTGTTGCCCTTGAACCCCTTTACACTTTAAGACCTGTAACAACATCACTTAAACTCCGTCAAAGCACAATTAGTCCAAAACGGGGCATAAGAATATGCTACATTTGAGTCTTAATCACACCCCCAACCTAGATATTGTCAGTCCCTAGTAATACAATTAGATATAAATCTATTTCTAACACCTTTTTTCATAGGTTATCCCGTTGCATTTAGCTTATGCAACAAGCTGTTAAACCTCTAGGTTTACCCTAGTGGACAAGTGTTGTCTCGTGAGGGTTTTCAGTGAAGCTACCCACAAACTTCGGTCGAGCAAATGTGAATGTGAAATTGCTGATTAAAGTAAATTATCATCATGATCATTGAGATACCCATCCCTTAATTTCAACTTTCAACTCCGTATGCTCTTTACCATTGGTATAATCCCTATGCAAAAATTAGCATATGTCATATTAGCATTTGAAAATTTTTTTGTAGTAGGATGATCATTCTAGAAACAAGAATTGGTGTATAACAAACATTCCACTTTTACCACCCTCCATGTATAATTTTGACTTCCCAAATCTCTCATAGGGATGCTCTCAGCAAAAGATTCACTCCGACTATGGTGACTTGCTTCTCACTATGCATGTAATCAGAAGATGGCAAATCAGAAATTGCATAATTCTGTAAAGGAGTGAAATTTTTTAGCAAATAGACTAATCATGTTCTTAGCATAACCTCATGGAAGAATATTGATGTAAATAACGAAATGCTATATAACATACCCCAACTTTTGATTGGCAACGTGCATATGCTTCAGACTTGAGATCAATTAGGGTTTTCATAGGTTGTAATGTGGCTAGAGGTCAGTGGTTAACGAAATGATGCCAATGGAGTTTCAAAAAAAATGCCATTTTTTTATGCATTTTAGCACACCTCTGGTTGGCTTTTTGACATTTCTTCTGGTAATGGGATTTCTTTATTTTATCTTTCCCATTTTTCACTTCTTGACAATTCCTTGCCTTTCTACCTCTTTTCCTTTTTTGGTTGTTTTCACCGATTTTCTTTTCTTTCATGGAACAATAGCCACCATTATCTCTTCTAGTTTTCTTTCTTTTCTGTATCATTCAGATTTTTATGAGGGTGCAAGAAAATTAGATAGTAGGGTAGATTAAATATTTTTCCTTGTGGCTTGGTCATCATATAGGCTTTTTGGAAAAGAATTTATACTTTTGAAGGCTCAATCATGGCTGACTAGGGTCATACTTTTGTGAAAGGATTAGCTAAGGCTCAAAGTTTATCCAAAGATAGCCTAAGATCCTTTCTCAAGTATGTGCATACGTATGTGTCGTCTTGCCTGTATTTATTGAAGGATATGTCAATAGATCACATTAGTTGTATCAATCAAAACAAAATTAATGAGATTATTGAAAGATGGGCGATGAAAGAAAACCTTTCTTGAGTAAATGTGGGTGTTCTCTCTGAAGCATCGCAAGGCTCAAAACTTACCGTGGTATCCTTTGTTATCTCCATTGGTCATGTCAGGTTTTCGAAGGTATGTTGGTTATGTACTGATTCCATTTTCATGTTTGATCACCGTGTACCTTGGGAATAACAAATACTAACGTACATTTGATAATTTAAGCATAGAGATAATATTGGTTAAAAGCATTGTGGTTTTAGGTCAAGATTGCCAAGTTGGGTGTCAAACTGATCATGTGATTAGTTACTTCCTCAAACAATCTTAACCTCCACATGTGTTTTTATCAATGAGAGTTACTAAAGTGCTAATTTTACAAATGATTTTAACTATAACTGAATCATTCCATTCACAAATTATGATCATTTAGTACATCAATCATTAATGATCTAATTTATCCAAAAGAAGTGACAGAAAAACAACATAACCATACAAAACTTTAAAACATCCATCACACAACTCAAACAAACTAAACACACAAACAAAAGAACAGATATTCCACAAAGACAAATATCTCCTCTCAATCCCCTCTAGCTCCAGCCCTAAGATAGATAAGAATCTCCTCCTGTTGTTTACAGATCTCTACTTGCTGTTGGAGAATCTCAGCTTGATTGATCTCAATTCCAATCATAACATCCCTAAAAGACCTCCAAGCACTGGAGCTAGGTCCTGCTTGGTCAGGCTGTGCTCTTTCCTCATCCATCTCTCTCTCTAACTCCCTCTCTTCCTCTCGATCAAGCTCTTCTTGTACTTCATCCTCTCCTTGGGCTGGTGGCATTTCTTGCCTTCTTGCCGATGTATCATTGTACCCCCTGCTTCTTTTGAACGAGCACTTGTTAAGTTGTCCCATTGGCAACTGTATCTCCATCTCTGGCATCTCCCATACTCCATTTTCAAGACAAATCTCTGTCACCAAAGTGCCAAAGGGTAATGCACTTTTCTTCACATTACATCCTTTCTTGATTTCATTTAGGATGAGGGAAGGGAGGTCAATGCTATGTCATTTCCCTATAGCATAGAGGAGGCGAGCCATCTCTGGCAAAATCTCATTTTTTCTTTTCAGAGGGGCTAAGTTTAAGACCGTAATCAAGTTGAGCATTCTATACTTGTCGATCAATTCCCCTTGTTTCAAAAAATTTCTCATTCCCCATGAAAAGTCTGCATCCCTAGTCAACTCCTTGCCTACCTTATCCAACTTAACATTTTTCTTTGGGGGGTATTTGGGGTTTTCCACTTGAGGCAGTTCTGGTCTAATCTTCTTGAGATACGCCTCGTCCATATTGATGTGGTTTCCCCGTACATAGGTCCGTATAGTACCATTGATGATTTCGGCGTTGGAGTAAAACTACTGCACCAAATCAACAATGGCCCTCCCCCCATTCTTCAAGTGCCACACCCATTTTCTTCTCTCCATCTCCTCTAACAAACCCAACTCAGCAAAGCCAGAGACTACAATGTCTCTCTCACACACCACAACTTGATTTCTAAAGAAGTGCTCATACCTTTCCGCTTTTAGGGCGTCTGAAAACCTAGTACGGTCGTACCTCTTTCTCCCCTCCTTGCCTTTTCCATATTGGATCACCTCCTCAACCCAGTTGGGCTCTTGGTTCACTGGTGGTTCACGCCTAGCAGGTATCTTCATCCGAGGCATGATGTTCGAACGGTGGCAGCCTGGAGGAGGTTCTGAAACTTTGGGTTTCTTGGTGTGGGGTTGATGCTTTTGAGTTGGATATGGGTTGGGATCAGTTGAATTAGGGTTTCTTGGGGTTTCAAGGTAGATTGAGGTATGGGAAGTAAGAAACAAGCTCTAGGTTTGGAGAGGTTTTGGGGATTTTAAAATGAATCAGACGTTCAGGTATTTATACTCTGAGTCGCATCGTTCGAACGATGTAACCGTTCGAACATGAAATGAAGAATTTTAAACTAACGTTCGAACTTTAGAGGGCGTTTGAATGGTGATTGCTCCCAGTACTTTGTGTTTTCAACATTGTTTTCATCAGAGAAGTCATAAGTCGCAAAGTACTACAAACATCACACGTTCGAATGGGACTCAACGTTCGAACATTAAATCAAAAATAAAATGTTCCTATATTACACAACATACACTCAGAGAAGATTAAACATTACAAGTTCAATACAAAAATTCATGGCGTCTCAGGATAAATCTCCACCCACGCTTGGGGTTGGTATTTTGGGACATTCCTTATTCGGCCCATATTTTCATTGTAGCAATCTAAAAACAGAAACATATGTACAAAAATAAAAAGGAATTGCATACTATTTACCAAAATTCGGGCCATTGAAATTCATTCCTCAAAACAAAAAATTTTCACAGTTTGTCAAAAAGCAATCTTAGTCTGAGTCATCCTCTGTGTAGATCGAACTACCAGTGACTCTTCCAATCTCTTGTCGCACAAACCAGTTAAGCATAGCACCGGAATAGGATGGCGTGTCAGGATAATCCTTACTCTGCCCATTCACTCTCCAGTCAAATCGATCGAGTGCGAGACCAGAAATCGATTCAGAGCACTGATTGTTTATTTTATCATGAAATACCCGGCCACACTTTTTACAAGCACCAAGTCTCATGGCACGACGGTGTTTAGCAAAAGTGCTTCTACCACCGAGGGATTTTGCTTGCTATTCTCGGATCTCATTTTTCCTTACCAGTCTTGCTTTTCTCATGATCAATGTATGCACATCTGCTGGAAAAGTGCGTAGAGCTCCTAAACTAAACCAAAAAAGATTAACGTCCATGATTCTTAAGCTTTAAGAATCACTATCCGGTTTTTTAACGTCTGCCAATCACAAAGACAATTTAAACTGGCCCACAACAACACAAATAACTACAATTTTTTTTTAAAAAAATTATGGTATGGGTATAAAAACAAAATACAGGCAAAATATTAACTGCAGGTTCTCACACCCCCTAATCTAAACTGAACATTGTCCTCAATGTTTTGAATTTACTAGTATGGATCTTGAAAATGAGGTTGAACTGCAGTGACCCGTGCTTCTTCAGATACCTGTTTGCTTTCCTGATCTAGGATGCAACGTCTTATGATCTGATCCTTATAGTATTTGAATACATAAGGATCTTCCCAAAAGAAGTTACGAACTTCCTTCAAATTTTTTTTTTGTCCATGGGAGTAAATGACGGAGGGAGTGTTCCAGTAGCTAGAAAATTAGCAATGTCTGCATACCATGGGGTCCCATCAATTATGAACAGTTGTTCATCTGGGAATTTCTCATTGATTGGTAGTCCATCCTCATGGAATTCATAAGTTAATTTGGACAGATGGTCTGCCACCACATTTTTGACTCCTTTCTTATCTTTAATGACAAGATCAAACTCTTAAAGTAAGAGTATCCATATTAAGAGCCTTGGTTTGACATCTTTCTTTGTGAGCAAGAATTTTAGGGCTGCATGATCAGTGAATACGGTAACAAAAGACCCAACAAGATAAGAACAAAATTTTTTCAAAGCAAAAACTACACCAAGTAAATTTTTTTCAGTTGTTGAATAATTCATTTGAGCATCATTCAAAGTTTTGCTTGTATAGTAGATTACATTCTTTGCCCCAATACAGCACCTATAACATAATCACTTGTATCATACATTAGTTCAAAGGGTAAAGTCCAATCAGGGGGTTGGATTATTGGAGCAAAAATTAACATGCCCTTTAGCTTCTCGAAAGCTTTCTGGCAAGCCTCATTCCAGTCAAAGATTACATCCTAACTTAGGAGATGACATATGGGTTTGGCTATAGTACTGAAATCTTTTATGAATCTCCTGTAAAAACCTGCATGTCCCAGAAATGATCGGACATCTTTCACAGTCTTGGATGCTGGCAGATTTTCAATTAGATCAATTTTTACTTTGTCAACTTTCATGCCTTCAGACGACACAATGTGACCTAAGACAATGTCTTGTGTTATCATGAAATGATATTTTTCCCAATGAAACACCAAATTAGCTTCTTTACACCTTATTAAAACTTTGTCTAAGTTTGCCAGACACAGATCAAATGAGTCACCATAGACAGAGAAATCGTTCATAAATATTTCTAAAAATTTTTCAACCATGTCACTAAACAAACTTAGCATGCACCTTTAAAATGTTGCAGGAGCGTTACAAAGCCCAAAAGACATTCTTTTACATGCAAAGGTGCCAAAGGGACATGTGAATGTGATTTTTTCTTGATCATCTAAGGCAATCTCAATTTGATTATACCCTGAATATCCATCCAAGAAATAGTAAAATTCATGGCCTGCAATTCTTTTTAGAACTTATCAAGGAATGGGAGAGGGAAATGGTCTTTCCTAGTTACCAAATTTAATTTTCGGTAATCAATGCACATTCGCCATCCTGTGACGACTCTAGTTGGTACTAGTTCATTGGCATCATTTTTTACTACTGTTACCCCAGATTTTTTGGGTAAAACTTGGGTTGGACTTACCCATTTGCTATCGGAGATGGGAAAGATTATTCTTGCATCTAAGAGTTTGAGTACCTCTGTTCTCACAACTTCCTTCATGTGAGAAATCAGTCATCTCTACATTTGACGGGAGAGTTTTGAGTCCTCTTCAAGATATATTGCATGATTGTAGACCAACGGACTTATACCTTTCAAGTCAGAGATAGTCTATCCAATGGTGCTTTTATGACTTTTAAGAACTTCAATTAGTTTAGACTCTTGCAAGTCTGTGAGCTTAGATGAGATTACCATTGTGTATGACTTATTTTCTCCCAAAAATACATATTTGAGGTCAGATGGGAGAGGTTTTAATTCATGCTTTAGTGGTCTGTCACTTGATGAGACTATCTTTGTGCCATTTGATGAAAGTTCCTCAAACTTCGGTGCCCATATCTCAATAGTTTGAGTAGGGCAACTATGTGGATTCGACTTAGATGAGTCAGACTCAATCAAAGATGATTTAGTCAGATGCTTATAGAACATGTCACTCAAATGTTCTTGTATCAAGGATTCAATGGAGTTTACTTCCCCTTCGTCCTCATCCTCTCCTGGGTGTTTAGCAATATTAAAAATATTCAGTTCAAGAGTCAAATCCCCAAAAGTTAATTTTATGACTCCATTCCTGCAATTGATTATTGCATTAGAAGTGGCTAGGAAGGGGCGACCAAGAATGACAGGAATTTGATTCTCTGAATGTAATGCTGGTTGAGTATCTAGAACAATGAAGTCAACAGAGAAGATAAAATTATCCACGTGGACAAGCACATCTTCAACAATGTCCTGAGGGACTTTGACAGATCTGTCCGCTAACTGGAGTGTGACACAAGTGGGTTTAAGTTCACCCAGACCCAACTGTTGGTAGACGGAGTAAGGTAGCAGATTTACACTAGCTCTAAGGTCTAAAAGTGCTTATTCTATCTTGAAATCTCCAATGACACATGAGACAGTTGGACATTCAGGGTCCTTGTATTTTGGAGGGGTTTTGCATTGTAGCAAGGTACTGGCTTGTTTTGTTAGAAAAGCTCTTTTATGAACATTCTGGCTTCTCTTGACTGTGCACAAGTCTTTTAGAAACTTGGCATAAGATGGTACTTGTTGGATTGCATCTAGAAGTGGGATGTTGATTTTTACTTGCTTGAAAAGCTCGTAAATTTCAGGCTGATGGTTCATCTTTTGGGTAGCCTTGAGTCTATGCGGAAAAGGAGTGGGAATTGAACATGAAGGTTCTCTCTCCCTAGAAGGTTTTGGCTCTTGTTCTATCACATGCTCAGGCTCTTTTTCAATCACAAGTTCGGTCTCAATTGAAGAGTTGACTGGGTTGACATCAGATTTTAATTTTGAAAATAGCATATCTCTAACTGTTTTGTCAATCACCTTTCCACTTCTTAGTGTAGTAACAACTTGAGCTTGATCTTGCGGAGGTTTTGGTTGGGCAGGAAACTTACCCTTTTCTTATGTGCTCATGGATTGGGTCAACCTTTGAATGTGACTTTTGAGATCTTCAAAGGAGTGGGTGATCTGTGCTTTGAACTCAGTGAAAGATTGTGTGGAATGTGCGTTGAAGTTCATATGAGTTTGCATGAAATGGTTCAGTGTATCTTCAAGGTTCCTTTTGTGTGGTAGTTGGTATGGTTGATATGCAGGAAGGCCTTGAGAAGGTGGTTGTGAGTTTTGTGGTTGGTTCATGGGAATTGGTTGTTTGTTCCTCCAACTAAAGTTCAGGTAGTTTCGCCACCGTGGGTTGTATGTTTCAGAGTATGGGTTAGAGTAAGGCTTGTTAAAATTGGAGATTGTATTTGTTTGTTCCAACAAGACTTCTTTGAATGCAGGTATGGTAGGACATTCCCCAGTAAGATGTCATGTCAATGCACAAATCCCACACACTTGTTCTGTTGGAGGGAACAAATCAACTTGATGTATTTTTTCATCTCTAAAGCTTCAAGCTTTCGAGATAAAGTGGACATTTTTGCTCTAAGGTCATCATCTTCTCTCAAGACATACTTTTTCCCTTGGAAAGTGGATGGTCTGGCTTCACTAGTGGTAGGGGAGGCTGAGTCTTACATCTGAAAACTATCAGATATTGTGTCAAAGAAATAGAATGTCTCCTCTGAATTTTTACCCATAAATTCTCCTTGGACCATCATTTCGACAAACTGACGCAGTCTAGTAGGTAAGGAGTCATAGAAGAATCCTACTAGAGTCCAATTTTCAAAAGCATTGGGTGGACAGGCTTGGAGTAGTTCTTTAAGGCTATGTTTGGTAGCTGTTTTTGTCCTGAGTTTTGTGTTTTTATTTTTTATTTTTGTCAAAAATGAAAACAAAAATATGTTTGGTAACTGTTTTGGTTTGTTTTGTTTTCGTTGTATTGTAGACAAAGACAAAAAAATGGGAACAAAAAATTTTTGTTCAAGGAAACACGCGAAACAGAAACATGCGCTAAAAAAATTAATGAGATCCGGGTTTCGAACTCCCTTAACAGTAAAAATAATCTTTTTCGTGAACCTATTTAAACCACCTCATTTCTCTTTCCTCTCCACCGCTACTTCCCTCTATCTATTCTCTTCTCTCCATCTCTCCATCGCTGCCTTACTCTCTCCATTTCTCACCGTCACTGACGAAATCTCATCTCCTCTCTCTCACCGATGGAGGTAAGCCCCTTTTCTTTCTCTCTCTTTCTCCCTCTCTCATCTCATCTCCTCGCTCTCTCTCTATATATATATACACACAGATCTGTGTATATATATGTATATATACATAGATCCATGCATATATGCATAGATCTGTGTGTGTTCTGTGTGATTGGTGTGTGTGTGTATGTTTTGTGTGCTGGGTGTGTGTGTGTATGTTTTGTGTGCTGGGTGTGTGTGTGTGTGTTTTGTGTGCTGGGTGTGTGTTGTCTTCTACGTGTGTTGTGTTTGTAATGGGGGCCGGAGTAGTGTTGGTCACAAAAGCAATTGGGGTCGATTTATCATGGTGGTAGTGATGATATGGATTTGGAGAGGAATCGACTGCAATATTTGGTTATCTGTCGATTCTGATTTTTAAATTTTCATTACGAACAAGAGGTTTTCGATTTTGGACTTGGACTTGAAATTTTTCAAAGCATTACAAGAATGACTGGGTGTGGTCTCTATTCATGTGGCGACTGATTCTGCTGATTTTTATTTGAATTTGGTACACAGTGAGGATTGATTTTGATGATTGTCTTTGGATCTGCTCCTTGGTTTTGATCAAAATTAATAAAAGAACGTTTTAGTGGCTGGAGAGCTAGAAGTTCAATGGCTGCCTCAATTTTGAGATTTAAGAATTGGCTATCCAACTGCCTTCTCTCTAATGTCCATTGCGTCAAGAAGCTTTCCAGATTTTATTTCAATAATAATCAATGAACGTGTAAAAAAACATCACAATTCAACCACAAGGCAACTAGTAATTTTGCTACAACAAAGATTTTTTGTTTTCAAAAAGGAAAACAAAAAATGAGGTATTATAAAATATATTTAGGATAAAACTTGAGTTAGTTACCGAACATATTTTCTGTTTTTATTCTCATAATTAGATAGACAAAAATGACTACCAAACGTGTTTTCTATTTCGGTGTTTACCACAAAACAGAGACAAAAAATTGTCTTTATTTTTGGTTTTTTGAAGACGCAAAAACAAAAACGTTACCAAACGACCCCTAAATCTTTCCCAACTTTGGTAAAATGTTTCCTCTTCTTTTATCGAAAAATTCATGATTTGCCTTTTGAGTGTATTAGTCCGATGTAAGGGGGAAAATTTTCTAAAAAATTCATTTTGAAAGATTTGCCAGGTTGGCATGGAAAGAGATTTTAAAGAATTTAGCCATTGTTTAGCTTTGTCATTTAGAGTGAGGAAAAAGTTTCATCTTGGCAAGTTCTGAATTGTCTTGAAATGTTCCACACACTTCTTCAAAATCTTTCATATGCAAGTATGGATTTTCAGTATCTAATCCATGAAAAACAGGCAACAACTGTGCATTCCCCGATTTTACCTTAAAGGGGGGTGCATCCGGAGGAAATTCAAAACACGAGGGGTCACTATTTCTTGTTGGATTTAAGTAATCCCTCAAAGTTCGAATGTTAGGCACCTCATCTTCCTTCATGGGAACTTCTCAATTCCTATCAATATTTGTCATAATACTTTCACAAGAGTCTGCTATTCATCTTGGTGAATTTGGTTCAGATTGATTCACAGATCCATAAAATTCTGCCGGCAAATTTTTATAGTGAGTAGCGTTTTTAGACATAAAATAAATAGAAACAAAACCAATTATTTACAGTAAATAGAAGAATGTATACAAAAAGAAAGGTCTTTTTACCTTTTACTTGTAAAACACTTTTACAAGGCTCTCCGGCAACGGCTCCAAAAGCTTGACTTGATCCGAAATGTGTACACCCAAGTGCAGGCGGTCAAGTTGTAGTAATAATCCGGTTTGAGTCCGAAGTCGAATCCACAGGGAATTAGTAATTTTAGTGTTTCAAAGTAGATAGTAACAGAGACCAATTGATTGTAACCTTTGAGATTTTAAAGTTGTGGATGGTGGGTGATTTCTTGAACAAAATATTGAATTCTTTTCAAGAAGTTTTCTAGACAAAATATAAGATGAATTCAAATGGTGGGAAAGTCACTCTTTAGTTCGAGGGTCGGGACATGTGGTCGATTATCTGGTGCATTATATTTATGCTTGATAACTCAATTCTCCTGTGTCAACAGCAAGTTAATCGGAAGATAGAGATGGATTGTGAGAATTAAAATCATGGTTCCTATGTCTTATAGAAATTTACAAGAATTGTTTGTACCGAGAGTTATCGCGTCCACAAACAAGCAAGTGTTCCTACGTGACATCCAACCATGACTTTAATATTCCATTCTTTTAAATAAGCATCATAATGGGGATGATTAAAGGGTAGTCATGAAGATTTCGTCAGGGTACTTGCCTTGAAACGAGGAGTCTTTTCATGCAAGAGTCATCTGTGTCATAGAAAGACTTTTGATTATACAAAGTACCTTAGCTTTGCTAGATGCAATCAATCATCCAATAAGCAAGGGGGTATAAACGTTAAGCATTAGAACAAAGCATCATATAATTTTTGGATAATTAATACATGTCCTTCACCTCTTACTAAAGAGTGAATTAGAAACTACTCACTCTTCATAGCTTTGGTAAAGCTAGAAAAGTGAGTTATACTCATCCCTCTAAGTAGAGGACTTCTCAAAGTAAAAGTACAATTAACAAGGAGCTAATCTTCAACGAATAATAAGTGAATCACATTCCACCCTTTACGGCTTTGGTAAAGCTCTAGAAAGGTGGAAGAGTTTCACTCTTCTAAGCAAGAAGGGAGCTCAAATAATGAAACTGCAAGACATAAATTAAAGCATGTATGTAAGAGCATAAATGTAAAGACTAGAAGTAAATAGAGACATAAATATAAAGACTATAATTAATTAAAGAATCTACAACTCTTAAGCAGGTGTAAATGTAAACATTAATGTAAAGAAAAATTAGTGGGAATCTATACTCCCCACTTCTTCTTGCAAAGAGAAAGACTAAGACAAGAATTGAAATAGATATATGTGATGAATGCCAAGTGATGAATCCCTCAAATGATTTCACCCATGAGACCCCTCTCTTCTCTCCACAAAACCAAGTGTATTTATAAGCAAGGAGAAGGCAGGGAGAGGGGGTAAAAAGAATAGAGCTGGGCACCAAAGTCAAAGTGAAAAGCCAACCACTCTACAGACAGTCTATCAATACCGTTTAAATGGTCAATGGCGTTCGAACGGTATTTCTGTCTTTGCTCTACACCGTTCAAACGTCAGATGGATTCAGTGCCCCGTCACTCATGTCAGAAGACACATGGGTCTCTATAGAAAATCTCCCTCCAAGTCTTTGTGCAAATCTCTCTCCAGGTCCTTGCAGAATCTGACTGTTTTCTCCAATAGTTCTAGGGGCATTCGAACGATGGTTGTCATTCGAACGTGGCACTCAAGTGCCTAAGTCTTCTAACATGGCGTCTGCAACACACCATGTCTTCAGTCAGTCTGATCTTTTCATTGCTCTAGTGGTCGTTCAAACGTTTATGACCGTTCGAACGTAGTTCTCAAGTCTTGGCCTGGTTTTTCATGACCGTTCGAGCGTTGCTTCCTTGTTCCAAGCTTTTACAATTTGTTCCCTAATGTGCTGTGGTTGTCTTCAAAGGTACTTTTTGTTGCCCTTGAACCCCTGTACCCTTTAAGACCTGAAACATCATCACTTAAACTCCATCAAAGCACAATTAGTCCAAAACGAGGCATAAGAATATGCTACATTTGAGTCTTAATCACAATACTCCAAACTCAGCAAAATACTCTTGATACATAGTTGAGAGAAAAACTACTAGGGTGGAAACTGCGGTAAGCTTGACCTCCTAACAAAGACAATTAAAAGCCCAAAAACAAGCAAGGCAAAAATAACCGAATCAAGAGTAGTAAAAAGAGAGTGCAGTTTATAGAAACAACCAAGCTACTTTCATTACTGAGTTAAAATTTGGTTTAAAAAAACTCAAAAGTCTAAAAAAGAGAGCATAACAATCTCTTATAAACCTAATCCTCGCCATTTTGTGGCGATGAATCCTCTTTATTAGAATCACCTTTACCCTTCTCAACAGAAAGAGTAGTAATGGGAGTAGGAAAAGAAGCTACTGTGAAAGTATCAGAATTAGAAGCTGAGATAGAGGGGTCAAGATGGATGCTAAAAAAATCAATATTGGGGTAAAGAGCTATAGCTTGTTGACAAAAATCTTCAAAGCCAGCCTCTCAGTAGCTCATTCCAAGCTAGAGAAATTCAGAAGACTTCTTGAAATTCTCTATTGCTTTGTCTACGACTTTGTTCATGATAGCTTTGGCTTCATCATTCATGGAGGAAAGTTGATTAGTCATATCCTTCTTTGCTTGTTTAGTCTTCTTCGCAACTTCTTGGGCCTTCCTAAAACCCTTCTCTAGGCCACTCTTCGTAGTTTTCTCATTCTCTAAGAAGTTCTTGATATTATCTAAGTCATCTTGCATAGGCACTAACTCCTCCTTGTGAGTATAAAGAATCTGCTTCAAAGACAAAGTCTCAGAAAGAGCTTTCTCTGGTTGCACCTTGATAGGATCCTCTTTCATAAAAGTTAGACAGCTGATTATAGAACCAAAAATGGTCAACTGAAATAAAGAAAGTCTAGAATTTGCAAACATAAGAAAGAAAAGAAAATCTGAATCAGGAATTAAAGGTTGTTCCATACATACAGACCTCCCCTTCATGATAATCGCAAGCTCTTTCATTGCCACCAAGAGCTCTCAGTAAGATGGAAACAAAAATACATAATTTGGAGCTAAAGCGGGAAAGATCAGTGTCGATAATGGTACTGCAGACCTCTTAGGGAAATTAACTAGGGGTTTCAAAGGTCTCTTCTCGAATACCCTCCACAAGTCCAACCTCTTATATTCCTTTCTCTTAAGCAGATGAGGAGGGAATTTTTTATGAAGATTTTTCAAAAGCCATGCAAAGTAAGAGCAGTAAGGAAGAGAAAAGTGATAAGTGTTTTCGACTTGTGAAACCAAAAAAGGAGAACAAATAGCTCGTTTCCAAAAGAGTGAGATCAAAGAGGGAAGGAAAGCTTTGCTAATCCAAAAGCCCTAGCCACCCTTTAACCCTGCCTACCTCATCTAAAAAGATGCACAATTAATATGATTCAAAAATCAGAGAGATGTAACGGGAGGGAATCTTCACCAGCTTTGGAAACCTTATTAGGGGCAATAATGGGAAAAATTTTAATCTAAACTAAGGGAAAGGTCCTAGTAAGCACTACCTTCAAAAATGCAACTGTTGACTGACCTATTAGAGAGAAAGGAAAGCTGGAGGAATAATGAGCTCAGATGATCAACTTTCCCTAACCTAGTGGCATGAGGACAACAAAAAAATTAAAAACTTATCTCCAATTTTAAAATAGGAACCATATCTACCAAAGACTCTTTCAACGGGTGAGATTCATTTAATATTTTGAAGAAGATAAGGCAGCCAAAGGATAATGATAATATCCCACCCTCGGCAAGCCTTATCTACTTGATCAAATAAACTCCTAGCACAGTTAGGGCTCTAGATGGTTATCCCAACAAATGATAAAGTCCAAAAAAGCCAAGACTCTTGAATTTGAAAGGGGATTAGGCAAATTCAAACTACCAGGAGAGCCTAGAGTCCACTCTCCCAAGAACACCTATCAAAATACTATAAAAGGGGATCTTCGAGGTGAAACTTAGGTAAGCACACCAAGCTCAGTTCAATTGCTGTACCTTAATTTCCCAAATACTAACTTGAGGGTCAGAGGGTCGACTCCTAGAGCACCCCTTTGGTCTTCAACATTCTTTTTAGATACCACAATTGTTGAAAACCTCATCCAGAGCTCGAAAAAAGGTGTAGCCAAGCCCAAATCAATCATACACAACTTTCAAAATAGTTGGACACAGTTTTTACTCCAACAAAAGGATTGAAGAAAATGTTAGAAGATTCAACAGGGCTATGTGTGCAAGAGCTCCCTAGCATCCTATAAGCATACAAAACCATGGTAAGGTATGCTTGAGGATTTCCTTGGTAGTATATTCTAATCTTCGTACATCACCCTTAAATGTGTATATGGCTTATGTGTGAAAAGGAGTGTCACTCTCCCTTGGAATGATGTTCGAAAAGGGGCAACGAAGTGGTGGAATGAAATGGAAAATGAAATGAAATGTGTGAACAAAAGTGCTCTCCAAGCACAGAGAGACTTTAGATTGTCGTGTTTTACTTGGAAAGTATTCCAATGTCATCTCCTTAGGGAAGGAAGAGAATTGTGTGAAGGTGATTTTGTCAAAAATGGAAAAGTGTAAAAATCTTTATTGTTTGAGTTTTGGTGTTTTTGTTCTTGATGAAAATGAAAGAAAATAAGTGTTGGCTAATTCGAAGGGTTCATTGTAATGGGAATGCCAAGTCAACTTGAAACCTTCCTCCAATGGTGCATAGATGAACGATTGATTCGTGGGAAGCGAGGGACAAGATGAAAGTAATGATCAAGCATAACCCGCGATCAGTCTATGGAATATCAAAGACTCACAACCATGTCCACACTTAACCCAGTCAAACCGAACCATTGTACACCGAGGGGAGGAAAAAAGATTAGTTGAAATGGCATACCTAAGGGGAGGTCTCCCTTGGATTAGCCAACTTAAAATCTAGCTACTCATGCTAAAAAGAAAGACAACCAATATGAAAAGAGACATGGTATTGAAAATCAATTTAAAACTTGTATTGATGCTAAAAGGAAGTAGACTACAAAGAAGAATTCATTTCATAAACATAACTAAAGCTTAAAAGGAAAACCCAGCAGAAAAATAAAAGTGCAAGAAAATTTGAATTAAACTTGATTACACTAGAATTAAAAGAGATAACAATGCAAGACATAAAGATTACAAGAAAACTACAACTTACTGCATTGAAATGGGTGAAGAAAATACAAAAACATGAATTTTATCTCCCTAGCATTATTCATCATATTCTTCCTTGGATCTCTCTAAACTACTCCTAAGCTTGGATAGCCAGACCCAAAATCTTGTGGAATGTTGAATATATGAAGTGTGAGAGACTTCAAATTTTGTCCATGAGGCTCCCCATAGCCTATGTGCAGGCCTCCCATCAATGGGAGGTGAGTTGATTGGCTTGGCAGGCTAGGAGAAGGCTAGCCTACAATTCATCATGGCTGCCCATTTCTCTCCTATCCTCATTAATGTCATTGCCTCCAAAGTCTTCAACTAGGGTGTAGAAGGCATGTAAATGTGTAAGGGATATCATGGAACAAGTGGAAGAATCAATGATGGGACCCCCAAGTAAGTGGAGCATGAGTTGTAGGTGTTTTGGGCATTCTGGGCAAAACCTTTCGGAAGATCGATGTAAACCTTCTGGAAGGTGACAACTCAGGACTAGTTTTGGTAAAATTGTCATAACTTTTGATCCAATAATCTGATTGATCTGAAATTTTTACACAATACAGAGAATATCTAGATCTACAACTTTTATGTTTTGTACTTTTTTAGATTTAAAGTGAATCACGGTAAAAATGTAGAAAACATTGGTATTGTGTCAATAATGGGGAAACTAGTGGGCTAAACCTTCCAGAAGGTTTTCATCAAAATTGAATTTTTATTGATTTCTTCACCTTCCAAGCCTCCCAATCCTCATTTAATGTGTCCATCTCTTCACCACACATTCATACTTAGTTGGAAAGCTCTAAAAGCCATCAATTATGCTATAATTACCCGCAACATCAAAATTTCCACATTATTCATAACTCTAACTATCTCTAAGTAATTAAATGCAAAGTTCAGTTGAAAAGCATGAAATGAAGCCATTAAATATACAATTTTTTGTGCTCATCAAGGTACTCCATAGGAGAAACCCCTTTCTCCGTAGCCTTTAAGATTAAGGCAATGATTCTGGTTAAGATGGGGCTTCTAGTCCCATAAAATCCAACACTTCAATGATGAGAATATTAAAGAGTAGCTCAGAGTCAATTTGGATTTGCTAGATGAGAAAAGAGAGTTGTACCAGATCAGGGTGTATACCTACCAAAATCAGACTACGTAGTACTACAAGAAAAACAAGAAGCTTCAAGAATTATCCCGAGTAGAGTTAATACTAAAGAAGGTGACTCCAACATCTAGACATCCCAAACAAGGAAAGTTAGGTCTAAATTGGGAGGTCCGTATCAGATTAGTCGAATAGTGAGATCTGATACCTATAAGCTTCAAACCTTGGATGGGAGGCAGTTGATACATGCTTGGAATGTAGAGTATCTAAAAAAGTATTTCCAGTAAAGGTTAGGTTATGGAAAACACAATAAGGAAAATAGTCCACCTCTTCCTTAAAGATTTTCTCTCATTTTCTTTAATTAGTGAATTAATGTAATCTTTCTTATGTGGGAAAAAATTCAATAAAATCTCATTTCTTTCAAAGAGTTTCAAAGTGGGTAATAATCTTGGAAATCCAAAATGAAAGGTGTCTAGCTCATGCAATGGCAAGGAAAATTTTGAACTTTCCTTTCACTGGCAAAAGACCTAGCCCCACCAAGGCTTATTGTTGATCAAATTAGCTAACCACCAAAAAATATAGTTTATATTACCAAAAAACTCAATGAAATACTCTTGAAAGAGTAGAGAGGAACACTACTAAGGTTGGATACCTTGCAAGTTGAACCTTCAAACCAAGTCTAGAAAGCCCCTAATAATGAGAGCAGGGCTAGTAAGCCTAATTATTTTTATTGTTTTTAAAAAAGAAGCACAACTGCGAAAAAGAGATGTGAAAGCTCATGTAAGGAAATGTTGATAGTATTCATATGAAAAAGGAGTTGTATTTAAAAAAGTTCTAAAACAAATGAACAAAAAGAAAATAAAAAATAAGAGATCAAATCTCCTATAAAATTACATTAATCCCTACCCCTCCTTGGTTGAGGGATCCTAGACTCTAGTAGAGCTCCCTTCTTTTCCTATAACTCGCTTAAGGGGAGTCTCAACATCATCTAATTCAATTGCAGAAAGGTCTAGATCAAGAAAAAATTCTAGGGCTTGGCGGTGGAAGTTAATACCTTATACCCATTGCTAGTATGGCCATTTGGAAAATACGCAAAAGGGGAGAGGCATTAGAATCATAAAAAAAAATGAAGGAGAAAAGGCGACCAAGATTGGATCTTACCTTGTAGAAGTTATGGGCCATCATGTTAGAGATCTTGAATGACCCCAACTTTAAAATATCCCCAACTTTAGGACAGGAGATAACGCTTCGGGTCATTCCACATGCTCTTTAGAGGAGCACTGGCTTTAGCGACAGGGGGAGTAGGGGTCAAAACGGGTATACCTTTTGAGGACTCATAAATGATAGCCTTCCCTTATACTACCTTCTGTCTCCTTTTAATAAGGGAATGATAGGGAGGAATTCCACATCAAGTGGGATTACCACCATATAGGGTTGAAATAATAGGAGAGATTTTGAAGCAAGAGAACCTATAGACCTCAACCTCTTTACAATCGGCAGATGAGGACTAGTGAAACTCCCTGAAGATTGTCTAGCCCTGACGTCACGAAGGAACTTCATATCAAGTCTTGGCAAAAGACCTAAACTAGAGAAAAAGCATAAAAGAATGAGACCATTACTAAAAGAAGAGAAAGCTTTTTGCTATATAAAAAAAGAGGTCAACTACTTACTCTTGATGGGTACAACAACAGTCACAATAGCAGATTGGGATTCTGGCCTAGCCTAAACTTGAACAAATTGGTGTTGATCACCAGAAGACCGAATTCCTTAATCGTATGGCTTTAGCCCACCTTTACCCTATCCATAAATTCTTCTGGCAAGGTCATATTATCAACTGCAAGTATAAGAGGTTGTCAATCTCTTATCTTTTTATGAAAATAAATGCACAAACAAAGAAGGCATTGCATACTTACCAAAAGATGGGGGCACCACACCGCAGTGACAAAGAACTTTGACTAGGTTTGCTATAAGAAGATAGGAAGGGCTAAATTCCCAACTCGGACCAAAAACAAAGAAGAAACGATCCTTCCATTTTTTTGGAGGAATTGGAATTTTCTTCAACAGATCAATACTACCAAGCCTCTTGGTCAAATAGTACCACTCATAGCTTGGGCCAGTACTAATCTTTACCTGGAAAGAGTGAAGGATCTCCCCTATAGAAGTTAACACACCCACACCATGGACGGAGTTCCAACGAGCACCAAGGCTAATCAAAACTCTCCAACTATTGGGAGTAAATTGAGTAGGGGTAGTATTCAAGACAAACTAGAAATTGGGTATTTAAGGATGAATGGGGAACCTAAGTCTTGTAGTAAGGCAATTTCATAGAAACAAACATCAATCTCATGATAATTGCAGGCTCATTTTTTGTTGTAAGGGAACCTTAAATTCACAAAGTTAGGGATGAAGAATTGGGCACAAATTCACCCAAGGTCTTTTTCAGTATTGTTGTTGTGCACTCCCTTTACGTAGAATTCAAGGGTGTTAAAGGTTTCCCCTGAAGAGTTTCTTCAAATACCTTAGTTTCTTTGTTAGCAAGACCTGTTTCTTAAACCAAAGGAAGGACGAGATCAATTTTTTTTCAAAGGTCATGTGAAAGAGGTAGTTATGGATAACATAGAACCAAAGCAGGAAAGGTTGGTACAAATAGCAAAAGAAGTCCAAGCAAGAATCAACAACAATTACAAGGAGTGTAAAAGATTGGGAATTCCAGAAGAAACCCAAATTCCTCAAAGAAGATATTTGAGAAAGAAAGAAAAATCTATAGTAAATAATTTTTTTTATCAAACTATAGTAAATAAATTGAAAAAGAGTAACCTAGCCAAGATGCCCTAGATTGCTTTCAAAATGAAGAAGGAAGTTAAATCACAAGAGGCACAGGTTTCTAGAATTTTTAAAGTCAAGTAATTTCTTAAACTAGAGCTTTGAGGGTTTAAATAGCCCTAGGAATAACGGTTTCCTAAAACCGCCTCATTTAAATTGAAAGGTCATGCACACATAATTGGATTTTGAAAACTGAAGAAGTAACAGACAAAAGGTAACAGGAAACACGTTCTACGACCCAACAAAGTTGGGAAAACCTAGTTAGGGGCAACTGATGTGGAAAAAAATAATTATAATGATGGTAAAGCTCTAAGGGATGCTCCAAAATATTACAATTGGAAGACCTGTTAAGCTCTGGTAGTATTGGGAAAGTTGGGAGCAAAGCCAATCCAAATAATTAGCTCTCCCCAACTAGCTAGTGCGTGAAAGAAGCAAGCTAGATAGCTTTATTCATAATTTGAATTTCAAAAAGACCAACCCCCAAAATGGGGACAGTAACACTTCTAGAAGGGAAAACAGTTAAATGACAGAAACCCCTTAATTCAAAGGAGCCTTCGCCCTTTTCCAAGCTTATTTGGGGTTCAAAATACTCCCCATGAGGAAGAGTCTTGCCTGCCACTAAGAAAAGTATACTCCAACCATCAGGGTAGTCTTGCAAGGATAAGGAAAGCTAGACTCCCCAAATACAAGGAGTCTACTCCTTCCAGAACAAACGAGCAGCCTAGGACTATCCATTCAAAATACTATAGAAGAGAGCCTAGAGGAAGACCAAAGGTATGCAACATCAATCCTTGCACATACCTTAAGACCCTTTCTAGAAAATACTAACTTAAGCATCAAAGGGTCACTCCCCATAGATCCCCCCCCTTCGTCTCCGACGTTCTTTTTAGGTCTTTAAACTTGTGAAAACCTCGTTTGGAGTCCTAAAGAGCTAAGTTAACCCTACTGGAAGCTATTCAAATCATTCAGAAAGGTTATCGGGAGCAAAGTAACAAGCTCACCAGCTTGCATAAAGTTTGGGTATATTTTTGCACCAACAACTACCACCACGAAGCAGAAGCTTAGAGGGTTCCTATGAAAATCCATTGTTTGTCATTTCAAAGTTCCCAGAGTCCTGGTAACTAACAAAGAAAAGCAGTTTGATAATGATACCTTTAGGGAATTCCTTTTTGGTTTAGGAATCCAAAACCATTACTCATCCCCTATGCATCCTCAAGCTAACAGACAGGCTAAATTGTCACAGCCTACCTTGGAAAAAAGTACATATTGTCTATTCTAGGAAAGTGGACCCCATTCAAATGCCATAAACCTGATAACCTATGCAGAATATTTAATATACATAAACATAACCACTTTACAAACAATATCATACAATCTACATCTTCGACCTTTAATAAACTTTACTTATTTACATGACTTAATGTTCTCATAATACGACGACTAGACTCGCACGCCATGCATTTCTTGACTGGCTAGAATCAGCAGTGGACTTCCCAGTTTCCTTGATTACTAGAAATACAAAACTATGGGGGGTGAGCAAAAAAATGCCTAGTGAATGTACACTTTCATTAACCAGATAAGAATGAAAAATATACTTCATACACCATCACCATATCATACATAATAAACATAATACCACCATACACCAATACCAAGTATACTTCACACCTCAAACGCCATCTCAATAGTATTAAATGATTAATCACTCACATGCCATCATGTATGGTGTACACACATGTAAATTAGCCACTAAGGTCATAACTTAGCCATTAAAGCTACAATTTCCATCAAGTCATAAATCACCACTAAGCACAATTCACCATTAAGGCTATACAACAGCCACTAATGCCCAATAACCGCCCTTAAGGGTCATACTATTCAGTAGGCTATTTACTTCCAATTGAAGCAATTTAACAAACATATCATCAGTCGAAAAATCCACACACTCGTTCATTAATAACAACTTAACATTGGTCATGAAGACTAAACTCACCACTCTAAGCCACACAACATATTTACATTGCTATCTTAAAATCCATAATCAACACATTAATATATTAATAACACATAGGCATATTCCTGCAATTATCAATTGCATGAAAAAGTACACTCATCTTAAGTCCAACGGTACTACAACTTAGTCCCCTGATTAGACTCTAGGCGCACTTGATGTAGGTGTCGACACCTTCGTTCCCAAAACTGAGCTTTGTGTACTGCAAAAATGCATGATGTTTTCTGTTGCGTTACGTAATCTCCGAACATGAACCCTTAATGTGTATATGGCTTAGGTGTGTGGGTGAGTGTCACTCTCACTTGGGTTTGATTCAAGAAATGGGAAAACGGATGTGTGGGAATGAAATGTGTGTGTGTGAACAAAAGTGCTCTCTAAGCGTAGAGAGATTTTTTATGGTCGTGTTTTACTTGGAATTTGTATTTCAAGGTTGTCTTCTCAGGGAATGAAGGGAATTATGTTGAAGGTGACTTTGTTGAGAAAGAAAACATGTAAAAATCTTTGATGTTTTAGTTTGGTGATTTCTGATCTTGATGAAAATAAGATCAAGTGTTGGCTAACCCAAAGAGGTCATTCCAATGGGAATGCCAAGTCAACTCTAGAACTTCCTCCAATGGTGTCTAGATGTTTGATTGATTCATAGGAAGCACGGGACTAAAATGGAGGTGAGGATTCAAGCATACACAGTGACAAGTCTACAGTATATCAAGAACTCACAACTATATCCATACTCAACCTAGTCAAACCAAATCAACGTACACTACGAGGGGGGAAAAATGAGTTAAAATAGCATACCCAAGAGGATTTCTCCCTTGTATTAGCCAACTTAAAGCTTAGCTACTCATAATAAAAGGAAAGGCATGCATACTGTAAAGAGACATAATGAAGAAATGAAGATTGAAACTTAAATTAATGCAAGAAAAGTTAACTAAGAAGAAATGCATTGATTACCCATTTTAAAAAGCTTGAAATGAAAAAAAAAAATTAATACAACAATGGTGACATCCAACATGTAGAACTAAACTTGCAATGTACTTGCAATAATGACATTAAAGACATTAAATGAAGTTTGCACAAGTCTTACAAGAACTATAAGTGAAATGGATGGAAGAAAATGTAAAAATCTAAAATTTCTCTCTAACTGTCTTCTTTCTTGGAGTTTCTCCCTCTACAATGCAATACAATCTAAATGATCTGAATGGTGATTCCAATTCTGTCCATGGAGGTCCCCCTAGGTGTGTGATAGACCTCCCATCCATAGGAGGCTGATTGGATGGCATTGGGCAGGCTAGGACAACCTACCCAACAATTCTCCAGGCCTTCCTTTTCTCTCTCCTCCTCATAAATGCCCAAGCCTTCAAAGTCCAAGGCTAGGGTTGAGGAGATATGTTTGTGTGTAGAAGGTGTTAGGGAGAAAGTGGGAGAATCAATGGTGGGGTCCACAAAGTGGGTAAGCTCGAGTTGCAGAATCTGGCATTTTTAGCAAAACCTACTGGTAGGTCGATGGCTAAACCTATCGGTAGGTTTTAGTCCAGTAGGAAAAACCTACCAGTATTTTTCCAATAGAAACCATTCCAATAGCCAAAACCTACTGGCAGTTTTATGGCAAACCTACTAGTAGATTTTAACTTGTTTTGCATAAATCTTGGTTCTTTCACCTCCCAAGCCCTCATCAAGCCTCCTCCGCAACTCCATTGCCTTTAAGAACCATAAATGGGGCCTAATATGTACATTTTATGCTCTTTTTCCTGTAAACACACCGAAACCGTATTAAAAGCTCGAAACATTGCATTCCCTCAAATTTTCACCACAAAAGCAAGCCTAAAAGGGGTGCAAATGTACATAAGATACGTAATATTTTTGTGCTAATCAGTGTACTGGGTCCTCGTTGTACTGGCTCTACCTATACTTGTACTGGTACAACCCTGTGCAGAGACCTCAAACTTGATTCCAACTTCTTCCTCCACCATTTTTTTTCAAACCTAATGCCTCCAAACCATCACACATACTTCTATTTTGAATTTAAAATCTTTAAAACATAACAACTTAAAGAAATTAACTTTCCTTTGATGCAACCCGTTCCTTTCGAACTTTCTAAAACCTCCAAACTCAATGAACCCTTCTTAATTTCCTAACCCCATGCAACTTAACACTTGGGTATACTTAAAGATTGTAAGGTGAATTAAGGAAACCAAGTTTGCTTTAGCTCTGAGAAGACAAAGAAATCTCCCCCTTGGAACCAAAAAACATGTCTCTCTAGAAACCCACTACCCTATCTAAAACATGCAAGAATTGGTTCTACAAGAGAACCTCCCTTTTATTCTCATCACTTCAAGCTTGAGAGACACCCTTATGCCAGGTGTCTCTCCTGAGACACCCTTATTCTGCCAACTACCCTTACATCCCCTCTTGTTTCTCCTCTTCTCATAATTAACAGGCAGATTTCCTAACTTATATTAAATCTCATATAAGCTCTTTACATTTTAGAAATTTAATCATACTAACATTTAATTAAGATCTTATCTTAACCACCACAACTTTATTTAATGCAATTAAGCTCTTAACTAATTATTAAAAACTTGAACTTATGCCCACAACATTATATAAAATGATATGATATGCATGTTTGGGTCTCACAACTCTTTCCCTCTTAAAAGAATTTTGTCCTTAAAATTTACTAACCATGCTGAAACAAATGAGGGTATTCCACTCGCATAACCTCCTCACTTTCCCAAGTTACCTCCTCCACTGTATGACTCTGCCATAAAACTTTAACCATTGGAATTGTTCTCGTACGTAAGACTTGCTCTTTGTGATCCAAGATTTTAGCTGGTTCCTCTATATATGTCAAATCTTCCTTAAGCTTTATAGGATCTATTGTCAATACATGAGATGGATCAGGTATATACTTCCACAACATCGACACATTGAATACATCACACAACTGGGGAAGATCTGATGGTAGTACCAACCGATAAGCTACTGATCCAACAAGCTCAAGAATTTTAAATTGCCTAATATATCTTGGACTCAATTTACTCTTCTTACCAAACCTCATAATCCCTTTCCAAGATGATACCCATAGAAATATCCAATCACCAATAACAAATTTTAAGTCCCTTCTTCGGCTATCTGCATAACTCTTCTATCGACTTTGAGCAATTTTCAATCACTCCTAAATCACCTTTACCTTCTCTGCAGTTACTTGCACCAAGTCAGAACTCAGTATCTTCCATTCCCCCACATCACTCCAGCACACTGGTGTCCTACACCATCTTTCATAAATAGCTTCATACGGTGCCATACCAATACTTGCCTGGTAGTTGTTATTATACACGAACTCTATCAATGGTAAATGATCATCCCAGCTACCCTTGAACTCCATTACACCAAATCTTAGCATATTTATCAAGATCTGAATAACACACTTAGACAATCCATCTGTTTGCTAGTGAAAAGTTGTACTAAATTTTAATGTAGTGCCTCTTTTGTAAACTTGGCCAAAATTGAGAAGTAAATCTCGGGTCCCTATTAGCAATAATAGACATTGGTGCCCCATGAAATCACACAACCTCATCCACATACAGCTTGGCATACATATCCAGTGAGAATTTTGGTTTAATAGCTAGAAAATATGCAAACTTAATCAAATGATCAACAATCACCCAAATTAAGTGATGGTCTTTCAAAGAACGAGGAAGCCATATAAAAAAATCCATTGTGATGTGCTCCCATTTCCATTTCGAAATAGGGAATGGTTGCAACAAATCCATAGGTCATTGATGCTCAACCTTCACCTGTTGACACACCAGACATCTTGTTACAAATTTCACAATCTCTCACTTCATACCCATCTAGCAATAATATTAACGCAAATCTCGATACAACTTAGTGCTACTAGGGTGCATAGCATAAGATGAACTATGTGCCTCCTGTAGAATCTCGTTTCAATACCAAGTCATTTGGTACATATATGCGAGCAGCAAATAAGAGCATACCATCTTCTCGTAACACATTCCGTCCAAAGTTTTTCTTTAACCTTTTTCACAATGTTTAGTAAATGAGGATCTTGAGCTTGTGCCTTCTGAATACGATTTATCAATACAAGCCTTATGTTGAACTGAGCTATCAATGTATCATCTTCAATCAAGGCTAGCTCCACACCCAAAGATCTCATATTGGAAAAAGTATTAACCCGAGCACATTTCTCACAAACCAGTAACCTTGATGAATTACAACTCAAAGCAAAGCATTCGACACTACATTTGCTTTTTCCAGATGAATTACGACTCAAATTCTAGTTTACCTAGTATTTAAAAAATAACTTCTTTTTTTAAAAAATATACTAATGCATGATAAGAAGATAACCAATCCATTCCCAATGTCATATCAAAATCTTGAATATCCAAAGGAAATAAATCTACCAATAACTCCAATGCACCCACACTTGCAATGCAATTTCTATAGGCATTATCCATTTACACTACATCACCCACTGGCGTTTGCTAAATACATATGCAACAAATGAAAGAATGGAATTACGATCAATGAGAATGCGTGCATTTCTACCAAAAAATAAAATCGTATCTATCACCGCAATAGGAGAGGCATGAGCATCCTACTGCATCAGCAACTACCCATCCTTGAGATCTAGAAGTACTAGTAGGTGCCATTCCTCCTCTCTGTACATTCCCCTTTGAAGCCTTACCACCAGGACTCACACTCTAACGATGACCCTACAGACCCACTTGGACAATCTTGCAATACATTTCCTAACTTCCCACAAGCATAGCACCATCAACCCTCGCCTGATGGCATCAACCCACAATCTCAAGTTATGTGGCTCTTAACTCCACACTTATAAAAGACCAAATTTGTTGCTCGACTACTAGTTGACACCTTACTTTGTTGTCCTGATGAAAATCTGCAAAAACCTTGGCCTCGTGAGCTAGTAAATGCCCTACTATACCCCCACACCTCTAGCCTGAGAAGATTGAAATCCTTAATTTTTTGACCCTGATGTTTGCCCCAGAGATTGATCCCATAAGTGACATACTATCAAATCTCTCCTTCTCAAACTATTCATGCCGACCACCTGGCGCTCGTACATCCTTTTCAGCAACTAAAGCTTTATTCACCAAAGTAGCATAACTCGTTAATTCAAAAGCCGACAGATGAGTTTGAATAGGATAAATCCAACCACCACTAAAATTTCTTACACCTTGGCTCATCAGTTTGAACTAAAGTTGTAGCAAATCGAGATAATGTAGTGAATAACTTTTCATACTCGGACACTAACATTTTTCCTTGGGTTAAAGTTAAAAAGGCACGTTCCTGCTTATAGTGAAATGATTCAAGGAAATAAACTCCTTTACAAAATAATAGCAAGTAGCCCTTCCTTATGCTTGAGCAATTTCATCAGTAACTGGAGCAGTCAATAATCGCCTTGTAGCCTCCCACCAAAATAGTGCTTCCTCTTTCAACATAAAGGTAGCAAGTATAACAACTTGATCATCAATAATGCCCATTACTTCAAATATTGAATCCATCCGTTTCAACCAATCATCTACCTTTAAAGGGTTGATTGTCCCTGGAAAAGTTAGAGGATCTAGTTTCATAAACCTTTCATGTATAGTAGCTCGTAGCTCCACATAAGACATTGGTGGTGGTGCATGTGCAGTTGCCTGAATTTCTATTTGTAATTCAACAAGTCAGTTCATTGTTGCTGCCATCTATATCACCATATCATATACTCTCTGCACCATATCAGGTTGATTTTGCTCCCCTTCCTACCTTCCTATTAGTGTCTCTCACCTCCCTCGGCCATAACAGAATCATGAGAACCTTCCCCCTCAACTAGTTCTTGATCTACTAGAGGATCCATTAATCACTTAGTTGTAAGGCTGCAAATTAACATAGGTAAACATACATATACATAACATTAGCACATTCATGTTTGACTCACCCTAACAATACCCTGGCACCCTAAACTATCCATTACTGACTTAGGCTCACGTGTCTGCATAACCTTATAAACCTAGTCTTTGATGCCAAAATGTCACACTGTACCCCTAAAAAAATTAGTACATATTGTCTATTCCAAGAGAGTGGACCCCATTTATATGCCATAAACCTAATAAACTATGCAAAATATTTAATACACGTAAACATAACCACTTTAAGAACAATATCATATAATTTACATCTTGGACCTTTAACAAAATTTACTTATTTACTTGATTAATGTTCTCATAATACAAAAAATAAATTCTGTAACGCCCCAAAACATATCCTGTACGACATTACATTCTAAAACCATTCATATCATAAGAGCATTAAAAAAAATTCCTTAAGAAACAAGACTTCATTTGTCGTTCATAAATAATTACAACATTATCCAAAAGAATAAGCTCAAGTCATGGCTATTACATCTCAAAAATTAATTAAAGAAGCGCAGCGGAATAAACAAAAGAAGTTAGACAACACAATGTTCCAAAAGAATGTCCTAGTCTAGTACAAAAGAAAAGGAGGTCGCTCTATGCGTCCACCTCGGATCCACACCCCCATCAAGTGGAGTCTCCCAAGTAGCGGGCTCCTCGACCCTTACGTCCTCCTCTAGCGAGAAATCTGAAAAATATTAGCGGTAGGGGGTGAGCACGAAGCTCTGTAGAAAAATTCTCCCAAACCCATACAAGGTTTAGAAAAGCATTTAAAATGGTCGGTCTCATTTTTAACATAACATAGATACATAATGTGAAATAAAGCGGTGACATTTAAAAAGGATCTCAAGTTTATTTAAAAACATTACTTAAATGAATAAACGAGCACCTCATACAAATAATAATCATTAATGGTCATAAATAATTCTCAACAATTCTTTCGATAGGTGGCATACTTTGGGGTAACCTCTACCTCCTTTTAGGTCACCTTTGATTCTCAAGCATCCTTACTGGGAGCCTCTTGAGAATGGGTGAGCATCCTTACATGGAACCTCTCACTAATCACTACATTATTTCCCACGCATCCTTATCGGGATCCTCTTGGGAAATGGGTGAGCCTCCTTATATGGAATCTCTCACTAATCCCTACATTGTTTCCCCAGCATCCTTACCGAGAACCTCTTGGAAAAGGGTGAGCATCCTTACAAGGAACCTCTCACTATAATAGACTTATTTCTCGAGCATCCTTATCGGGAACCTCTTGAGAAGGGGTGAGCATCCTTACATGGAACCTCTCACTCATGTGCATCCCAAACAACTCAGCCAAGCATACAATTCTAACATTTATCTCAATTTACAAGCATCTATCCAAAATTCCCAAAATATATCATGCAAAAATTCCACAACCAACTAAGAAAAGTACATGAGATCACAATAGCATCATTTATGGTTCAATATGAAACACTAAGGTTTTGAAATCAAGAATTAAGAAATTTTTTGAGAAAAGTTTATCTCTCTTGAAATCTAGGATTTTTAGCCAAGAACAAAGATTTAATGGTTAACCCACCATTAATATTGTTTAAAGCATGTTATTATTCATAAGGATATCAAGAATCATTGATCTGTAGCATACATATAAGATTTAGAGTGTAAAGAATACATATAAGTAACCCTAGCCTCAATGTAAGAGGATGGAAGAAAACCCCTACCTTTTGTTCTTGAAGAGTTAGGTTTGATGGACTCCAAGGTATAAATCCCTTCAAATCACGTTTTTCTCTCTTCCTTTCTTCCTCTCTTTTTCTCATTTCTTTCTCTCTTAGGGTTTCTAAGGTTGGAGGGGCCGAAATAGAGCCAAAGGAGGCGGCATAAGGTATTTATAGGGTAAAAATTGGACCAAGATCGCGACATTAAATATTCAGAATTCTTTCGGCCGTACCGGTACGTCGAACTCTCTGGACCAAAGTGTACCGATACACAGTACCGATACGGTTTTGCCTAGTTTTGCCTCTTTCCTTCATTTTTCATTTCCAATCCATCCTAAACCCCTCCAAAGCCAACCCAAACTTACACAACATACATTTATACCCCAAATATAGTTGATAGAAGTTCTTTAACAAGTTATGATATCTATTCACTAGCTAAACCAGCGTTAACTATTATTTTTATAATATTACTAGTTATAACTCATGGGTTTCACTGTTTCACCATTATACGTATTTAAATGCTAATCAATCTATCATTACATCACTTTTAAACATGTAGGGGTTTACAGACTCGCATGCCATGTATTTTTTGACCGTCTAGACTCAGTAGTGGACTTTCCATTATGCTTTATTACATCAAAAACAAAACTATAGGGGGTTAGCACAACATACCCAGTGAATGTACACTTTCATTAAACAGATAACAATGAAAAATATACCTCACACACCATCGCCATATCATACGCATTAAACATAGTACCACCATACAACATACCAAATATACTTCACAACTCAAACATCATCTCAATAGTATTAAATGATTACTAACTCACAAGCCATCATGTATGTTGTACACATATGTAAATTCGCCACTAAGCCCACAACTTATCCATTAAAGTTATATCTGCCATCAAGACATAAATTACCACTAAGGCACAATTTTCCACTAAGACTATACAACCACCACTAAGGCCAAAAAACCGCCCTTAAGGACCATACTAGCCAATAGGCTATTTAGTTGTCATTAAAGGAATTTAGAAAACACATTATCATCATTAGTCAATAATCCACACACTCATTCATTAATAACAATTTAACATTGGTCATGAAGACTAAACTTACTACATTAATAACACATAGGCATATTCCTATCATTATCAATTGCATGAAAAAGCACACTCACCTCAAGTCCAATGGTATTACAACTTAGTCCTCTGATGAGACTTTAGGCACACTTGATGTAGGTATCGACACCTCTGTTCCTACGACATATCGTAAAAAATCATAAGTAAATATTCTTCACATATACATCATATCTTAAATATGTATGTATGTATGTATGATTACGTATTCATGCCTCCCTTAACACATTGTCAAATCCCTCCCCAAGTGATACAATTTAAATCAGTTAAATTGTTGACTGCCAATTACCCACTTTGCATAGACCATATTTAGATTCAATAAAAAAATCATCCAGTTGTAAGCAGCTAGACCCATAAAGAGAATATTTGAACTTAATTGGATGTCCCAACAAGTTTTTAGAAGAGTTGGATAAGGGCTTGGAACATTTACAGCAAAGCAACTCAAAACTGAGATTGTTTTACTGGTATAAGTTGTATTGAATCCTCATTGTATCGGTATAATAAAGTTGTACGAATTCATTGTAAGGAAAATGCCTTATATCGATTCTACACATCTTTGTACCAGTTCTAGCCCATCCAGAACCCCATTGTATTGGTACAACCCTGTGTAGAGACCCCAAACTCGACTCCAACTTCTTTCTCAACCCTAACACCTCTAAACCATCAAACATACTTCTATTATGAATATAAAAGGTTTAAAGCATAACAACTTAAAGAAAATAACTTACCTTCAATGCGACCTATTTCCTTCAAACTTTTTAAAACCTCCAAAGTCAAAGAACCTAGGGTTTTTAGTTTCCTAACCTCACACAACTTGACACTTGGGTATACTCAAAGATTGTAAGGTGAATTAAGAACACTAAGTTTTCATTAGCTCTAAGAAGAGAAAGAAATCTCCCCCTTGGAACCAAAAATCATATCTCTCTAGAAACCCACTAACCTCTATAAAACAAGCAAGAACCGGTTCTACAAGAGAACCTCCCTTTTATACCTTCTCACTTCAAGCTAGAGTGCCACCCTTATGTCAGGTGTCCCACCTGAGTCACTCATATTCTACCAACTACTCCTACATCCCCCTTTGTTTTTCTTGTTCTTATAATTAACACGTAGATTTTCTAGTTTATGCTAAATCTCATCCAACCTTTTTACATTTTAGAAATTCAATCCTACCAACATTTAATTAAGATCTTATCTTAACCACCACAACTCTATATAATACAATTAAGCTATTTACTAATTATTAACAAATTGCACTTATGCCTACAACATTATATAAAATGACATGATATGCATGTTTGGGTCTCACATGAATTCACTATTAAAATCTTGCTAAAAAGGTTAAAGGCAAGGTTAGAAACTGCAAAAGCACTACAGGTAGAAGAGATCCTATGTCTTCTATGGGTGTATAGTACAATAGTGAGGTCTCCCACCATATAGGACAAAGTCCTAAATTTTTTCCTTGGCAAGCTTGGGATTGTTCCACATATTTTTCAAAGCATTGCTAATCTTGGCAGTAGGACCAAAAGCAGGAATGCCCCTATGCACTCATGAATATGAAGTTTTCCCTCTATAATCTTCTTCTTCTTGTTTATTATAGGAATATTTGGTGAGGATTCCACCTCAAGAGAAATCACCTCGGTGGAGGTAGAGATATTAAGGGAAACCTTGGAGGTAGGACAACCCCCTGACCTTAGTCTTTCGGCAATTGCCAAGGAGGTCTAGTGAAACCCTCCAAAGATTTTTAGCCTTAATGTCTCTATACCTCAGTAAGGATTGTCTAAATAATTGTTTCCCCTTGCCAAGGATTGACCTCCTGGTAGATGCTACAGTTGGTCTTCAGCTCTTGAGTTTCATGGATGCTTTATTAGGATATAATCAAATCTGTATGCATCTAAAACACCAAAAAAAAGACCTTATTCATTACTAAGCAGGGACTATATTGTTACCTGGTAATATAGTTTGTCTTAAAGAATGCTGAGGCAATGTATCAACACATGGTCAATCGCATCTTCAAGGATTTAATTGGAAAAAGATAGAGGTTTACGTCGACGACATATTGGTAAAAAAGCCAAGTTGTGGAAGACCATGTTGCTCGATTGGGTAAAGCTTTTCAAATCATAAGAAATTACCAAATGAGGCTAAATCCAGCTAAGTGTTCCTTTGGAGTATCCACGGGGAAATTCGAGGTCTTATGGTGTCTCAAAGAGGTATAGAGGCAAACCTTGAAAAAATCTAGGCTCTTCTAAACATGCACCCACACCGCAACATTAAGGAGGTGTAGTGTTTGACTAGAAGGGTAGTTGCACTCAATAGTTTTATTTCAAAATCTAGGGACAAGTGTTTACCTTTCTTCAAAACATTGAGGAAAGCCTTTGAGTGGACACCAGAATGGACACTAGCTTTCCAAAATATAAAGTAGTATTTGGGTTCCCCACCATTCTTATCTGGAGAGATATTTAAGGAAAATTTGTACCTTTACCTTTCTATCTTAGAACGCGCTACCAAATCTTCCTTAGTAAGAAAAGAACAAGGAGTTTATAGGCCAGCATGTTACACTAAGCAAGTCCTTAAGGGGACTGAAACCAGATACTCAAAGTTAGAAAAAGGTAATCTTGGTCTTGGTGGAAGCATTAAAAAGGCTACGCCCTTATTTCCAAGCGCCCCATCCAGTAAGTCTTACAGAGGCCTCAGGTGTCATGAAGGTTAACCAAATGGGCTATTGAGTTAGGGGAATTTTATATAACCTATCAACCTAAAACTTCCATCAAAGGACAACCATTAGCAAACTTTATTGTAGAAAGTATGAGTCAAGAGCCAGAAAAAGGTGCGCCAACCCCTCTAGGACCAATGAATTGGATCCTCCATATTGATGGTTCTTCGAATATAGATGGAGGAGTTGCAGGGTTGATCATAGTCTCACTGAACCAATTGGAAGCATAATATGCTCTAAGATTTAGGTTCAAGGTTTCAAACAACGAGGTTGAATATGAAGCACTATTAGCTGGGTTGAGGTTAGCACCAGCTCATAGAGTAAAAAATTTGCAAGGTAAGGTAGATTCACAATTTGTGGCCAAATCAGTAAGGGTATAATACGAAGCCAAAGAAAAAAAATGGCAACCTACCTATCCAAGATCAACATATTGCACAGTTCAAAAGCTTTGATATAGCATAGATCCCACAAGCAGAGAATTCCCACACTAATTCTTTGGCACGCCTAGCCTCTTCCATTCACAATGAATTCCTTTGTGAGATCTGTGTAGAGCTCCTCCTAAGGTCCTGCATAGAGGAAGGGAAGGGTGAAGTCAAAGCAGTTCAACAGAAAGAAGGTTGGACTTATGCCCTAATTCAGTATTTGATGCATAGAGCTCTACCATTAGATAAGGTAGGAGATTAGAAAATCCATCAAAAAGCTAGGAGGTACACAACGTCAAATGGAATCCTATACAAAAAAGGTTTCTCTTTGTCATACTTACGTTGTTTAGGGCATAAAGAAACTTGGTATGGTCTCAGTCAGATTTATGAAAAAATCGTTGGCAACCATTCTAGAGGAAGAGCCTTGGCTCATATGACTTTACGCCAAGGATATTATTGGCATGCTAAGAAAAAAAGATGCCATCAGATTCTCACAAAGTTGTGATAGGTGCTAGAGATTCTCCAACATCTCAAAAGCCCATTTTAAGAGCTCACCCCATGACCAGACCTTAACCTTTTTCATAATGGGACATTAACATAGTGGGCCCATTGCCAACTGGAAAAAGGCAAAACAGGTTTGCAATAGTAGCCACTGACTACTTCACTAAGTGGTCAGAGGCAAAGCCATCGGTTACAATCACGGAGCAAAAGCTTAGAGGTTTCATATGAAAATCCATTGTTTGTCAATTTACAATTCCTAGAGTCCTGGTAACTAACAAGGGAAAGTAGTTTGACAATAACACTTTCAGTGAATTAGTTTTTGGTTTAGGAATCCAAAACCATTACTCGTCCCCTATCCATTGTCAAGTAAATAGAAATACTGAAGTCACTATTAGAACCTTGCTAAAAGGGTTAAAAACAAGGTTAGAAGCTACAAAGGGACTATGGGTAGAAGAGCTCCCAAGTATCCTATGGGCATATGGGATAACATTGAGGTCTCCCAACGGAGAAACCCCATTTGCCTTAGCCTTCGGGACTAAAAAAATAATTCCAATCAAAATGGGGCTAGAATCCTATAGAGTCCAACACTATAATGAGGAGGATAAGGAATAATAGCTCAAAATTAACTTGGATTTAGTGGATGAAAAAGAGAGTTAACTCATATCAGAGCAGCTACCTATCAGAATTAGACTGCCAGGTATTACAACAAAAGGGTAAAGATCTGAAAATTCTCCCTAGGAAATTTACTCCTCCAGAAAATAACTCCTGCTTCCAGAGATCTCAAATAAGGAAAGTTGTAACCAAACCGGAAAGACCTCGTCAAGTTAATCAAATCATAAAATGAAGACATATGGCACATGCATGGAATGCAAAACATCTAAAGACATATGGCACATGCATGGAATGCAAAACATCTAAAGAAGTATTTTCAATAGGAGTGGGTTGGAATAAAGCCCAAAAAAGACAACAATTACTGACTTGATCTGAAATGTGTACACCCAAGTGCAGGCGATCAAGTTATAGTAATAATCCAGTTTGAGTCCGGAGTCGAATCCACAGGGAACTAGTAATTTTAGTGTTTCAAAGTAGACAATAACAGAGACCAATTGATTGTAACCTTTGAGATTTTAAAGTTTTGGATAGTGGGTGATTTCTTGAATAAAATATTGAATTCTTTCCAAGAAGTTTTCTAGACAAAATATAAGATGAATTCAAATGGTAGGAAAGTCACTCTTTAGTTCGAGGGTCGGGACATGTGGTCGATTATCCGGTGCATTATATTTATGCTTGATTACTCAATTAACTCCCGTGTCAACAGCAAGTTAATCGGAAGATAGAGATGGATTGTGAGAATTAAAATCATGGTTCGTATGTCTTATAGAAATTTACAAGAATTATTTGTACCGAGAGTTATCGCATCCACAAACAAGCAAGTATTCCTACGTGACATCCAACCATGACTTTAATATTCCATTCTTTTAAATAAGCATCATAATGGGGATGATTAAAGGGTAGTCATGAAGATTTAGTCAGGGTACTTGCCTTGAAACGAGGAGTCTTTTCATGCAAGAGTCATCCGTGTCATAGAAAGACTTTTGATTATACAAAGTACCTTAGCTTTGCTAGATGCAATCAATCATCCCATAAGCAAGGGGGTATAAATGTTAAGCATTAGAACAAAGCATCATATAATTTTTGGACAATTAATACATGTCCTTCACCTCTTACTAAAGAGTGTATTAGAAACTACTCACTCTTCATAGCTTTGGTAAAGCTAGAAAAGTGAGTTATACTCATCCCTCTAAGTAAAGGACTTCTCAAAGTAAAAGTACAATTAACAAGGAGCTAATCTTCAATGAATAATAAGTGAATCACATTCCACCCTTCACGACTTTAGTAAAGCTCTAGAAAGGTGGAAGAGTTTCACTCCTCTAAGCAAGAAGGGAGCTCAAATAATGAAAGTGCAAGATATAAATAAAACCATGTATGTAAGAGCATAAATGTAAAGACTAGAAGTAAATGGAGACATAAATGTAAAGACTTGAATTAATTAAAGAAACTACAACTCTTAAGCAAGTGTAAATGTAAACATTAATGATGAGTGGGAATCTATACTCCCCACTTCTTCTAGCAAAGAAAAAACTAAGACAAGAATTGACATAGATATATGTGATGAATGCCAAGTGATGAATCCCTCAAATAATTCCACCCATGAGACCTCTCCCTTCTCTCCACAAAATCAAGTGTACTTATAGGCAAGGAGAAGGCAGGGAGAGGGGTAAAAGAATAGAGCTGGACGCCAAAGTCAAAGTGAAAAGTCAACCACTCTGCAGGCAGTCTGTTAATACCGTTCGAATGGTCAATGGGGTTCGAACGATTTTTCTGTCTTTGCTCTATACCGTTCAAACGTCAGATGGATTCAGTGTCTGCCACTCATGTCAGAAGACAAGTGGTTCTCTGTAGAAAATCTCCCTCCAAGTCTTTGTGCAAATCTCTCTCCAGGTCCTTGCAGATTCTAACTGTTTTCTCCAATAATTCTAGGGGCGTTCAAACGGTGGTTGTCGTTCGAACGTGGCACTCAAGTGCCTGAGTCTTCTGACTGCAAGTCTGCAACATGCCATGTCTTTTGTAAGTCTGATCTTGTCATTGCTCCAGTGGACCTTCGAACGTTTATGACTGTTCGAACGTAGTTCTCAAGTCTTGGCCTGGTTTTTTATGACCGTTCGAACGGTATGTTGCGTTCGAACGTTGCTTCCTTGTTCCAATATTTTACAATTTGTTCCCTAATGTGTTGTAGTTGTCTTCAAAGGTACTTTTTTGTTGCCCTTGAACCCTTGTACACTTTAAGACCTGTAACATTATCACTTAAACTCCATCAAAGCACAATTAGTCCAAAACGGGGCATAAGAATATGCTACATTTGAGTCTTAATCACACCCCCAACTTAGATATTGCTAGTCCCTAGTAATACAATTAGATATAAATCTATTTCTAACACCTTTTTTCGTAGGTTATCTAGTTGCATTTAGCTTATGCAACAAGCCGTTAAACCTCTAGGTTTACCCTAGTGGACGAGTGTTGTCTCGTGAGAGTTTTCAGTGAAGCTACCCACAAACTTCGGTCGAGCAAATGTGAATGTGAAATTGCTGATTAAAGTAAATTATCATCATAGTCATTGAGATACCCATCCCTTAATTTCGACTTTCTACTTCACATGCTCTTTATCATTGGTGTCATCCCTATACAAAAATTAGCATATGTCATATTAGCATTTGAAATTTCCTTTGTAGTAGGATGATCATTCTAGAAACAAGAATTGGTGTATAACAAATATTCCACTTTTACCACCCTCTATGTATAGTTTTGACTTCCCAAATCTCTCATAGGGATGCTCTCAGCAAAAGATTCACTCCGACTATGGTGACTTGTTTCTCACTGAGCATGTAATCATAAGATGACCAATCAGAAATTGCATAATTCAGGAAAGGAGTGAAACTTTTTAGCAAATAGACTAATCATGTTCTTGGCATAACCTCATGGAAGAATATTGATGCAAATAACGAAATGCTATATAACATACCCCAACTTTTGACTGACAACGTGCATATGCACCAGACTTGAGATCAATTAGGGCTTTCATAGGTTATAATGTGGCTAGACGTTAGTGGTTAACGAAATGACGTCAATGGAGTTTCAAAAAAATTGCCATCCTTTTTTAAGCATTTTAGCACACCTCTGGTTGGATTTTTGACATTTGTTTTGGGAATGAGAATTCTTTCTTTTATCTTTCCCATTTTTCACTTTCTTGGCAATTCCTTGCCTTTCTACCTCTTTTCCTTTTTTGGTTGTTTTCACCGATTTTCTTTTCTTTCATGAAATAGTAGCCTCCATTAACTTTTCTAGTTTCCTTGCTTTTTTGTATCATTCGGATATATACGAGGGTGCAAGAAAATTAGATAACAGGGTAGGTCAAGTATTTTTTCTTGTGGCTTGGTCATCATATGGGCTTTTTGGAAAAGAATTTATACTTTTGAAGGCAAAATCATTGCTGACTAGGGTCATACTTTTGTGAAAGGATTAGCTAAGGCTCAAAGTAGATCCAAAGATGGCCTAAGATCCTTTCTCAAGTATGTGCATACGCATGTGTCGTCTTGCCTGTATTTATTGCAAGATATGTCAATAGATCACATTAGTTGTATCAATCAAAATAAAATTAATGAGATTATTGAAAGATGGGTGATGAAAGAAAACCTTTCTTGAGTAAATGTGGGTGTTCTCTCTGAAGCATCGCAAGGCTCAAAACTTAGCGTGGTATCCTTTGTTATCTCCACAGGTCATGTGAGGTTTTCCAGGGAATGTTGGTTATGTACTGATTCCATTTTCGAGTTTGATCACTGTGTACCTTAGGAATAACAAATACTAACGTACATTTGATAATTTAAGCATAGAGATAATATCGGTTAAAAGCGTTGTATTTTTAGGTCAAGATTGCCAAGTTGGGTGTCAAACTGATCATGTGATTAGTTACTTCCTCAAACAATCTTAATCTCCACATGTGTTTTTATCAACGAGAGTTACTAAAGTGCTAATTTTACAAATGATTTTAACTAGAAACAATGATAAACTGAATCATTCCATTCACTAAATATGGTCATTTAGTACATCAATCATTAATGATCCAATTTATCCAAAAGAAGTGACAGAAAAACAACATAACCATACAAAACTTTAAAAGCATCCATCACACCACTCAAACAAACTAAACACACAAACAAAAGAACAGATAATCCACAAAGACAAATATCTCCTCTCAATCCCCTCTAGCTCCTCTAGCTCTAGCCCTAAGATAGCTAAGAATCTCCTCATGTTGTTTGAAGATCTCTGCTTACTGTCAGAGAATCTCAGCTTGATTGATCTCAATCCCAATCATAACATCCCTAAGGGACCTTCGAGCACTGGAGCTAGGTCCTGCTTGGTCAGGCTGTGCTCTCTCCTCCTCCATCTCTCTCTCTCTAACTCCCTCTTTTCCTCTCGGTCAAGCTCTTCTTATACTTCATCCTCTCCTTGGGCTGGTGGCATTTTTTGCCTTCTTACCGAGGTATCACTGTGCCCCCTGCTTCTCTTGAACGAGTCCTTGTTAAGTTGTCCCATTGGCAACTGTATCTCCATCTCTGGCCTCTCCCATGCTCCATTTTCAAGACAAAACTCTGTCACCAAAATTCCAAAGGGTAATGCACTTTTCTTCACATTACATCCTTTTTTGATTTTATTTAGGATGAGGGAAGGGAGGTCAATGCTATGTCCTTTCCCTATAGCATAGAGGAGGCGAGCCATCTTCGAAAAAATCTTATTTTTTCTTTTTAGAGGGGCTAAGTTTGAGACCTCAATCAAGTTAAGCATTCTATACTTGTCGGTCAATTCCCCTTATTTCAAAAAATTTCTCCTTCCCCATGAAAAGTTCGCATTCCCAGTCAACTCATTGCCTACCTTATCCAACTCAACATTTTTCTTTGGGGGGGTATTTGGGGTTTTTCACTTGAGGTAGCTCTGGTCTAATCTCCTAGAGATACGCCTCGTCCACATTGATGTGGTTTTCCCGTACATAGGTCCATATAGTGCCATTGATGATTTCGGCGTTGGAGTAAAACTCTTGTACCAAATCAACAATGGCCCTCCCCCCAGTCTTCAAGTGCCACACCCATTCTCTTCTCTCCATGTCCTCCAACAAACCCAACTCAGCAAAGTCAGAGACTATAATGTCTCTCTTACACACCACAACTTGATTTCTAAAGATGTGCTCATACCTTTCCACTTTTAGAGCGTTTGAAAACCTAGTACGGTCGTACCTCTTTCTCCTCTCCTTGCCTTTTCCTTCTTGGATCACCTCCTTAACCTAGTTGGGCTCTTGGTTCACTGGTGGTTCACGCCTAGCAGGTATCTTCATCTGAGGCATGGCGTTCAAATGGTGGCAGCCTAGAGGAGGTTCTGAAACTTTGGGTTTCCTGGTGTGGGGTTGATGCTTTTGAGTTGGAGATGGGCTGGGGTAATTCAAATTAGGGTTTCTTGGGGTTTCAAGGTAGATTGAGGTATGGGAAGTGAGAAACAAGCTCTAGGGTTGGAGAGGTTTTGTGAATTTTGAAATGAATCAGATGTTTAGGTATTTATACTCTGCGTTGCACCGTTCGAACGATGTAACCATTGAACGTGAAATAAAGAATTTTAAACTAACATTCAAATGGTAGAGGGTATTCGAACGGTGATTGCTCCCAGTACTTTGTGTTTTCAACAGTGTTTTCATCAGAGAAGTCATAAGTCGCAAAGTACTGCAAGCATCACACATTCGAACGGGACTCAACGTTTAAACGTTAAATCAAAACTAAAATGTTCCTCTATTACACTACATACACTCAGAGAAGGTTAAACATTACAAGTTCAAAACAAAAATTCATGGCGTCTTAGGATAAATCCCCACCCACGCTTGAGGTGGGTATTTTGGGACATTCCTTACTTGGTCCATATTTTCATTGTAGCAATCTAAAAACAGAAAAATATGTACAAAAATAAAAAGGAATTGCATACTATTTACCAAAATTCAGACCATTGGCTTTCATTCCTCAAAACCCAATTTTTCCACAGTTTGTCAGAAAGTGATCTTAGTCCGAGTCATCCTCTGTGTAGTTCGAACTACCAGTGACTCTTCCAATCTCTTGTCGCACAAACCGATTAAGCATAGCTCCGGAATAGGATGGCATGTCAGGATAATCCTTACTCTGCCCATTCACTATCCAGTCTAATCGATCGAGTGCGGGACCAAAAATTGGTTCAAAGCACTGATTGTATCTTTTATCATGAAATACCTGGCCACACTTTTTACAGGCACCAAGTATCTTGGCACGATGGCGTTTAGTAAAAGTGCTTCTGCTACAGAGGGGTTTTGCTTGCTATTCTCGGATCTCATTTTTCCTTACCAGTCTTGCTTTTTTCATGATCACAGTATGCACATCTGCTGAAAAAATACGTAGAGCTCCAAGACTAAACCAAAAAAGATTAACGTCCATGATTCCTAAGCTTTAAGAATCACTATCCGATTTTTTAACTTCTGCCAATCACAAAGACAGTTTAAACTGGCCCACAACAACACAAATAACAACAAAAAAAAAATTTTAAAAATTATGGTACGGGTATAAAAACAAAATACAGGCAAAATATGAACTGCAGGTTCTCACACCCCCCAATCTAAACAGAACATTGTCCTCAATGTTTCGAATTAACCAGTATGGATCTTGGAAATGAGGTTGAACTGTAGTGACCCGTGCTTCTTTAGATACCTATTTACTTTCCTGAGCTAGGATGCAACGTCTTATGATCTGATCCTTATAGTATTTGAATACATAGGGATCTTCCCAAAAGAAGTTACGAATCTCCCTCAAATTTTTTTTTTGTCCATGGGAGTGAATGACGGAGGGAGTGTTCCATAGCTAGGAAATTAGCAATGTCTGCATACCATGGGATCTCATCAATTATGAACAATTGTTCATCCGAAAATTTTTCATTGATTGGCAGTCCATCCTCATAGAATTCATAAGTTAATCTGGACAGATGGTCTGCCACCACATTTTCGACTCCTATCTTATCTTTAATGACAAGATCAAACTCTTGAAGTAAGAGTATCCACCTTAAGAGCCTTGGTTTGGCATCTTTCTTTGTGAACAAGAATTTTAGGGTTGTATGGTCAGTGAATACAGTAATAGAAGACCCAACAAGATAAGAATGAAATTTTTCCTAAGCAAAAACTACTGCAAGCAATTCTTTTTCAGTTGTTGAATAATTCATTTAAGCATCATTCAAAGTTTTGCTTGCATAGTTGATTACTTAGGGTTTCTTATCTTTTCTTTGCCTCAATACAACACCTACAGCATAATCACTTGCAACACACATTAGTTCAAAGGGTAGAGTCCAGTCAGGGGATTGTATTATTGGAGCAGAAATTAACATACCCTTTAACTTCTCGAAAGCTTTCTGACAAGCCTCATTCCAGTCAAAGATTACAACCTGACTTAGGAGATGACACATGCGTTTGGCTATTGTACTGAAGTCTTTTATGAATCTCCTGTGAAAACTTACATGTCCTAGAAATGATCGGACATCCTTCATAATTTTGGGTGCTGGTAGATTTTTAATTAGATCAATTTTTGCCTTGTCAACTTTCATGCCCTCAGACGACACAATGTGACCTAAAACAATGTCTTGTGTTACCATGAAATGATATTTTTCCCAATTAAGCACCAAATTAGCTTCTTTACACCTTATTAAAACTTTGTCTAAGTTTGCAAGACACAGATCAAGTGAATCACCATAGACAGAGAAATTGTCCATAAATATTTCCAAAAAATTTTCAACCATGTCACTAAATAAACTTAGCATGCACCTTTGAAATGTTGCAGGAGCGTTACAAAGCCCAAAAGGTATTCTTTTAAATGCAAAGGTGCAAAAGGGACATGTGAATGCGATTTTCTCCTGATCATCCAAGGCAATCTCAATTTGATTATACTCGGAATATCCATCCAAGAAACATGGCCTACAATTCTTTCTAGAACTTGGTCAAGGAATGGAAGGGGGAAATGGTATTTCCCAGTTACCAAATTTAATTTTTGGTAATCAATGCACATTCGCCATCCTTTGACGACTCGAGTTAGTACTAGTTCATTGACATCATTTTTTACCACTGTGACCCTAGACTTTTTTGGTACAACTTGGGTTGGACTTACTTATTTGCTATCGGAGATAGGAAAGATTATTCCTGCATCTAAGAGTTTGAGTACCTATGTTCTCACAACTTCCTTCATGTGAGGATTCAGTCGTCTCTACATTTGACGGGAGGGTTTTGAGTCCTCTCCAAGATATATTGCATGATTGTAGACCAACGGACTTATACCTTTCAAGTAAGAGATGGTCCACCCAATGGTGCTTTTATGACTTTTAAGAATTTCAATTAGTTTAGACTCTTGCAAGTCTGTGAGCTTAGATGAGATTACCACTGGGTATGACTTATTTTCTCCCAAAATACATACTTGAGGTCAGATGGGAGAGGTTTTAATTCATGCTTTGGTGGTCTGTCACTTGATGAGACTAGTTTTGTACCATTTGATGAAAGTTCCTCGAACTTGGGTGCCCATATCTCAATAGTTTGAGTAGGGCAATTATGTGGATTCGACTCAGATGAGTCAGATTCAATCAAAGATGATTCAGTCAAATGCTCACAGAATGTGTCACTCAGATGTTCTTGTGTCAAGGATTCAATGGAGTTTACTTTTCCTTCGTCCTCATCCTCTCCTGGGTGCTTAGCAATATTGAAAATATTCAGTTCAAGAGTCAGAACCCCAAAAGTTAATTTCATGACTCCATTCCTGCAATTAATTAGTGCATTAGAAGTTGTTAGGAAGGGTCGACCAAGAATGACACGAATTTGATTCTCTGAATATAATGCTGGTTGAGTATCTAGAACAATGAAGTCAACAGAGAAGATAAAATTATTCACGTGGACAAGCACATCTACAATAATGCCCCTAGTGACATTTGACAGATCTGTCCGCTAACTGGAGTGTGACACAAGTGGGTTTGAGTTCACCCAAACTCAACTATTGGTAGATGGAGTAAGGTAGTAGATTCACACTAGCTCCAAGGTCTAACAGTGCTTGTTTTATCTTGAAATCTCCAATGACACATGAGACAGTTGGACATCCAGGGTCCTTGTATTTTGGAGGGGTTTTGCATTGTAGCAAAGCACTAGCTTGTTCTGTTAGAAAGACTCTTTTTTGAACATTTTGGCTTCTCTTGAATGTGCACAAGTCTTTTAGAAACTTGGCATGAGATGGTACTTGTTGGATTGCATCCAGAAGGGGATGTTGATTTTTACTTGCTTGAAAAGCTCGTAAATTTCAGGCTGATGGTTCATCTTTTGGGTACCTTGAGTCTATGCGAAAAAGGAGCGGGAATTGGACATGAATGTTCTCTCTCCTTGGAAGGTTCTGGCTCTTGTTCTATCACATGCTCAGGCTCTTTTTCAATCACAGGTTCGGTCTCAATTGATGATTTGACTGGGTTGACATCAGATTTTAATTTTGGAAATAGCATATCTCTGACTGTTTTGTCAATCACCTTTCCACTTCTTAGTGTAGTGACAACTTGAGCTTGATCTTGCAGAGGTTTAGGTTTGGCAGAAAACTTGCCCTTTTCTTGTGTGCTCATGGATTGGGTCAACCTTTGAATGTGACTTTTGAGATCTTCAAAGGAGTGGGTGGTCTGTGCTTTGAACTCAGTGAAAGATTGTGTGGAATGTGCATTGAAGTTCATTTAAGTTTGCATGAACTAGTTCACTGTATCTTCAAGGTTCCTTTTGTGTGGTGGTTGGTATGGTTGATATGTAGGAGGGCCTTGAGAAGGTGGTTGTGAGTTTTGTGGTTGGTTCATGAGAATTGGTTGTGTGTTCCTCCAACTGAAGTTCGGGTGGTTTCGTTACCCTGGGTTGTATGTTTCAGAGTATGGGTTGGAGTAAGGCTTGTTAAAATTAGAGATTGCATTTGTTTGTTACAACAAGACTTCTTTGAATGAAGGTATGGTAGGACATTCCCCAGTAGGATGTCCTGTCAATACACAAATCCCACACACTTGTTCTATGGGAGGGTCCAATTAGACTTGATGTATTTTTTTCATCTCTAAAGCTTCAAGCTTTCGAGATAAAGTGGACATTTTGCTCTAAGGTCATCATCTTCTCTTAAGACATACTTTTCCCCTAGGGAAGTGGATGGTCTGGCTTCACTAGTGGTAGGGGAGGCTGAATCCCACATCTGAGAACTATCAGATATAATGTTAAAGAAATAGAATGTCTCCTCTGGACTTTTACCTATAAATTCTCCTTGGGCCATCATTTCGATAAACTGACGCAGTCTAGTGGGTAAGGAGTCATATAAGAATCCTGCTAGAGTCTAATTTTCAAAAGCATGGTGTGGACAGGCTTGGAGTAGTTCTTTAAATTTTTTCCAGCTTTGGTAAAATGTTTTCCCTTCTTTTACCAAAAAATTCAGGATTTGCCTTTTGAGTGTGTTAGTCCGATGTAAGGGAAAAATTTTTTTGAAAAATTCATTTTGAAAGATCTGCCAGGTTGGCATGGAAAGAGATTTTAAAGAATTTAGTCATTGTTTTGCTTTGTCCTTTAGAGAGAAAGGAAAAAGTTTCATCTTGGCAAGTTTCGAATTATCTTGAAATGTTCCACACACTTCTTCAAAATCTTTCATATGCAGGTATGGATTTTCAGTATCTAATCCATGGAAAATAGGCAACAATTGTGCAGTCCTTGGCTTTACAGTAAAGGGGGTGCATCTGGAGGAAATGCAAAACACGAAGGAACACTATTTCTTGTTGGATTTAAGTAATCGCTCAAAATTCGAATGTTAGGCACCTCATCTTCCCTCATGGGAACTTCGCCATTTCTATCAATATTTGTCATAATACTCTCACAAGAGTCTGCTATTGATCTTGGTGAATTTGGTACAGATTGGTTCACAGATCCAAAAGATTCTGCTGGCAAATTTTTATAGTGAGGACCATTCTCAGACATAAAATAAATAGAAACAAAACCAATTATTTACAGTAAACAGAAGAATGTATACAAAAAGAAAGGTCTTTTTACCTTTTACTTGTAAAAAACTTTTACAAGGCTCCCCGGCAACGGTGCCAAAAACTTGACTTGATCCGAAATGTATACACCCAAGTGCAGACAGTCAAGTTGTAGTAATAATCCGGTTTGAGTCCGGAGTCGAATCCACAGGGAACTAGTTATTTTGGTGTTTCAAAGTAGACAATAACAGAGACCAATTGATTGTAACTTTTGAGATTTTAAAGTTGTGGATGGTGGGTGATTTCTTGAACAGAATATTGAATTCTTTCCAAGAAGTTTTCTAGACAAAATATAAGATGAATTCAAATGGTAGGAAAGTCACTCTTTAGTTCGAGGGTCGGGACATGTGGTCGATTATCCGGTGCATTATATTTATGCTTGATAACTCAATTAACTCTCGTGTCAACAGCAAGTTAATCGGAAGATAGAGATGGATTGTGAGAATTAAAATCATGGTTCCTATGTCTTATAGAAATTTACAAGAATTGTTTGTACCAAGAGTTATCGCGTCCACAAACAAGCAAGTGTTCCTACGTGACATCCAACCATGACTTTAATATTCCATTCTTTTAAATAAGCATCATAATGGGAATGATTAAAGGGTAGTCATGAAGATCTAGTTGGGGTACTTGCCTTGAAACGAGGAGTCTTTTCATGCAAGAGTCATCCG
>CM042197.1:17271815-17301244 GCA_023539305.1 Ilex asprella | reverse complement strand
CCGTCCGGACGGTGGCAGTGCCGTCCGGACGGTGGTGCAAGTGGTTTTGCAAGTTGCATGGATTCTGATTTTTCATGTTGGAATATTACACTTTGACCTCCTTGAGTTTCCATCTTCTTGACATTGCTCCCTTCTTCTTTGATTATTTCTGCATTTTGTCCTGAAACTTTAGATAAAAATTGTTAAAACAAATAATTCCCGCACTAACCCTAATTTACTTTAATTACTACTTTTTAATGCGGTAATTCTTCTAATTCGACTTTTTAAATACTTCTAATTTACATCTAATTGATGTTAATCAGCAAGTCTGCAACACGCCATGTCGTCAGTCAGTCTGATCTTGTCATTGCTCCAGTGGACGTTCGAACGTTTATAACCATTCGAACGTGGTTCTCAAGTCTGGGCCTAGTTTTTCATGACCGTTCGAACGGTATGTTGCGTTCGAAAGTTGCTTCCTTGTTCCAAGCTTTTATAATTTGTTCCCTAATGTGTTGTGGTTGTCTTCAAAGGTACATTTTTGTTGCCCTAGAACCACTGTACACTTTAATACCTGAAACATCATCACTTAAACTCCATCAAAGCACAATTAGTCCAAAACGGGGCATAAGAATATGCTACATTTGAGTTTTAATCAGTTACCTCCTTCTTGAAGGTTTTTCTTATATTCTTTAGTTAGTGGCTTCATGTAATATTTTTTATATAGGAAGAAGTTCAATAAAATCTTACTTCCCTAAAAAAAGTCTCACAATATCTATTAGTTTTTAACCTTGAGTAAACTCGGCTTGGGAAAACCAGGTCTTCAAGTTAGGCACCTTTATCATAAGGCTTAAAAGAGAAGAGTAGGCCCAAATAAAATTCACCTAGTGATTGAATCACAAATGGGTACACCCAAGTAAAGGTGGTCATGAATTAGTAAATCTTCGATGAGACCGAGGTCGATCCACAGGGAATTGGGATTAATAAAAAAATAGGTAAAAGAAAGAACCTTAAAGTGAAATGTGAAGCATACGATTCAAAGATTTATACCAAACTAGTATGAATTTAATAGGAGAAGAAATACTTTAAGCATAGGAATAGGAATTATTCATGCACAACAATTCTCAAATTCATGCAATCTGTGTTCATCTCAGCTGATTTCCAATGTAAACGTAGTTTACTAGAATATTTTACTTTAAACAATATAAGTCAATTGAACAGAAAATAATCAGCAACGAACCAGGTTTGTGAACTCACAGGAATCTTACAATTATTCCAGGCAAGACATCAACCTAGGAAATCATACCATTTTTGTGACGCCCCTAAAATCAGGGGTCCTTTGTCAACCCATTGATCACCCATTAACTTGTAGAATACCCATAAATGCCGCATAACCCGACACCATTACACAACATCCCCGTTACCAGGATCACAAAAGCACAAAATTTAGGCAAAGTCTCCCTTGTACCGAGCACTCCTAAACGCACAACATGAGTACACTTTGATCAAATGACCCATCCAAAGTCCAATATATAAAAATTAATCCTCATTTAATGTTCATTTATATTATTTGAACAAAAGAACCCAGGACCCATAAGCCTAGCCAAAAATTTCAAAATTTGAGAGTTTAACAAAACCTATCAGTAGAAGATGTGCAAGATCTACCGATAGAAAAAGCTACTGACAAAGTTCTACCGGTAGGTTTAGCCCACTGGAAAAGTTCTACCGTAAACCTTGAAGTTCCACTGGTAGGTTTAACCTACTGGACAAGTTCTACGAGTAAAATAGCTTGTCATTCTACCGATAGGTTTTACCAATTTTCGACCGTTTTCATCCTTTTTCAATTCCAATTCATTCCAACCTTGTACAACACCAACCTAACTCATATAAAATGACATTTTAAACAACATAAAGTTCATACGAGTTCAATTCAATCATTTACATACTATTAATGTCGAAAGTTGTCCACCGGCGCATATCCCGCACCTGAAATGTTATCCCCATAAAAGAGGAGTCATGCTCAATAGTGTATCTCCTAAAAAGACTATTCCCCAACCTAGATGCATATGAAATGTTTGCATGCAAATTCAATAAGTAACAATCATCCATTCAAGAATATGAAATTCAATGATGGATCATTTATGTCATGTCATGTTATGAGATGAGACTCACACATTCAACTCAACTCGAGCTTTTACCGGCTCCCATCTCCCATGCAATGTTATGAGCATAAAATTGGGCATTCCAATCCCTTGCCATTGATGTTGTACATCCAATAAAAAATTTTAAAATAAACCATGTGTCTTTGTTGGGTAGCGGAATTTTGGTGTGTCACCATCAGTTCTGCACACTAATACACTTTTTGGACTTTCACCAGTGGAAGTGTATAAACCAGTAACCAGATCTTGCACCCGAGGGAGTATCTAGATTTTCTTGCGATACCCGACATAATTTTTTCATGCAACCGTGCGACTTTGCCGAACCTTGGTCCAACTGTATTGAGTCCACTTATCAACCACCAAGGATAAAGTTTGATCCAACGACATGCACACACATCCACACTCATGATAAATGCCCACGAATGAGATGTTTCCCATGCTTATGCAAAGTTATATGTACAATTTTCAATTCTCATCATTATGCAACTTAGATCTCAATTACAATTTTAACATGTTCCATATGTCAAGTGCACAATATAAACATTTCAATAACCATGGATAATCACAATGTCAATATATCATATACATATACCAACATCAATCCCAAGCATGTTATTCCATAATCTATGCCAATAACACACTTAATTCACAATGGCACAATATAAACACATAGCATGCCCACATAACACAATTTTTCAAGAAATTATAAGCTAACAATTTCTACACACCAATTCAAGCTAGAATTGATTTTTACACATTTTCATACCCATTTCTTCAATTTAACAATAATAGGCAATTTTTATACATCTCTAACAACCTACTCATTCCGTATCACAACCCTAGGTTGGAAATAAACCTAGTTAGGGAGAAAATCCTACCTCTTGAAGCGTAAATCAGTGATGGGAAGCTCCAAGAACCCAAAACAAGCTCTAATCCATGCTCTCCCCAAAATTTTGTCCTTGCAATTTCACCCAAATTCAACCTTCTTGGTATGATTTTGAAGCCCTAGATGAGGAGAACAACTTTTGTTCTTGGCTCGTGTTGATTCGAGCAAAGTGGAGGAGTAGATCGTAGAGAGAAGGTAGAACTTCCCTCTCTTCTTTTGATTTTCTGAAAAATCTGATGGGTATGAGGAGAAATCTGATTTTTCTCCCCTATTTATACCCTTTAGGTGCTTGTTCCACATCGCCCCACACGTTCCCCATTCCTGAATATGATTTCGTCCCTAAACGAATAAATTTTGTCCCGGTTCAAGTTCAAAAATATTTTTATATAACATTCCTTTAAATTATTTTTCAAATTTCAAAATTTTATTCCATACCTCATTTTTAGGTCACGCGAAACTTAATTGCCTCGTAAAACGAATCAACAGTGAGGTCCGTTTCATCATCCGAATTCTAGAAAAATTTGAGTTTTCAACCCGTACCGTAATGCCAAATTATCATTTTACCATTTTTCATAAAAATTTAAATTTACCCGGATTTTACAATTTTATAGAGAACAATCCTTTACTAAAATTATTCTTTCAATCTATATGTGTGTGACGCCCCCAAAATTCGGGAATCCTTTATTAACCGCTGATAACCCATCAACCCGCAAAAATACTCGTGCTTGTTGCACATTCTGACATTATGCCAATCGTTTCCCCTTAATTGGGATTATAACCTATACGTGTACCCCGAGTTTCTTTAATTATTTAATCTTACTGAGGCCCAATGTGCCTCAATATACCTCATTTAATGTCTATTTGTATCATTGGGACTAAAGGAATCAAAGTCCAAGAGCATTGCAAAAGAATTTTCAAATTTCTAATTTTGGTAAAGAGTACCGGTACGCGTACCCTACTAGACAACGTCGTACTAGTACGGTTTGTCCAGATTTACTTGTTTGGCCTATTTTTCATTTCCAATCCCTTTCCAAACCTTTCCAAAATCAACCTAAACTTATAAAACATATATTTATGCTTCAACTATAGTTAGTACAAATTCTATTACAATCATTTATATGAGATTACATGCCCAAAACATAATTTTCGCAAATATTTTACAAATTTTGGACTAAAAGCCACAATCCGACCTTTCTTCACCCTTGAGACTCCAAATGAGGGTCGTCCATCGGTGTGTGTCCTGTACCTGAAATGTGAACCTGTATAGGCTGAGCCACGCTCAATAGGGTATCTCCTACATAGGCTACTCCCCACCTAGATGCATATGGAATGGCCACATGCAACAATCAACACCATTTTTCCGTTTCAAACAAGAATATGTGATTCAATGTTGAAATTCTATCATATCATGTCATGATATGAGATGGCACTCACTCATGCACTTTAACTTGAGCCCTCACCGGCTCCCACAACACAATGCAATGCACGTGCGTAAAACCTTCATCATTGATGAAGAACAACCAATGCTTGTTTTGAAATAAAAGTCTTAAGGCATAAAATCAAGCATTGTTGGATGTTACACATCCAAGAGTACATTTATAAATCAAAATCTTTAAGAAAATCTTGTGTCTTTGTTGGACAACGAATTTTGGAATTACACCGCCGGCTCCGTATGCCTAATTCACTTTTTTTAACTTGTACCGACAGAAGTAAATAAACTAATAACTGGGTCTTGCACCTGAAGGATCTTCTAGCCCTTCTTGTTATACCCGACACAAGTTTTTTCTTTCATGCTGCCGTGAGACTCTATTGAACCTTGGTCCAATGGTACCGAGCCCACTTTCCCTGGTGCGTGATTTAAAAACACGCAATCACCCACACTCATACTCATACAACCGTGTGGCTCAAAGGGAATCTTCGATCCAACTTTTCCGAGACCACATATCAATCACTAAGTATGGTGTTGATCAACCATGCGTACACACACTCCCACACTCATGCTCAGTTCTCTTGAATGGGATGCAACCTCATGCTCAATGCAATGAATGCGGAATGAGCAATTCAACCGGATAAAATCATATCTCATGGCAAGTTGTATCATATACATATAATCTCCCAATTTTATCACACCGTCAATATATCACTAAGCATATATCAACATCAAATTCATAAACATGTTATTACATAAGCTATGTCCCTAACATGTTTCATTCACCGAGGTACCACATAACACATAGCATGCCTATGTAACATTAAATGCCAAGAAATATCATAAGTAATCTCTATACCTCAAAATCAAGATAGAAATTGATTCAAATCATTTCTATACCTATCTCCCCTTTACCATAACGATAGACAAGTTATAGGGTATATATACACCTAACCATCACTTATGTATACCATAGGTTAAAAATGAATCGGAGTAGGAGGGAACTCTACCTCTTAAAGCGTGAATCGAAGAGTAGAGCTTCCAAGAACACCAATACCCCCATCTAAAACTTGATTTTTTCAAATCTCCTCCATTGGATCTTTGATGAAATCCTTCGTTCATGGTGTGGTTGCATAGCCCTCATTGACGTGATGACTTTAACTCTTGGCTCGACGAAATCCGACCAACTGAACTCCGTGAATCGAAGGAAGAAGTTTGATTTTCTCTCTTTTCTCCCTCTTTCAATCCAACGTTGAAGAACAGCTGAATATCAGCAGATATTTGTGCCAAATATCTGATTTTAGTCCATATTTATAATTATCGAAGCTTGGCTCAGATCGTGTCACACGCCCCTCACTTATCCGGGTCCGTTTTCGCTCCAAAATGATTTATTTCATCCCAGTTTAAGTTCAATTTGATTTTATTTGAAATTTAATTCAATTTTAAGAAAAATTTATAAATTTTTTTTGGGACCTTTGTGAGGTCATTCGACATTCAGTCGTCTCGTAAAACGTAAAAATTTGACTATCACAAAATTTGACAAAATTAGTCTGGGTGAATAAATTTTACGATACGAATCTAACAACAAAGTTCGTTGTGTGATACGAGTTCTAGAGAATACTTATTTTAATTTCGCATTATAGTGGCAAAATAACCATTTTGCCCTTTTCTGAAAAAATTCAAATTTACCTGGGTTTTACAATGTGAATCCTCCTAAAAAAAAGTCTATATGTGAAGAACAATAAATCTATAAAACATAGGTTACTTAATCATTGCATTCATAAAAGAATTGTCATACATTCATAAAACTAAATCCCTAGCTAGCAGTACAAAGGAGTTTACTCACAATCAGCCATGAGAAGAGAAGACTTTTACGTAAAGTTTTGTTTGAGGTTGATCTCACTATTTATATTAAATTGAAAATTAATTCTAAAATACATAAAAAGAATCCTCCATGAGTAAATAAGTACAGCACCAGTTAAACTAAGCACGTCTGAATGGAGTAACTGCATCTGAACGGAGGTCTTCATAATCCTGACTATTGACTTGGTAAACTTTGTAGAGTCAGGACAATCCTACACATTTAGAATTCTCATCAACAGCATCCAAACTGAAGAGTTGTGTCTGAAAGGACTATCTCCATATTGTTTTTTATACTTAGTCATTTTCATAAGATTATGAACCTCTTGCTCGCGTCCGAACTGAGGATGTGCTTCCGAATGGACTGTGGTATGTAGTTGGGCGTTCTCCTCTTTGTCATCAGAATCAACTAAATTCTCCTGTTTTACCTGATAAAACACTTAAAACCAAAAAATACCATCAGGCATGACATCAAAGTATTAAACCATATTTAATTCAAAATAAGTGCAATTTGTCATAATACACAGATAAATAAATGGTAAATTACATGATGAATCACACCCCCAACCTACATCTTACTAGTCCCTAGGAAGATTATCCACAAAAAAAAACCTAACAACTAAATAATCTACTTTCGTAGGACTCATGATTGCATTTAGCTTATGCAATAAGCCTGTAAACCCCTAGGTTTCTCCTAGTGGACGAGTTATAGTCTCGTGAGGGTTTCCAATGAAAATATTTACAAATAAAAATATGAATAAATGCATACCAAGTCAAATCATAGAACTACAAACTGCACACCAATATTTACAAAGCTCAATTATTTAGCCTATTACCATGAATATGTCAGATAACTCAACCAACAATCAAACAACTCAGCTACAATAAAAATATGAATAAATGCATGCCAAGTCAAATCATAGAACTACAAACTGCACACCAATATTTACAAATTACATTTGCAACTAAAATTATGTGTGGTATAAGGATGAACTTTCATAATCAGAGATTAGGTCAGAAAAATATTACCCTTCAACTATCAACTACTAGCATCATATCAATCTTAAGTTGTACACTCAATAAAAATTCACTCGGACTATACTGGTTATTTCCCTCATTTTGCATATATGAGTTGAATTATTGTAACAAGATAAAGTATGCTTGGCATGTTGAACATGCATTAATATCATATGCATTTGGGTTGGGAGGTATTTTCTATAGGAGATACCCTACTGGAATTCAGCTCACTCGCATTGTGAGAACATTTTTCAAGTAATCACGCTTCCACAAATAGTTCTCATATGGGTTCGGCTTGATGACGGAGTAGAAGTCTGAGTTTTCATTTTTGATGTAAAGATGATTAGGTCCCATTTTATCTACTTTTAAGTCCAATTTGGTTATGAAAAAACTTGCATATTCTTTTGAGTAAAGGCTTGTATATTGAGGGACCTTGTGTAATTATTCTTAGGTATATATTTACGTTTGAGACTCGTTGATTAATTTTTAATGCTTAAATGTTGGATTGGACCTCAAAATAGTCTTTGTGTTAGTCTAGAGCACAAGTTTAGTTGGGGTGGAGCTCTCCATATAAAGGAGACTCCGCCGAACTTTCATTGGGATGAATGTATTGGGTTAATTAATGAGGTTTAATGGGCATTAAGGACCCCCAAGATTTGGGACGTCATAGCTTGATATCAGAGTCTAGGATTTAGATCTTGCATGGGTCTTATGAGAAGTGAGTCCATCATTTTTCATTATGAAAAGATTTGGTTTGGGACATTACATTCACTTGCATTGCATATTCTTTATATGTGCTACATGTATGAATATATGTATGCTTGAAAATGAAGAATGTGGAAAAAATAAGGGATAAAAAAACTATAGCCATAAGGGTGGAAAAGAAGAAGGAAAGAAAACATAAATAAATTGGTAGGAATGAGGACATAACCTACCGGTAGGTTAGCTTTCTGGCTTGACCTACTAGTGGGACAACATGAACGAACTGGTAGGAAGGCTTTCTATTGTGAACCTACCGATAGGTCATACCTAAACCTACCTATTGGTCAACCCTCAATTTTGGAACATACTAGTAGGATGGTCATAAACCAACCGGTAGGACTGCCTTCTATTTTGGAATCTATCGATAGGTCAGACATAAACCTACCAGTAGAACGCCCCTTTATTTTGGAACCTATAGGTAGTTCAGACATAAACCTACCGGTAGGACATCCTTTTGTTTTGTTATACCGGTAGGTTGGACATAAACCTAACAATGGGTCAGCTTAACACTACAATTTTTCCCCAACTTCGAACGACCATAACTTTGGATACCGAAGTTAGAATTAAGAAATAAAGCTATCCTTTGGAAGGTTATGACGTCTATTTTAAAATGAAATAAATTTTGGACCCAAATTCTTAGCATCATAAGAATTATGTGCACAAGAATGAGGGTGTGTTCTGACATTAGCTTGAAACCAATTCGCTTATTCTATTTTTGGCATTATCATGACTTCTTCTATGATGCTTTGACAATGTTAATAGTTGGTGAGACTAAGTTAGATTAAATTGATATCTCTTGTGTTATAGATGGTAACACAGGGACGACCACAATGAAATGGTCTAGGGGGTGGTCAGAACAACTAACCACCACTAACACCACCCATCTATGATCAAGGAGCATTCATGAATGTCATGACTACCATGGTGGATTTTTTCGTACAAGTTAGTGCCAACATGGGTCAAGGAGGCTCGAGTAACCTCCAAAAGTTTAAGGCACACAAGCCATCTACTTTCAAGGGGGAAGCGGACTCAATGATCGCCAACCAATGGTTCCAACAAGGACAAGATTCTTAAGGCGATCGAAATCACGTCAAACGCCACAAAGATTAGGCTTGCCACCTTTTAACTCGAAGGGGAAGCCCACCAATTATGGGTATGGGCAAACTCATCAACGGACTTAGAGGTTATGATATGGGCCAAGTTCAAAGAGTTATTTATAAACAAGCACTTCCCTTCGCACTTAGATTAGTAGAGCCTTGAGAATTATTGGACCTTAAGCAAGGAATAGTGTCAGTCATGCAGTACGTGGCTAAATTCATCGAGTTAGCCCATTTTTCCGATGATTATGTGGCTACTAACGCGACAAAAGTGAGAAGGTTCGAGGATGGTCTAAATTTGGCCATATGGGGAAAGATAGTAGGTCATAGGTAGCAAGATTTGTATTCTTTAGTCAAGATAGCCATAGCCATTAAGAGGGAGATAGATGACACTAAGAGCATCCGGGAGGCCAGAGCTAAGGACAAGAAGAAAGAGGGTCAATCCTACAACACAAGTTTGGGCAAGAAGCAGAAGACCTTTATACCACAAGGCTCCCAGGGGCAAGGCCAGGTTATCAAGGTCAATTCCATTGTCAGCCTTCCCAAGGGGAAAGAATTTCAAGAGCTCACAAAATAGGGACCCAAGGATATGTTACATATATCATCAACCAGACCATTTGAAATGAGATTGTCCTTAGAGGTAGGATCCTAAAGTTATGGGACTTCTTAGTCCTAGTCATCAGTAGGATTTCAATAGAAATTTTTCATTCGTCCCTATCTCACCATGGGCCAGCTAGTTTCAGTTTCAAGGTGTTAGACAAGCGCCTACTACTTCACGTGCACAGACTCCTTAGTTTGGCCAAATGGGTCAAGGAATGGGCCAAGGCTTAGGACAGGGCTATCAGACCGGTACTTTAGGGAACCAGGGGTGAGTTTATGCCATCACTCATCAGACTCAGCTAGAGAACCAATCGATGATATAAGGCACACTTCTACTTTATCACTAATAGGCATGAGTATCATTGGATTCGAATGCATCTCATTCATTCATCTCTGTATATTGTGTGAAAGATTTAGGCTCAGAGGTTGAGACCTTAGAGGAACCTTTGTATGTGAATTATCTCTAGGATCTAGGGTTTGTATTGAAAAGATATGTTGGGTTGTTAGTTACACATCGGTGAGATTCAACTCACGATGGACATTAGGATCATGAACATGTTGGAGTTCAATGTCTTCCCTAGGATGAATTGGTTATTGACACATCGGGTAGTTATTGATTATGATCAGAAGAGCGTCATCGCTTATACTTTGAAAGGAATTTGTTTTAAATTCTAAGTAGAAAAGCACAATGCTTTACCCTAGGCCGTGTATTAACATACGTGGGCAGTTGATGGATTGACTTGCCCTTAAGGACAATGCGAGATAGGAATTGGGTCTACCTTGAGTATTTTGCAAGTCTGTTAGTGTCTTCCCAGATGAGTTATCAGGATTGACTCCACATCATGAAGTCAACTTTTCCATTGAGTTGCAACCTGGTGTATCCTCTATCTCTACGGCACTACATAGAATGGCACCAGTAGAGTTGAAAGAACTCAAATTTCAGTTGCAAGAATTATTAGACAAAGGCTTTATTAGGCCGAGTACCTCACCCTGGGGCGGCCTGGTACTATTTACCAAGAAGAAGGATAAGGACCTTAAGCTTTGTATAGATTAAAGACAATTAAATCAGGTGGCCATCAAGAACAAGTACTCATTGTCATGCATTGATGACCTATTTGACCAATTAAATGGAGATTGGGTCAACTCTAAGATATACTTGTGCATGGGGTACCATCAGTTGAAGATACGAGAGGCCAACATTCCTAAGACGACATTAAGGACTCTATATCGCCACTACAAGTTGACGGTCATGCCATTAGGGGTGACAAATGCTGCAGAGGTATTTGTGGACCCCATAAATAGGGTATTCAAACCCTAACTCGATCAATTTTTCTTAGTATTCGTGGAAAACATTCTTGTGTACTCCAAGATGAAGGAAGAGCAAGAACATCACTTAAGGGTTATTTTACAAGCCTTGAAAGATCACCAGTTGTATACCAAATTCAGTAAATATGAGTGTTAGTTAAAGCAGGTCAAGTTTTTGGGCCATGTTGTGTTTGCTACAGGTGTCTCAATTGACCCAAAAAAGGTTGAGGTAGCAATGAGTTGGGAGAGGCAAAAGTTAATTTCTTTGGATTGGCAGGATATTATCAAAGATTCATTGCAGACTTCTACCACCTATCAGCACCTATGACACGACTGACTAGGAACGATGTTAGATTTCAATGGGATGACTCGTGCGAGAGGCTTTCTAGGAGTTGAAGAGGAGTTTGAATTCAACTGCTATTCTGATTTTTCTAGAGAGGAGACAATGGTATATAGTCTATTGTGATGCCTCAAAGGAGGGACTAGGATGTGTCTTGATACAGTCCGAAAAGGTCGTAGCTTATGGTTCCCGTCAGTTCAAGAACCATGAGAAGAACTATCCAATGATGATAGAGTTGGCGGCTATTGTCTTTGCATTGAAGGAATGGTATCACTATCTATATGGAGAGTAATTTGAGGTGTATTTGAACCACAAGATTTTGAAATACATCTTCGCTCAATGAGATCTCAACATGAGATAACACCGATGTATGGAATACTTACAGGATTACAACTTCAATTTACACTTCATCTCAGTAAGGCAAATGTGGTAGCTAATGCTCTCAGCTAAATGTCACATAGAATCCTAGCTAGCATAGCTTTCCAAGAGTGTAAAATGATTGAGACTATGGGAAAGTTTGGACTGCACTATCAGGACCAGGCTTCGGGTATTATGGGCAGCTTGATTGTCACTCTGTCTCTACTCAGTAGGGAGATGGAGGCTCTAAGTTAGGATTTCAAAGTATTGTCCATCAGGGACAAAGTAAATTCTGGGTTGGGTAATGAGGGTTGACTATCCATTTCGATTGTAGTCTACGGTATAGTGGTAGAGTTCTTATTCCTCATTTGAATGACTTGAGGGAGGAGATACTCTAGGATTTTTATTGCTCTCATTTTGCCGTGCATCCTGGTGGCACAAAGATGTATCACAATCTTCACTGCCTACTACTTGAGTGAGATGAAGAAGTACATTGTGGATTTTGTGAGTATGTGTTTGACTTGTCAGCAAGTCAAGGCTAAGCACCAGAGATCAGTAGGGTTGCTCTAGCCACAAAAGATAGCAAAGTGGAAATGATAGCATATCACGACGGACTTTGTTACTCATTTGCCACTATTTACATGGGGACATGACGTAGTTTGGGTTATAATGGATGGGCTCATTTCTTAGTTGTATGGATGACCTTTACATTATAAGAATTTTGTAGACTATACATTTGGGAGATTGTTCGGTTGCACGGGGTGCCCATTTCTATTGTGTCAGATCGGGATCCACGATTCATAGCTCAATTTTGGGAAAGCTTCTGAAGGACTATGGGTAGGCAATTGATGTGGGGCATAACTTTTCATCTTTAGACTGAAGGTCAATCAAAAAGGACGATATATATCTTGGAGGACATGCTACGGGCATGGGACCTTGACTTCAAGGGCAGTTGGAAAGATCACTAGCCCTTAGTGGAGTTTGCCCATAACAATAATTATCAGGCAAGCACTAAAATGGTGCCCAATGAGCCTTATATGGGAGACCATGTCGTTCTCTGATTTTTTAGATGGAGGTGGGAGAAGGACCTTCTATAGGTCCAAACAATATATGGCCATTATACGAAAGTGACTTGATCCAAAATGTGTACACCCAAGTGCAGACAGTCAAGCTATAGTAATAATCCTGTTGAGTCCGCAGTCAAATCCACAGGGAACTGTTGTTGGTGTTTCAAAGTAAACAGTAGTAGAGACCAAATGATTGTAACCCTTGAGATTTGAGTTGTGTGGTGTATGGGGATTTCCTGGACAAAATATAGGATTCTTTTTAAGAAGGTTTTCTAAACAAAATATAAGATAAGCTCAAATGTAAAAGGTCACTCTTTAGTTCGAGGATCTGAACATGTAATTAATAATCCGATTTATTAGACTTATGCTTGATAACACAATTAACCCCTGTGTCAACAGCAAGTTAATTGGAAGAAAAAAGTGGATTGTGAGAATTAAGAGCATGGTTCTGATGTCTTTCTAGAAGTTAACAAGAATTGTCTATGCCGAGACTTAACTCATCTACAAACAAGCAAGTGCTTCTACAAGGCATCCAACTATGGCATCAATATTCCATTTCCATTCTTTAATTGAAGCACAATAATGGTGAAGATTGAAGGGTATTCATGAAGGTCTAGTCGAGGTACTTGCCTTGAACCGATGAATCTTTCTATGCAAGAGTTATCTATGTTACAAAAAGTACTCATGTTTATACAAAGGACCTTAGCTTTGCTAGATAAAATCAATCATTCAATAAGCAAGGGAAATATAAAGCATTAAGCATAATAAAAAAAGAATAGATATAACTTGCGGATAATTTATACATATTCATCACCTCTTACTAAAGAGTGAATGAGAAACTATTCACTCTTCATGGCTTTGGTAAGCTAGAAAAGTGAGTGATGCTCATCCCTCCAAATAGAGGATTTACAAGGTAAAAATAATAAGCGAAGAGCTCATCTTCGACGAAGAATGAGTGAATCGCGTTTCACCTTTCATGGCTTTGGCAAAACTCTAGAAAAGTGGAAAAGGTTCACTCCTTTAAGGGAAGAAAGACGCTCAAGCAATGAAAGTGAATGAAATAAATATTGAAAGTAGAAGAAAGCTAGTCACTTTTGGAGGGTTTTCTCCTCAACCAAAATATAATCTATCTCCCTTATGAAACTAATTGAAAGCCTAAGTCTAAGACTAATTCTATAAGAAGCTAAGAAATGTTGGTCCAATTTCAATCCAACTCTCCAAGCCAACTCCCTTGAAGTTTCCACAATGGGAGTATTTATAGGCAAAGAGGAGGGGCAATGAGTGTGAAAGAATAGTGCAAGGCTGCCAAAGTCCAAGTGAAAGCCAACCACTCTGCACCCAATCTGGGGATGACGTTTGAATGTTGTCTAGCGTTCAAACCCTGATTCTGTCTTTGCTTGATGGGCATTCGAACGATGTTTGGCGTTTGAACGCTGCTATTGTCTTTGATTAATGAGCGTTCGAATACCAGATGGGGTCTGATCTTCCAGCTCAAGTGGCTTGTGGTCATCTTTGAGAGTTATTTCCACACTCCATGTACAACTTGACTTTGCACTTAGCATCCTTCAATAATTCAGGACAACGTTCGAATGTGATTTGGCATTCGAACTTGGTACTCAAATACCTCAGTGTTTTCCATCTTGACTGTAACACGCCATGTCTCAGCATCCTGGTCCTCAAATAATTCAAGGGAGAGTTCGAACGTGAGTTGGTGTTTGAACGTTCTTGCTTTGTTTCAAGTTTCTCCAATTTTGCTCCGGGGCATACTAGTGTTGCATGAAAGTTTGATACTCATTGTCTTTGGACCTTTGTTCAATTTATGTCCTGAAATGTCATCATTTAAACTTCATCAAAGTATAATTAGCCTTAAAAAGGCATAATAATATGCTAATTTTAACTACTAATCACACCCTCAACCTAAATATTGCTAGTTTCTAGTCATACAAGAGCAGTTTAAATGAGATTTATTTACAATGCCTTTTTTGTAGGGCATCTGGTTGCATTTAGCATATGCAACAAGCCGTTAAACCACTAGGTTTACCCTAGCGGATGAGTGTTGTCTCGTAAGAGTTTTTAGTGAAGCTACCCACAAAATTCATTTTGAACAAATGTGTATATGAGAGATTAGTGGTTAAAGTAAGTTAGCATCGCGGTCGTTGGGACACCCAACCCTCAATTTCACTTTATCTCTATTCTATTCTATTTATTTATTCTATGCAAAAATTAGTATCTGTCACATTGATATTTAGAATTCCCGGTGTAGTAGGAATGATTATTCTAGTAACAAGAATTGTTATATAACAACCATTCCAATAATTGTTATACAACAACCATTCCATTTCACCACCTTCCATGGATAGCTTGGATTTCACAAACCTCTTGTGGAATGCTCTCAGCAAAAATTTCCTGTTATTATAATGACCTTTTCTCTCAAAGGGCATGTGATCATAGGATGGCCAATTGAAAAAATCACATGCACAATTAGTATGGGAGTGAAGTTTTCAGGAAGAAAACAAATCATGTTTGACATAATCTCATGGAAGAATATTGATGCAAACAAAGCAATACTATTTAACATACCTCGATTTTTGATTGACGACATACACATGCATCAGATTTGAGATCAATTAGGGCTTTTAATAGGTTGCAATGTGGCCAGAGGCTAGTGGCTAACAAAATGACGTCAATATTATTCATAAGCTATCCTTTCATTTATGTAGTGTAGCGCAACTCTTTCTAGCTTTTCAACATTTTGCCTAGAAATGGTATTTCTTTCTTTCATTGTTTTCACTTTCCTAGCAATTTTCTGTCTTTCTGTTTCTTTTCTTTTTCAATTGTTTCCACTGACTTTTTATTTTCATTGAACAGTAGCCACCATAGTTTTTTTTTTAATCTCTTGCATCTCTGTGTCATACTGATTTATAAGAGGGTGTAAGAAAATTAGATAGCAAAGGTATGTCAAGTATATTTCCTTGTGGCTTGGTTATCATATGGGTTACTTGAAAAATAAATCATTCATTGAAGGCTCAAGCATGGCTAACTAGGGATATAGTTTTGTAAAAGAAATGGCTAAGGCTCAAAATTAAATCAAAGAGGGCCTAAGATCCTTTCTCAAGTATGTACATATGTATGTGTCATATGAATAGATTCCATGTGGGAAGTGTCAATAGATTGCTTTTGTTGTGTCAATCAAAGCAAGTTTAATGAGATTATTGAACAATTGAGAGTGAAAGACCTTACTTGAGTAAATGTTGATCATATCTCAAAAGTATCGCAAAGCTCGAAACTTACCATGGTATTTTTAGTCATCTCCATTGATTATTTCAAGTTTCTCAAGGAATGTTGGTTATATATCAATTTCATTTTCGAGTCTGATCATCTTGTACCTTAAGAATAATGAATACCAATGTACATTTGACTTTTTAAGCATAGAAAAAATACCATTTTTCAAGGATATGTGGTGGTAAGTTTAGATTGCTAAGTTAGGTGTCAAACCGATCACGTAATTAATTACTTTAACAAACAGTCTCATAATCCACCTTTGTTCCATCATTCATTACCAATCAATATAATGCTAATTCTACGCATGCATTTAATAAGATAAAAGCGATAAAAATGAATCATTCATTTCACAACATAAGATAGTTTATCAATAAAACAAAAGGATTCAAATCATTCAGAAAAGAAGAAACTCATCCTCACAAACTATCAAGAACAGAAATCTCCCTCTCTCACTCTCTACTAGCTCCACTATCTCCACCAGCTCCACCCCTCAGAATGCTGAGAATCTCCTCCTACTGTCGGAGAATCTCAATTTGCTTGGCCTTGATGCAAGCATAATCTTTCTCAGTGATCTCCGAATGCTGGTGTTGGGAGCCTCCTGTTTCTGTGCCTAGTCTCTCTCTGCATCTAACTCTCTCTCCTCCTCCTCGTCTAGCACATCTTGTACCTCATTAACGCCTAAGGTACGGGGCATATCTTGTCTAGTCGCGGGGGCTCTAGTGTGACCTTGGCTTCATCGAAAAGAAGCCTTTTTAAGTGGTCTCATTGGCCTCTGTACCGTCATCTCTGGCCTCACCCTAATCTCATGGTCCTTGCACATCTTTGTGACCAAAGTGCCGAAGGGTAGCTAATTCTTCTTCACATTGCATCGCTTCTTTATCTCAGTCAAAATCAGAGAGGGGAGGTCATTGATTTGGCCCTTCCCAAGTGCGTAATGCATCCAGGCTATGTTGGGGAGGATCTTGTTCTTTCTTCTGATTAGGGCAAGGTTTGAGATCGCAATAAAATTCAACATTTTATACTTGTCAGTCAACTTCCCTTGGCAAAAGAATCTCTGCCCCGTCCATGAAAAAGTGGCCAACCCCGTTAGCTCTGTCCCCACAACGTCCTTACCTACTTTCTTCCTCAGGGGGGTTGGCTGGCCTTGGCACCCAGGGCACCTCTTTCCTTATCTCTTGGATGTATTCCTCATCCACATCAATATGGGTTCCCCTCATATAAGTTTTTAGCACCCTATTGACTATTTCGACGTTGGAGTAGAACTCCCACACCAAGTCAATCACGACTTCACCACCGTTTCTGAAGTACAACATCCACCCCTCCTCTCCATGTCCTAAAAAATACCCAACTCAGCAAACTCAACCAACACCACATCTAACTTATCGACTAAAACTTGGTTTTGGTAAAAGTTCTCATACCTTTCCTTTTTGAGAACCATGGAAAAACGAGTCTTGTCATATCTATGAATAATGGGTGGCCTCCCCTCTTGCTCTTCAACCATCTCCTCCATGAAATTGGGCTCTTGATTGATCACGTTGTGCCTAGCGGGAAGTTTCATTCTTGGAGGCATGACTTCTCAATTTTGGGAGCTTTTGGGTTTGAAAAGCTTAATTTCCATGGTGAAAAGGGTGAGAAATGGGGTGGAATGTGTTTGGATGATTTGATTTTGGGTGAAAATTAGAAATGGGATTTTGAGGCTTGGGTAGTGAAAGGTTAAGCTAGGATTTGGAGGTTTTCAAGGGTTTTGGACATTTTTAAAATGAAAAACGTTGGTAGTGAACGTTCAAACGTCACTAACGTTCAAGCGTGTGTAGAAGAATTTTAAAAGGATCGTTCAAACGTGAACCTGGCGTTCAAATGTGTTGAACTCCCAGTACTTTTGAGTTCTGTCAGTGACTAAAGTATTGTAAGCTCTTCTCATTTGAAAGTGCTATTGGCGTTCGAACGTAGTAAGCTCCCAGTACATTTGTGTTTTCATCAAAAACGAAAGTATTGCAAGCAGATGACGCTTGAACGTTACCTGGCATTCGAACGTCAAAGTAAAAATAAAGCATTTCTATGCAAATTTATGTACACATTAAAGGAAAGGTATACACACAAATTTGATCTAAAAATTCATGGCTTCTCAGGATAATTCATTACCCACACTTACGGTTGGTATTTTGGGACATTCTTACTCGGCCCAAATTTTCATTTTAGTCAAAAGAGTTTGTACATTTAACAAAAAAAAAATTTACACTTTTTACAAAAAATCGGACCCTTGGCTTTTATCTCAAAAACACAATTTTTCACAGTTTTGTTAGAAAGTAGTTTAATCCAAGTCGTCCTCTGTCTCCATGTCATGTGAACCATCAATGACTCTTTTAATTTCTTATCGCACAAACCGGTTAAACAAAGTATTATATTCTTTCATGTGAAAGACATAGCCACATTATTTACAAGCACCAAGTCTTTTAGCATGATGACGTTTAGCAAAAGTGCTTCAGCCACACAGTAATTTCGCTTATTGTTCTCGAATTTCAGTTTTTCTTACCAATCTTATTTTTCTCATGGTCACAGTATGTACATCAGATGGAAAAGTGCTAAAACTCCCAGACTAAACCAAAAAATTTTAACATCAATGATTTCTAAGTTTTAAGAATCACTATCTAGTTATTTAATATCTGTCAATCACAAAGACAATTGAAGATGACTCACAAACATAATTATCAATTTATACAAAATATGAGGCAAGGTTCGCAATATGATCAAAAATAGCAGCAAAAAAACAAAAAAAAATTATGGACACAAAATATGAACTATAGTTCTCACCCCCAACCTAAACTAAACATTGTCCCCAATGTTTTCGAATTTATCAGTGTATGGATCTTGGAGAAGAAGTTGAAAAGTAGAATATGTTCATCTGCCAAAACCGACAAATAAAACACAACAATTAATCATTTTTAGGGAGACATGGGTTTTTGCCAGGATGGAAACCCTTATGCGTGATTGCGAATAGAAGTAAGAGATGCATGTACAAATAAAGTAAACAAATGCAAATCATGAGACAAAGGACTAGGTCTTCGGGGTATTGGTTATAGATTTGTAGGGGCTGGGTCGTTTTTACTGAAAACAGAGAAAAATGAAGAAGACGAAGAATAAAAGGGAAAGGGGTGAGGGCCTTATAAAGGAATCCTCTCGGGTCGGGTCAGGTTGGGTTGGATTTTTCCTGACCAGACCCTTTTTTGTGTCGACAGACATGAATCTCAGAGGATTATATTGGTTCCATTAAAAGAATGGTTTTCACATTTTTAACAAAGTCCTCCAAAAATGGTTTCAACCGCTAACCATAGACAGTAAAGATATTACCATTTGATTAGTTTTCTACTTTCACTACTCCATGACCAAACACTTTTTTGACAATGTAAGGCCCAGTCCATATTAATCTCAACTTACTAGGAAAAAGATAGAACCTTGAATTATATGATATGACTTTTTGAGAAGGTTCAAAAAAACTTCCTCAAAATGTTCTTGTCATGAAAAAATTTTATTTTGGACTTAGCAATCTTAGCATTCTCATATACTTCATTCCTCAGCTCTTCCAATTCATTAAAGTAGAGTTTTCTTGAGAGTCCAGCCTTGTCTAGGTCAAAGTTCATTGCTTTAATGGCTAGGTATGCTTTGTGTTCCAATTCCACAGGTAAGTGACAAGGCTTGTCATAGACTAATTGATAGGGAGACATGCCCAAAATTATTTTGAAAGTAGTGCAATAAGCTCAAAGTGCAACAGTTAGTCTTAACGACCAATATTTGTGGTCTGAGTTTACCATTTTTTCTAAAATCAGTTTGATCTCTCAATTAGTCAATTCTGCCTGTCCACTAGTCTGTCGGTTATAAGGGGTTGCAATTTTATGAAAAATTAAGTACTTTTTCATCAAATTCTAGAAAGGACGATTGCAAAAATGAGGACCCCCATCACTTATGATGGATTTCGAAATTCTAAATTGGGATAAAATATTTTCTTTCAAAAATTTGATCATTGTGTGGTGATCATTATTTCGGCTTAGAATAGCTTCAACCCATTTTAACACATAATCTGCGGCCACTAAAATGTATAGATAGCCAAGAGAAAGGGAAAATGGACCCATAAAATCGATGTTTCAACAGTCAAAAATTTTAATTATCAAAATTGGGTTCAAGGGCATCATGTTTCTTTTAAAAATACTTCCCAACTTTTGGCGTCTATCATATGTTAGACAAAAGGCATGGACATCTTTAAAAAGTGTGGGCCAATAAAATTAACACTACATAATTTTTGCATTGGTTTTTTTTTATGAGAAATGGCCACCACATGCTTCAGAATGACAAAACGATATTACATTTCTGTTTTCATGCTCGAGGATGCAACGCATTACAGTACTTAAACACGTATGGTTCTTCCCAAAAAAAATTACGAACCTCCCTTAGAAATTTCTTCTTATCTATCAATATATAGGAAGGATGAAATGTACCAGTAATAGGAAGTTAGCAATATCAGCATACCATGGTATTTCCATGATGTGAACAGTTGTTCATTAGGAAAATTTTTATTAATTGGCAGTTCATCCTCATGAAATTCATACTTTAACCTTGACAGATGGTCTGTCACCGCATTTTCAACACCTTTCTTGTCCTTAATGATCATATCAAACTCCTAGAGCAAGAGTATCCATCTTAAGAGCCTTAGCTTGGCATCCTTTTTTGTGAGCAAAAATTTTAACGTTGCATGGTCAGTGAATACAATAACATAAGAACCGACAAGATAAGATCGAAATTTCTCTAGAGCGAAAACTACATCAAGCAATTCTTTTTCAGTTGTTGAGTAATTCATTTGAGCATCATTCAAAGTTTTGCTTGCGTAGTAAATTACATATGATTTTTTATCTTTTCTTTGTCCCAACACAGCACCTACAGCGTAATCACCCGTATCACATATCAATTCAAATGGCAGAGTTCAATCAAGGGGTTGCATGATTGGGGCAGAAATTAACATACCTTTAAGCTTGTCAAAAGCTTTTTCGCATACTTCACTCCACACAAAAATTACATCCTGACTCAAGAGATGACACATGTGTTTAGCTATGGTACTAAAGTCTTTTATGAATCTCCTGTAAAACCCTTTATGTCCTAAGAATGAATAGACATCCTTTACAGTCTTGGGAGCGGGCAAGTTTCCAATCAAATCTATTTTTGCCTTGTCAACTTTCATGCATTTTGACGACACAATGTGACCCAAGACAATGTCTTGTGTTACCATAAAATGGCAATTCTCCCAATTGAGTACTAGATTGGCTTCCTTACATCTTATTTCTCTAAGTTGGTCAGACACAAGTCAAACGAGTCACCATATACAAAGAAGTCATCCATCAACACTTCCAAAAAATTTTCAACCATGTCATTGAACAAGCTTAGCATGTATCTTTGGAATGTTGAAGGAGCGTTACAAAGTCCAAAAGGCATCCTTTTGGATACAAAGGTGTCATAGGGACATGTGAACGCTGTTTTCTCCTGGTCATTTAGTGATATCTTGATTTAATTGTACCTATAATACCCATCTAGGAAATATTAGAATGCATGGCCTACAATTCTTTTTAAGACTTGTTTAAGAAAGGGAAGAGGAAAATATTCTTTTCTAGTTACCAAATTGAGTTATTGATAGTCTATGCACATCTGTCATCCTATGACAACTCGAGTTGGTACAAGTTCATTGGCATCATTTTTTACTATTGTGATCTCAGACTTCTTGTGCACAACTTGGGTTGTACTAACCCACTTGCTATTGGAGATTGGAAAGATTATTCTTGCATCTAATAGCTTAAGCACCTTAGTTCTCATGACTTCCTTCATGTGAGGGTTCAATCGTCATTGCATTTGACGAGAGGATTTTGAATCCTCTTCAAGGTATATAGCATGATTGCAGATTAATGGGCTTATACCTTTCAAGTCAGCGATGGTCTACCCAATAGTGCTTTTATGGAGTTTGAGAACTTCAATTAGTTTAAACTCTTGCAAGTCCGTAAGCTTAGATGAAATTATCACTAGGTATGACTCGTCCTCTTTCAAGAATACATATTTGAGGTTAGATGAGAGCGATTTTAGCTCAGGATTTGGTGGCTTGATATTTGATGAGAGTGGTTTTGTACCACTTAATGATAGTTCCTCAAATTTGGGTGTCCATGTCTCAACAGGATAAGTAAGGCAACTTTGTGGATTTGGGTTATCATCTGCTGACTCAGTTGTGCTAGGGTCTAAACATATATGATTCAACAGAGATTTCACCAAAGGTATCATTCACAGGTTCATAAACCAATGATTCAATGGAATTTATTTCTCTTTCTTCCTTGTCCTCTTATGGGTGTTTGGCAATACTGAAAATATTCAGCTCAAGAGTTATATTCCTAAAAGTCAATTTCATAACTTCATTCTTGCAATTAATTAATGCATTGGAGGTTGCTAGGAAAGGTCGACAAAGAATAATGAGAATTTAGTTCTCTATATGCATTGTTGGCTGAGTATCTAGAATAATGAAGTCCACAGGGAAAACAAAGTTGTCCACTTGGACAAGTACATCTTCAATAATGCCCCTAGGAATTTTGACAAATCTATCTGCCAATTGGAGTGTGACACAAGTGGGTTTAAGTTCACCTAGACCTAACTGTTGGTAAACAGAAAATGAGAGCAAATTGACACTTGCCCCAAGATCGAGCAGTCTTTGTTCTATTATGAAATTTTCAATGACACATGACACGGTTGGATGCCCCGGATCCTTGTATTTTGGAAGGGTTTTTTGTTGAAGTAAGGCACTGGCTTATTCCGTCAAGAAATCTATTTTTTAGACATTTTGGCTTCTCTTGGTTGTGTGGTCTTTCAAAAACTTAGCATAAGATGGAACCGGTTTGATTACATCTAGAAGTGGGATGTTTATCTTTACTTGCTTAAAACCTCATAAATTTCTGTTTGGTTGCTCACCTTCTAGATTGTTTTAAGTCTACGAAGGAATGGAAAAGGAATAGGGCATGAAGGTTCTTTTCCTTTGATGGTTCTAAGTCCCATTCAATCATTGGTTTAGGCTTAATTGGTTTAGTGCATGGGATTGTCTCAGGTCTTGGCCTTGGAATCAACATGTTTCTGATTGTTTTGTTAATCACCTTGTCACTTCTCAGTGTTGGGTTTGATCTTATAGGGTTTCTATTATTGGATGATTTTTTCACATGAAATTGGCCTTGTGGGGATTTTGGTTGGGCAGGAAACTTGCCCTTCTCGTGTGTGCTCATGGATTGGGTCAATTTTTTGATGTGGCTTTTGATATCTTTAAAAAATTGGATGGTCTGGGCTTTGAAATTAGTGAAAGCCTGTGTGGAATGGGTGTTGTAGTTCATTTGGGGTTGCATAAATTGGTTTAGTGTATCCTCAAGGCTCCTCTTGTATGGTGGTTGGTATGGTTGATATGTGCGAGGACCTTGAGGTGGTGGTTGTGAACCTTGTTGTTGGTTCATGGGAGTTGGTTATGTTTCCTCCAACTAAAGTTCGAGTGATTCTGTCACCCTGGATTGTATGTTTCAGAATATGGGTTAGAGTAAGGCTTGTTGAAGTTAGAAATTGCATTTGTTTGTTCCAACAAGACCTCTTTGAATGTCGGAATGGTAGGACTCTCCCCATTCTGATGGGGAGTGTTGTATATCTTCGAAAGACTGGATGGTCCGTGCTTTGAAATCAATGAAATCCTGTGTGAAATGGGTGTTGTAGTTCATTTGGGGTTACATAAATTGGTTTAGTGTATCCTCAAGGCTCCTCTTGTATGGTGGTTGGTATGGTTGATATACGCGAGGTCCTTGAGGTAGTGGTTGTGAACCTTGTTGTTGGTTCATGGGAGTTGGTTATGTTTCCTTCAACTGAAGTTCGAGTGATTCTGCCACCCTAGATTGTATGTTTCAGAATATGGGTTAGAGTAAGGCTTGTTGAAGTTAGAAATTGCGTTTGTTTGTTCCAACAAGACCTCTTTGAATGTCAGAATGATAGGACACTCCCTAGTAGGGTGTCCTGTCAGGGCACAAATCACACACACTTGTTCTGTGGGAGGGTCAACATTAACTTGATGTGCCTTTTTAATCTCTAAAGCTTCAAGCTTTCGAGATAGGGTGGACATTTTTGCTCTTAGGTCATCATTTTCTTTCAAGACATACTTACCCCCTTGGAAAGTAGATGGTCTAGCTTCAACAATGGTAAGAGAGGTTGAGTCCCACATATGAGAACTATTAGATATGGTGTCAAAAAAATTGAATGCCTCATCCGGACTCTTTCCCATGAACTCTCATTAAGTCATCATTTCGACAAACTGATGTAGTCTAGTGGGCAAGGAGTCATAGAAAAATCCTACCAAAGTCCAATTCTCAAAAGCATAGTGTAGGCGGGATTGGAGAAGATCTTTGAATCTCTCCCAACATTGGTAGAATGTTTCCACTTTTTTGACCAAAAAATTCATAATTTACCTTACGAGTGCATTGGTACGATGTAAGGGAAAAAACTTTCTGAAAAATTAATTCTGTAATGCCTGCATGTTAGGTATTGAAAGAGTTTTTAAAGAATTTAGTCATTGTTTAGCTTTGTCCTTTAGAAAGAAAGGAAAAAGTGTCATCTTGGCCAGCTTAGTGTTGTCTTGAAATGTTTCACATACTTCCTCAAAATCTTTTATATGCACATATGTGTTTTCAACATCGAGTCCATGAAATACAGGTAATAGTTGCACTGTCCCCAGCTTTACAGCAAAGAGGGGCGTATTTGCAGGAAACACAAAACAAGAGGGGACACTATTTCGTGTGGGATTTAAGTAATCCCACAAAGTTCGAATGTTAGTCACTTCCCCCTCTCTCATCGGAACTTTTTCTTGTCTCTCATTATTTGTCATACTATTTTCACAAAAAGTCTGCTACTGATCTAGGTGAAGATGGTTCAGTTTGATTCACAGACCCAAAAGATTTTGTCAACAAATTTTGGTATTGAGGAGCGTCCTCAGACATAAAAAAAATAAAATAAATTATTCAAAGTATATCGAAAATCTATACAAAAAGAAAGGTCTTTTTACCTTTTACTTTAAAACACCTTTTATGGCTTCCCGGTAACCGTGCCAAAAATTTGACTTGATCTGAAATGTGTACACCAAAGTACAGGCAGTCAAGCTGTAGTAATAACCCGGTTGAGTCTACAATTGAATCCACATTAATCTCCATTTTTTTCCTTTCTCTTTGCCCAATTGAGTCAAAATCTCCAACGCCACCATCCATAACCCATCACAACCACCAACCACCGCAGCTGCCAACACAACTTTAATCAACCAGCCCACAAACCACCATAGCCACCACCCAGCCACAGCCACCACAACTACCAACCACCCCAGCCACAATCAACCAACCAACAAACCATTATAGCCACCACCTAACCACCCAGTCATCCAACCACAAATCACAACAGCCACCAACCAACTAACTAGCCAACAACCACTATAACTACCAACGTAGCCACAAAACATCGTAGCAACTATGTAGCCACCCAAACCACAAACCACCACTTAACCACCTAGCGACAAAACCACCAGATTCACAGTGGAGAGGGATGATTTCGATGGTAGTGGATTTCGGTTTTAGTGGAGTTGAGGGAAGCGTATGGGTGGGTTTCAGTTTCAGTAGGGGGTTTGGAGGGATTTGAGTCTCTATTCAGTTGATGGGGAGGAATTTTTGGTTTTAATTGAGGCGTGGAAGGGATTTGGGTTTCAGTTCAATGAAGGAGGGATTAGGGGTTGAGGGAAATGAGGGGTGGATTTCAGAGAAGGTGGGTTTTTATTGAAATTGGATTTTTTTTCTTTTGATTTTTGATATTAAAACAAGGGTAGTTGTGGATTTTTGATTAATTTCAGTCAATTTTAATAGTGATCAACTAATGATAAACGTTAATTGAAAATTATTTAAACATTAAGGAGTAATTGTTCAATTTTAGAATTTGAAGGGGGCAAATTATTCAATTTTAACCAGAGGGTCCTGATTGAAACAAGACCCAAAGTTTAAGTGGACATTTTGTAATTAACCCTTAATAGAATTCTCCCAAGGTCTATTGGGTCTTTGTGGAACTTAGCAAATCTTTTCTTTCTCATTTTATTGGAGGGAGAACGCATAGAAGCTTGCCACCTACTTTTTGAATCTCAAGCAAAAAAGGGAGAATCACTTCCACAGTTCATATCAAGGTTCATAGAAGATTCTTTATAATTAGACAATGTTGATAATGAGGTGGTGTTGATTGCCCTTATGAGAGGACTTCAAGGCCTCATGTTTTCACTTTCTAAGGCTCCATCTACAAGTAGGGCATAGCTCTTTTCTAGAGCTTAGAGCCATATGAATGCGGAGGATGTCTTAAATGCCAGAAAAGGAGTGGAGGACCGTCTTTCTAAAAAGAAGCGAAAAGATAAGGAGAAGCCTAACAAGGTTAACACTTCTAAAAAAGGTAAGACATACCATGTGCCTGCAAAAGAGAGATTAGGACCTTAATTCCCACCGTGAAGGTTTCAAGGTTATACCCCTCTCATCGCCTCGGTTGAACAAGTTCTTTTCCAAATACATGACGATAATGTTTTAAAATGGCTTGTAAAGCTCAAAACAGCTCCCCACAAGCATGCAAGAGATGAGTATTGCCGATTTCACCACTATCATGGCCATGACATAGAAGATTGTATCACCCTCAAGGATTATATAGAAGAGTTGATCTGATGAGTCCATTTGGGGAGGTTTGTGGACAGAAATCATAGAGAAGATAGAGGTCCCCTTCAAAACCTCGCTAGCATTAACAGCCGCTAGGGGAGTTAGTATGTAGTTTGAAGAAAACACTATATGGTCTAAAGCAATCACCACATGCTTGGTTTGATAAGTCCAGTATTATTGTACTTTAGTATGGTTTTCACATTCTATTTCAGATCATTTAATGTTTATTATTTTGATGACATTATTATTAGTGGTGATGACTCAGATGGTATTGTCCACTTTAAGATTCATTTGGGGAAACAATTTCATACCAAAGACTGAGGCCTTCTTTGGTATTTTCTTGGCATGAAAGTTGCTAGGTTGAAGAAAGGTATTAGTTTCTGTCAACGAAAATATGTATTGGATTTATTGTCTGAAATTGGTATTCTTGGTGCACGTCCGTTGATACTTTCATGCACTCCATGATTAAGTTGGATGCTATAGTGGTGAAATTTTTGACGATGTTGGGAGATATTGAAGGTTGGTTGGTAAGTTAATTTACCTTATAGTTACCCGACCTGATATTACTTATGTTGTTTGTTTGGTTTGTCAGTTTATGTGTGTTCCTCGTAAGCCTAATTAGGAGGCTATTTTTCATATTCTTCAATTTCTGAAAGGAGCATAGGATCAAATATTATTATATTGTCCTTTATCCTTCATAATTGCTACTGATTTTTCTGATACTAATTGAGCAAGTAATCGTATTGATAGATGATCTACGTCAAGTTATTGTATATTTATCAGTGATAATCTTGTTTCTTAGTGTAGCAAGAAATATAATGTGGTTGCACATTCGAGTGTAGAGGTTGAATACATGGTCATGACTCATATTACGTGTGAGATGCTGTGGGTTCGTTTACTACTTTGTGATATGAGTATCAATGTGCTCTCTCTTATAGAGGTGCATTGTGTCAACTAAATAATTATTTTCATTACCACCAATCTAGTATTACATGAGAGGACTAAACACATTGTCATGAATTGTCATTTTCTTCGAGATCTCTTGATACAAAAGAAGATTATCACACTCTACATCAAGTCTAATAATCAGTTGGGTGATATCCTTACAAAACCATTGACTCGATATGTTTTTAGTAGCCTTTATTCTAAAGTGGACATTTTTTATCTTTATATTTTTGGAAGGAGTGACATACTTCTTATTTATATTACCAATAGTGTAGAGTAATATTATCTATAATATAAAATATGATAAATTTCAGTAAGCCTATTTGACAGTCTCAAATAGATTCATCTAACAACCATTAACATCTCTCTTAAAATCTTTTACATTGAATTTTCTTTCAAATCCATCATTTTTCACTTATGTTGTACCATGTTTTCAGGGACGAATTGTCGTTAGTAATTATCATAATATTAATTTACTATTAAAAAAGAGATAGGGCAATATATACACCATTATTCCTCTCAATCTCTTTCCCTTCTCTCTCTTCCTCTCCTTTTTTTTTTTTTTTTGCATAACCCTAATGTCAAAATTACCTTTTTAACTGTTTGGATAGAAAATTAGTCACGCCTTATTTTGAGTTGCTTACATGGATACATTGCTTCCTAGGAGCGCATACTATTTGTTAATCTTCTGTTTGCTTTTCTCAAAGTTGGGCACCGGCTTAAGCACAATTATCTGCTGTGGGGAAGAAAAAATGATGTTTCAATATATTGGCCACATCTAGTTTGTTGCACTTGTGAAACTTTTTTTGCGTTGTTTAGTGGGTATTTTACTTGGACACCCTTTTTGTTAAGTATTGCATTTTTTTTGGGTGAATCCTTAAATGCTTGCGGTGTTTCTGGTTGTGTTTTCTTTTGGGTTTTTATATGCGAAGTCTTTCAAATGCTTATTTAAATTCTTTGATTTGCAATTTGCAATTTGCAGGTCATATGACCTCCAGCTTAGGGGATTTGGGACAAATGAAGTTTTGGACTCAATGAGTCGTCTGAAAATAACTTCGAGATTGAAAGGGTCTTTTATTTATGGGGTAGGAAGGGGGAAGGGAATGGTATTACATTTCAAATATTGAAGGACATGGAAGACATAAGAGATGAAGCAGGGCCAGCAGAGGTAAGGCCTCCTAATGCTGCGTGGTGGCCTTCAGATTTCATTGAAAGATTTGGATCTGTTTCTATGGACTCTAAAGAAGAAACTCCGAGTCATAATGAATCAAGTAGCAACTATGAGTATGAGAGGTTTTCATCTCAGACGGCGTCACAGATCCTCTGGAGCACTGGAATGCTTTCTGAACCAATCCCAAATGGTTTCTACTCTGTTATACCCGTGAGCACTGAGCACTAATACTTATTTGTTATACTCGCTGATAAATTGTTGATATTATTGTTGCTGCTGCTTCTTTGTTATTATCCTTTGTGGATCTGAGCCATTTGAGATCTGCAAGTGATTTGCCATTACAGAAAAAATTTAGCTGCTTTTATCTCAGCATCTGTAAATGCAGTTTGTGGTTGTTTCATTCTCTTGGGGGG
>CM042197.1:17254122-17271415 GCA_023539305.1 Ilex asprella | reverse complement strand
TCTTTGTGCTTCTTTTGCAATTTTGGAAATGGAGCAAAAAAATCAACTGTTGAAAGTAGAAAACGATGAAAAACAGTGAGAAGTGCAGCACCAATAAATGCGGAAATGCTTAATCTGATTTTGAATACAAACTCTCTCACTAAGATGGAACTACTGTTGAATGCAGAAATGCTGGAAATTTTGACAGTTGACAGACATCAATTATGGTGTCATAAGCTTACTTGTATTCTATGCTTTCGGAGTATACTCATATTTACTATTTGGATGGCAATGTATATTTTAATGAGGTAAAAATCTCTCTGAAATGACAATTCGCGCGATAATAAAGAAATAGCTGTATTTGTTTCCTAGCTTGGTCAATTCGCGCTAAGCATGCTTGGACAACATGAATTAAAATAGTCATACATAGCTTACCCCATGTTATTATGTTTTGTGGTAAATGACATAACGTGTAATTGTACATGATTTCACATGCCTCAATGGTATGTGCTTCAGGTAACCATTGACGCTGAACTATTGACGATGTCCCACATTTTAGGTTTTGGAAATCCAACGTTCAAATGGAAAATGGTGTTTCCAATGAAGAAAACTGGAAGTTTAATCACAGTGTAGTTCCTGTGACCCCAAATCATGTTGGATATCCAGAACCTACATCCATCATTGTATCATTTCAGTGTTGCTTTTGTTGTTTCTGTGCCTTCCATTTCCAAATTAATGGCATGTGATTTTGTGCAGGAGAAAAGGCTCAAAGAACAATTCGATAATATCCCTACTTTGGAGGAGCTTAATGCATTGGGGCTTGAGCGTTTAAGAGCTGATATCATACTTGTACATGCAGAGAAAGATAAGAAACTTTGTATGCTAAAGCAACTGATTATGGCGCTGGTGAAAGGTTTGACCTCAAATCCTGCAGCAGTGATAAAAAAGATTGCTGGATTGGTGAGAACCCAACCGTAACCCTCCTTTATATTTGGAGCATCTTATCATCATTAGAATTCTGTAAACCACCTATTTGTATTCTGTTAATTAGTCTATTTTTTTCTTTTAGGATTGTGTCTTTAATCCGTTGTGTTGAAATTATTTAAACATAATTTTTGCCACCTATTCTTTTCTTTAGTTAGTCGCCTCTTTCTTGTATGACAGCGTTTTTCATCAATGGTTCCATATATGAATTCATGAACTCTTGGTTGTTATCTACAACTGACAAAACATGTATCACCTCTGACAGTGAATGAATTGGGACATGGACACGGAAATACAAAATTTTTCAAAAAAGTAGGGCATGGACAAGTTACATATTATGCCTTTTAATTATATATATGTGACACACTTACACCCTCACCACCCACTCGCATCTCCTCTTTCAATCCTACCTCTTTGATCTGGTAATCTCGTACTCAAGAGATCAACCACTTTAAATATATAAATATCATGTGATAAAATAAATATATTGAGATAGTAATCATTGAATTCATCCCGGCCTTTATTCTAACAATTCACATCATGATATCAAATAAAAAATACAATTTCACATATGTCGATACACAATCATTATAAACATATAACATCTATAATTCAACTATCAATGACTATTGCAATTTCCATTTAAAAAGATATCTCACTTTGTAATTCTAATTTTTATCAATTTCAAAGAGTCCCAATTTCATAATCCCATTTTTTATCACATTACTTTCATATAGAAAGCTTATTCCAGTAGCCTTCATTTGTGTCCGAAATTATGTTATATTCATGTTATGTGTTCATTTAGCGATTGTAACCCTTTTTATATTATGCCTCTGATCCGTATCTCTTTAAAATTACAATAATAACTTCCTTAATTATCAAGTCACTTGACAGGTTTTTAAAATTTTGAAAAAAAATTCAAAATGTGTCTTCCAACGTGTCCTGCAAAAAATTTAACAATTAAAAATTGGACTCTCATTTTAGCGTGGCTGAAGTGTGTTCATTTTCAGACGTGTTTGATACCGATACTCTGATCAACATAGAGTGTCCGTGCTTCCTAGGACTAGCAAGGGTTGAGCAAAGGTGATACATGCTTTGTCTGTTATATAAAACCACCCGTTTATATGATAGGTACTCTTCTTCTTATTAGTGCTGTGGGAGATCTATGTACTCTTGCTTATTAGTCTTGTGGGAGATCTATGTTGCGCACTTATCAACCCGTATTATATTCTAACCCAGGTAACTTCACACAAGCACAATTTTTTTTACCATGGTTAGTGTTTACTGTAGTTAAAATATAAGTATAGTTAAAATATTTAATGTTGTTAATGTATTTAACGTGGTTAAAAGGTTAAAAATCTAATTTACTATAATTCAAAAGTTAAAATGTAAGTCAAAGATAAGCCATCAAATCGAAACAATCTGGGCTGTTGTTTGAGTTTGTTGGGGTATATTCTAATGAGCTAACTATTTTATTATATGGATGTTTGTTCATATTCTTTTAGTGGATGCATTCAATGCTGCTAACTATTTGGGTGGTTAGATCCCATTTACTCTTTCTTAGGTTGTAATATGGTTTGTAGACGTGTGTAAAGAGACAAGCAGATTGCAGGTCAAAGCTTGGCTCTAGCTGATAGGCTAGCAGTAAGCTTAGCTGCAGGAAAGCGCCTATGAGTGGGTAGCATGAAATTTTAGTAACATAGCTTGATCAAACTGAAATCCCCTATCTATTTGAAGCCCACTCTGCCATTTTTAGCTAGAATGCTAGTGTATTACGTGCTTGGCAGGTAACAAAAGAAAATTCATTCTAGAGGACCATATAGAGAGAGAGGGAGAGAGAGAGAGAGACCATTATACTTTGAGGATTGGGATGCTAGTCTCATATAAATATGATCTGCAAAAAGAAAAAAATTGTTATCTGAAAGTCTGGTGGGGCGTTATCTGGTTATAATTGAGTATGCATCAACCAATTCCCACTCCCATTCCAAATTGCCAATGAATTCTGAGCTTCTACACCATCCTGTTGAATGACGGAGTCCTGTAAATGTCACCCTGGCCTTTTTAATATGCTGGAATGTTAAAAAATGTGTGTAATTGTCATGAAGGGGCTGATTACCACACCTTGTATGATGAATGATCTAATCTTGTGGCCATTACTGACCCCTTTTGCCAAATGCTTCAAGAACTCAATCTGTCCACCTGTGGCGGACCCAAGGGCGACTCTACCAGGGGTTCTCACTTCTTTGGACCTCCTACGACAGTGTTCCTGATCCACTCTTGCGGTCTATCCTCATCTTTGCAAGTTCTGTCCCTATCATACACCTAGGCCTTGTTCCGGAAGGAGCTGTGTTAAATATTCTCAGCTTCTTAATCCCCAATGCATCCCCGCTTTGGTCGGATTGCAGACTCTTTCTTCCCACTGACTGATATTTGGATGCCATCTCCTTTCCAATCCATGAAAATTACCATCTAAGCTTGTAAAGCTGCTTCTCCATATAGGCTGGAGCAGGAAACAAGTGTGTAAACTATGTCAGGAGGCTAGAGAGTGCTAGTTTTAAGAGATGAGATTGAATAGAGATGTTTGATTCTGTGCAGTTGATTGGCATGTTAGCAGCAGAATGAGTGAAAACATGGATGGAGATTCTATGGAAAGATTTGTGCACCACAGTTGGACTATGATTAAGTCATATTGAAATGTTAGATTATGATTCTGGTCTATCCCGAATGGCTTTGTTGTGTATTGTGCTATAAGGATAAGAATTCAAAGATGTTCTCTTTGATACATGAATTTTGCATTGTATGTAGTGATACTCTCACATGCCATAAACTTGGAGAATTTTAAAATAGCATCTGGTACATATATAAGCTCGATTATGTGATGGGGACTGGAAAGGAATTGGATGAAGTTTGGAATTGAAGATTTGGATTTTCAATCTATTTTAATATTATGTCATAATAAAAATTTGTTGGGTTTATTTTGGTATTTAGAATTTTTTGGATTTTATTAATCAGTTAGGAAGCATCTATTTAATAAGACTGTTTGGATAGAATGTAAGTAGGAAAGTAATTTATGTTTTGGTGGGGGACTACATAATAAGTAATGAGATACCCTATTTTTTCAATTCAGTCTGAAGTTCGATGAGAATTTGGTTGACAATGGTGTGCATTTGTTGACCTAATCCTTGCGAGGGCTCTGTAAATCCCTTTTTTTTTTCCTTGCTTCTATTTTCTATTCTTCACCTTCTCATTCTACCTCAGCAGGTGCCTTAAATCTTGTTTTTCTTGTACATTTTTATGTATACTTTGTGCTCATATATTAAACACAATGTTAAATGCCTTTGCTAAGGTTTTGGGTGGAAAAACATGACAAATTTCCATGTATTAGTGGTCACAAGGAAAACTGTTTTCTGCTTATGAGTATGGGCCTAAGGGCCATGATGGGGTTTGTTTTCTTCATTTATTAAGCAGATTTATTGGCTTCCTATCAGTGATGTAAATAAACATTAGGGTTTTGGGCTGCGATAGAAAGGCAAGAAGCTTTCGTGACTTAGTTAACTTTCTCTTTAGTGAATTTTCTTCTTCCTTGCTTCTATGGACGAAGGACATAGGATGCTTTCACTTTGTTGTCTCTTATTCAATTGATATTTGAGCTGGTATTCCATGTTTGAGTCCTGTTATTTTCTGAATAGGTGTCTGATTTTTATAAACGGCCGAATGTGGAACTGAGTCCAGCAAAAGCTGCACTGGACGAAGCATCTCAATTGTCTGACAATCGAGGTGTCCAGATGCTGGGGCAAATAAAGCATGGTTCATGTCGTCCTCGAGCAATTTTATTCAAAGTTCTTGCGGACACTGTAGGTCTTGAAAGTTGCCTAATGGTGGTAAGCTTCACCTTCCATTGGACCAATATACTTCAACTTTTTTATTTTCATTATTCAGTATTTTTAGATAGAAGTTTTGTCAGTTCCATTGGATGAACTGGCATGTGTTATACATATGTTTGATTGCTAACCACCATATCAGATTCTTAAAGCCATGCCTTTTGCTCTTCTCCTGCTGTGGTTTTTTGGTTTTTATTTTAATCAGGGGTTGCCTAATGAAGGAGCTGCTGACTATGTAGACTCATATAAGCACATGTCCGTAATAGTTTTCTTGAATTCCATGGAACTGTTGGTTGATCTCATGCGGTGTCCTGGTCAATTGATACCCCGATCTACCAAGGCAATTTTTATGACCCATATTTCTGCTGCTGGAGAAAGTGATTCTGCAGAAAATGACTCCTGTGATTCGCCACTAGAGCCGAACAGTCCACTATATGGCTATTCAGAGAGAGTCGATCCTGAGAGGTTGGCAGATAATTATTCTATCTTAGTTATAATATATACTTTGAACTTACCTGTTTGTTAGTTTCACGCTGCTGTTGTATTGAAAAACTGAATGTCAACCGATTAGGGTAGCTCAGATGTTAGGGCTTTACTCAAGGTCCCAAGTTCGATTCTCGCAAGAGACACCCTTGTTGACCTAATGCGTGTGGTTTGCGACTGATAACGTTTGTAGTTTCTGTAGCAACCGTAAGTATAAAGGCTGCGTGGTTGAGACAGTTCCCACTTATTTAAAAAAGAAAGAAAACCAAATGCCAGAAATTTCTCTTGGGAGTTACTTTCCATAAGTTGCATGATACTTCAGTTGATGCCTTCTTTGTAAAATTGGTTTTGTAGTTATTACTACTGTTTCATGTACTGCAGTACTGAGAAAGATGACGGCCTCCAATACCAGCGGAGATTAGAAGCATCTTTAAATGTGCAAGGGCCTTCTTTGAGGAATATGATGCTGCGATCCTCCACCTACATGGACAGAAAAATGAGGTAATGCTGGTATTCATCTCGACTATTCCAACTTTGGACCGAAACGGCATTTGAAATCACTTAGTTCCTTTTTATTCTGTTTGAGTTTGTTGTTTGTTTCTGACCTTTTTGGAATGTTTATGTGAGCGGGTTGTCATTGAGTATTTTTCACTGCCTCAGTTTATCACATAGCGAACCCAATGTTGCAGCTACATTTTGGCGGAGGAGCCGCAGAAAAGTCATTGCTGAACAACGGACTGCAAGTTCAAGGTTTTTCTAAATGTTCACGCAATATGTTGTATTTATATGACATCTAACAATTTATGTGGGAAATTAATATTTAATTTTTAACTTAGTAGTTTAGGATTTGTTATATTTGATTATTTATGATGATACTGTCAACAGTGCATATTTTGAGTAGGGGTGCAAAAAAAAATCGAACCAAACCATGTACATGACTATGTTTGTTCATGAAGAGTGTTCGGGATTGGCTCGGGCTCGTGATGAGCTTCAAACATCTTGTTCAAGCCCTACTGTTAATTTATGTCCAACTTGGGGCTTCATTTATCTAGTTGATTAACAAATCGAGTTCGAGCTTAAATTCATGTTTAGACCTGTGTGCAAGTTCAAGTTTGACTCGTTTATACATACACGTATGTTGTACATGTTAAAGACATAATTTTGTATTCAATGATCAAAATTTCGTTTTGGTGTATTATTTCGATCACTTAGAAAATTGAAATGTTTCCGTCTCAACCCATTTTGGAAATATAATGAAAAAAATAAAAAAATAAAGAATTAATTTTCTAAAATATTGATTTAAATATATTAAAGTATCTTGAAATACCTTGAAATATTTTGGAATAAATGCATTAAAATATTATAATACATCTCGAAACATTATGAAATATCTCAAAATATTAGAATTTCGATTCCATCACTAATTCGTTTCGGTCTCCTTAGAAATGAAAATATTTTGGACGTTTTGAAACGATATTTTGATCCTTGGTTGTATTCACATTCTAGAGATGGACCCGTGCCTAAAGGCACTTTGTAACACACAAATTTGTCAATTAAAATTTTAAAAAATGAAAATAAATAGCAATTATCAAAATGAATAAGCACCAATGCACACAACCTATTAAAATTAAGTTGACCGAGTGTCAAGATTTGTTAGCGAAGAAAGTTTGAACCACTATATAAAATGACATCCATTCCTTAATGTGATAGTAGATGAGGACCAAATTCAACAATTCAAACATTATCATCAAAGCAAAGTTTTATGGTGTGTCTTATATTCCCAAACCAAAAAATTAAAGACTATTTCATTACTTCTCTCTCAATAACCAAAACATGATCATGTGGTAATCTAATAAGCATTATCTTGTCAAATAATGAGACATTCCATCAGGCCAATAATGATGGCCCCGAAAAAGAAAAATCATTTCATCATTAATCTTACTCATTTAACGATGCTTTTGTGACTGAATACTTCAACTGTATAACATTAGCTCTATCATTGTTCTTGGGATCTGCTTCCACAATAAACAACACTCATATCATATCAAACAATTCTGAAATAAAAAAGAATTCTTTATAGAGTCGAACGCAAATTTATATGTAGCTATATTGAAATTTACAATCATAAACAAACAAATCAACTCCATACAATCATCTAAATAGTCAGAGTTTGCAATTCTAAAAAGTAGAATGTCATATGAATATAAAAGACAGAGATAGACGATCACTTCAAAACCGAAAACCAATCAAATAAATTACAATTAGTAGAAAGACTTGAAATGTTATACCTACTCAATAATACCATGGTTTGCTTAGGCAGTGCAGAGGTATAGATTGCTAGAAGGTTTTCCAAATATGTTTTGCTTTGTAGAAGGGTTGAATAAAACTGGGTAATAGCTTGCTAAAGTTTCATAGTGTGCAAAATTGGATGCCAACATTTTGGGGGGTTTTAGTGTCAAAGGAAAGGCTTGTCATTATAATTTTTTGGGGAAGAGCTGAAATGCAGTTTGGCCTGTGTGTAAACACGGTTTTGAAGTCATATGCCCTTGTATCACCCTAGTTTGAGTATGAACTAACTGTAAGAATAAGATGACGAGCAACCGAATCCAAGCAGAAGTAAAGAAGGAGCTCATGAAAAGATCCAAAGAGTTTTAGCAAATGGATGGGAAGAAAGAGGGAGAGAGAGAGAGAGAGAGACCCGACTGAAGTATTCATTAACAAATTTCACAACACTAATGCCTGCATTATTTCTTCAACCGCTGTAATGTTTGGTATCTCATGCAGCAATTGCCATTTTAAACAAATTTACAATTAAATTTGAGAGCTCACTTCAAAGATAAGTCCATTAATGGTACCATGATTAAAAATACTAAGGCAAAACAACATGAGCACTATAGGTATGTACGGTCGTGTCTTGTGTCTTGACTTTGGAGGGTTCCATGTCTGACATACCATGTCCAGGTCAAAACTCATATGTACATGCTTGTCTCCACAAATCATTGTTAGTGGAGTAGGGGATGGTTTAGGACATAGTTACCAGAAACCGCTAAACCCCTTATGGCCTTGATTTGGGTGTAACGATTCTCTTGGAACATATATCACAAATGTAAAATAAATATTAATTGATTATGTGTATATGGATATATAATTACATATAATTTTAGATGATAGGAAATCGAGCACAAACGTAAAAGAAATAGTAATTGACTGTATATTTATGGTTGTACTATCACATATAATTTTGTATTGTAATGAAAACAATTTGGATAAAGGTCCCAAAACGAAGTGTCCCCCAAAATACCGTTCTAGCTAAGTTATTCCCATTGCATTACGTACTTAAGAAAGTATTGTATCATGTACCCATACCGCATTCTAAATTGACCTACGACTCAAGTAACATTGGTTTAGGATTTGGGAATATGAATTTAGGATGAAAGTCTAAAGAAAATAGGTATTTGTTGTGATTTAGTAAACAAACAAGAATTGTTTTTGGGTTGTTGGCATTGCCTAATTCTATTTTTGATCAAGTGCTCCTGATTATGTTTTTGTCTTTTTATCCAACACAATTGATCCATACTAAAGGTTACACTTAAAGAGCCAGCATTGTAACTATGCTATGGGATTTTACTCTCTCTTGCGTCCCCAAAATGTAAAAGGTGACAATTTATGATGGACTCTCAGATATTGAAAAAGAAAAGCACTAATGACATAAACCAACATTCAACTTCAAATAACCATAAAAAAACTTTATTTGCTACATGGGCACTAACCTTAGAACCAAAGGAGGCTTTGGGTCCCCAAATCCTTGTATTTTGATAACAAGCTTGTTATATTTGGTTTTCCTATTTACTAAATTTGATACCGGCCAGGAATTTGGAAACGTAATTGAAATGATGAAACATCAACCAGCACCCTAGCATACAAAAAGGAAAAAGTTACAAAAGATTAGAGAGTTGCAAAAATGTATTTGGCGAACTATATAGGAAGTTGGAATAAAAATGTCTACTCTTGAAAAAATATTACAAACATACGATTAGTTATACTTATCGTGGTAGTGGCTAGTGATCTAGTTTGTTTGCTTCTCCATTAATAACACGACCAAACTGAAGCAAATTTCTAGTGAGCTTGTTTGACCCTGACAATTTCAAATTTTAAATTTCAAATTTCAAATTTCAAAAATAAAAATTAATTTCTAGGGATTTGGGATATGAGGTATAACCCTGTTCCTTTCAAAAAATTTTTGTATGTTAGGAAAATACAATAACAATGTAGTGAGCTTGTTTTTTGAGTTATTAGCCTATTGAGCGTATCTCATGTTGTCTATAGGGTGGAGCAAAATTAGATCTCCTTTGTGAGGTTGAGATTGAGATTTCCTTACACAGGATAAGTGTTGTGACACCTCAAAACACCGGGGTCCTTTCTCAACTAGTTGATCACTCGTCAATCCTCGGAATACCTGTGGATACTGTGTAATCCGATACCACGTCGTTACACCCTATTCACTGGGATCACAATAAAACGAAATTAAGGCAGAGTCTTCTTTGCACGAGAGTTCTAACCAATACATAACCTGTGCATACATCAATCATACGACCATTACAAGGTCCATATCTCAAGTTTAGGAGTTAAAATTTAATCATTCATATTGTCCAAAGAAAAGAACTCAAAATGTAATAGCTCGGAAGTGTTGAAGTTCAAAAATCAATTTTCGGGAAGAGGTACTGGTGCATAGATATCGGTATCCCGTCGACAGTGGGCCTAGGTACTGGTACTAAGTTTTACAAGTACTGGTATTTGGCTTCAAGAGGGCTCAGGTACCAGTACTCCTTATCAGAGGTACCGATACTCCTTACAAAATTTGATTTTTGAACTTCAACGCTTCCGAGCCTTCATATCTTGAGCTCTTTTGTTTGGATGATATGAATGGTTAAATTTTAAGTCCTAGACTTTGGGATGTGGACCTTAGAATGGTCGTATGATTGATGTATGCATATGTTATGTATTGGGCAAAGCTCCTATGCAAAAGAGACTCTGTCCGAATTTCGTTTTATTATGATCCCTGTGAATGGAGTACAACGACGTGGTATTAGATTATACAGTATCCACCGGTATGAGTATTTCGTAGGTTGATGAGTGATCAACGAGTTGAGAAAGGATCTCAGATTTTGGGGCATCATAGCTCCCCATTCACTGGGATTATAACAAAACGGAATTCGAGTAAAGTCTCTTTTGCACGAGAGCTCTACTCATTACATAACCTATACATACATCAGTCATACGACCATTCCAAGGTTTACATCCTAAGTCTAGAACTTAAAATTTAACCATTCATATTGTCCAAAGATAAGAACTCAAAATGTGAAGGTTTGGAAGCGTTGAAGTTCAAAAATCAAATTTCGGGAAGAGGTATCCATGGTTATTCTGCGGGTTGATGGGTGATCAACGAGTTAAGAAAGGACCCCCGCGTTTTAGGGCATCACAAGTGTTTCCTATGTGTTCTCATTTTTTGCTCAATGAGGTGTAATTTGGGTATCGAGATCTTTTCATTGAGTTTTTAGGAGGTTTTTTTTTTTGTGGCGTAAGCCTCATTTTTGATACTTTCTTGGAGGCTATTGTTTTATGCTCCCAGGTTTACATGGTTTGGGCTTACCTCTTTTAGGTGTTTTTACAATCTCGTTAATGCGATATACATTACTGATCAAAAAGTTATTTAACTTATTAGCAACTTCAAAGCCTACTTGAGTATAAATAAATAAAAAATTGGAAGTTATGTTGAACCTATTGGTGGGAGGCATTTTGAAAAATACTTCTAATTCAAATGAGTATGCTTGAATAGTGCTTACGTTTCTATTATGGATATTTTAATAAGCTTTGTCTAAAAACCCACGTTTGGGACTATTGTGGGTTCTTATTTGGTATGTTTTGGATTTTGCAGTCCAGAGCATCCGTCATTTCGGGCACGTGGACGATCCATGCTAAGTGCTGATCAGAAGTCATTTAGAGATTATTCCGATGATATTGCTTCGTCAAGGTAATTGTTGTTATTCCATTGTAATTGCAAACACATATGTCACACATATTTTATCTTTACCAAGATGGAATGTAATATGTCGACAAATTTGTATCCTTGAAGCGAACATGAAATATTGAGTCACATATATTTCTTTGCATGCAAAGAGTAATTGCTAAGCATGTGTAGGGGCATTATAGTTTTGATTGCGACTCCCCGCCTTCTCATGGTATGCAATATGAATGCAATTATGACTCATTCTTAAGTAGAATTAGAAAAATGGTAGCAGTAATTAACAAACATTCTTTTTGAGCAATCTTTTTAGGAAAGGAGACATATGTAAGTTTGTAAAACTTTTTTTTTTACAAAGTAGTTTTGTTGGGGAACCTAAAAAACTACTATTAATGTCTCTTCATAAAATTTTTAAGGTTATTTTTTATTTTTAAATCTCTATGCTTTTGGACCTTGAGAATACAAGGTATAGCCTATGAATCATGATGATTTAGGTTTCAAAACCTTATATAGACTAGTAATTGTTGAGGATGGAGTGCCACTTGAATGCTTGAATGGCAGATGAGGTGGTGTTCAGGGGTGGTTTCGAGTGGAAGAATGTGTCGATCAAGTTGATGGCAAATCCACATGTGAAGGGGGTTTTTGGAGTTGTGGGCTGTAGCTTCAATAAGCTAGAGTATGGGTGCATTAGGCCTTAACAAGGGTCAAGAGGTATCAAGGTTGAATCTTCAAAGTTAGTAGAGGTTTGAGGAATATATAAAAGCTCTAGGTGAAGCTTTGCTCATGTTTGGACTACTTGAGTTTTCTCGGAGGCCTTTGAGATTGCAAAGTGCTATAGTAAACATAGGCTGGGCTAATGACCTAGTGTTGAGTGCAAGGATCTACATTTTGTTGCACTTCTACAGAAACGACAAAAATGATTTAATTTCTGTGCAAAATCGAAACGTGTTTGCAATTCCTATGTTAGAGGTGTTTCAGAATGTTTCAAAATTTTTCGGGATGTTTTGCAATCAAAACTAAGTTTTTGGTTGTGCTTACATTCTGTTCCAAAAAGTTTCGTTTTTGAGTTGAACAAAATTATGTAGCAAAAATAAATTTTGATTCTTGATTGAGTGTGCCCTGACTAGAGTAGATGCATATGAACATTTAGGCGGTTTTGAAGAGATGGGACATGTTGATAGGTACATAATTCATGAGGTCCCTTCTAGATTTCAAAGAGATGGGACATGTGTGGTGCTCGATTTTTTTTTTAGGGGGAGGGGAATTTGAACCCCTGACCTTAAGAAAGCTTTCATAAGATAATGAGTACTATTGGACCAAAGACCCGTTGTTATGTGTGGTGCTTGATTAGGCGTGCAATAGTTCACATTATGTACCCATACAAAAAATAATCAGATTGTACGGGCTAACATAGATCTAGGGCTAGTTTCATCCCCACCAGCCATTGATTTTTTCCCTTTTCTTCTCATTTTGCTTTATTATTCTTCTTTAATTACTTTGTTGACTTGTAATTAGATATTTTGTCTGAAGTATACATAATTAGGTGTTGGACTTTTATGCAAATTGTGGTTGACAAGGCTCTTACTGAGTTAACTGCTCTTTTTTGTCCCCCCTTTTCTTTAACTTCCTCATTTCTTTTTCTTTTTCTTTTTCTTTTTATCCTCATCATCCTCTTCTTCTTTAGCCACTTTGAGTTGATTTGTCTATAAGATAAGAAGTACGAATACAACATGATATGAACATACAAATATGACATTTCTCAAAAAAGTAAAACATAGGCACGTAGGGGCCACACTAAACATTACAAATAATTATGTTTTATATAGCCTATTATATAATTTATCACAAATGTAGAGATCATTATAGTACTATTCATAAGATATTCGGTACTTTAACACAACTAAATCTTATGTCTAGCCAACTAGTGTGAATTTTTATACTAAAGGATCAGAGATGTCAATAATCAATGATTTTTTCTATAGACAATGTGCCGCAGACATGCATAATTATATTTGTTGCTCTCATTTTCTTAGTCCCTCTTCTTATAAAAAATTTTATGTATCTTTTCCCGTCATTAGTAAATTTTCATTACAACTTTAACACGAGTAGTCTTAAGTCTTAACAATTATGTATTCTTTTAGAGTGTAGGATAATTGTTTAAAATTTTTTTAAGCTCCATTAATTACATTTCAATAGAAGTTAGTATTTTAGTAGATTTGTAATTTTTTTATTACATTTTAACACATTGTAATTATTTATTAATAGACATGACATAAAGATGTATCGGACACGTCATCAAAGGACTGCCGGATATGTGTCGACAATTGAAATCCTAACTTTTAGTTATGGATACGGATAAAAGATTATTGGACACGCATCTTAGAGTGCTCAAGATGTTCGACACTTGTCCGATATCAATACTTCACTTTTATGAGAGTGTTGTGCTTCTTCGTTTGTAAGTTTGGGCCAGAAAGTTATTTAAGTGTAGTAGTCCCTTCTGAATTTTATAACAAGGCTATTATTGAGTGACTGACTCTCTCGTTTGAGACTATTTTTCTTTTTCGTGGGTTGGATGAGGTAAAATGCTTTTCTCATTGTCTTTCTTGTGATCATCCAATTCCATCCAAATTAGCTCGTACTCCTACTCTTCATATATTATTGTTGATCTTTTTCACATACTCTTGTCTTTTGCCCACCAAGGGGTAGAGTTTTTTAGTGTGTTAAACGTACCTTTATGTGTAGCATTCTTATATGAGTATGCACATAAGTCGTAATTGTATGTGCTTTGCTATTTCTTGGTCTAAGTGTTGTCCAAGTCTTTTTGCTTTTAAGTTGTTTTAGGTTAGTATAGTTGAGCAAGTTGACGATATAGTAAAAATAGGTTAACTTTTTTGGTCCTCGTCAAAGAGTTATTATCTTTAGGTTTTTGTTCCTTTCCTTTTGTGTTATGCTTTTCAAAGTTCAAGCCATATTAATTGTGGAACAACTAGCAATAACCCCATGCCTGTAGACACTTTGCAATTTCAAAAATCAAACATTGATTGTGTAATATTTCATTTTCTTTTTTTAATTACACAATTTAAAATTAAAGTGAACAAGGATAAAATATGAAAGGTAGAGGAGAGAAAAGGGCTACATGTAGATTAATGGAGTTGTTTGATATTGGGGAGTGTGTTTGTTGGTTAAGTTATTTGACATTGGCGGTCGTGAAGGGAAGATAATTTTTTTGAGCAGGGAAAATTTTTTTGGGATGAATTCTGTACAATTGAATCAAATTAGTTGGAAATTGGATCAATCTTAATCGTTGTTGTACTTTTATAAGTTAAGAATTCAACTTCTGAGCTGTAATATTAAATAGATTCTAGTTAGATAATGTACAAAGTTCTAATATTTTGTTCCTGTGTAGCTACAGGTCGGAAGGAGCATCAACATCAGAAACACGTAGAATAAGACGAAGAAGCATTAGTATGACTCCCGAGATTGGTGATGACATCGTAAGGTTGATATTTCCTGTTGTTATAAATCTTACGCGCAATTACCATGACATCATTTCTTTATCTTTTCTTTTTGTAAATATAATAAGGGTAACTTTTCCTTTATTTTGTTAGAACTATCTATGTGGACAGCCACCAAACCAGTGGCCTATCACATTCTATCAAGTCTTTCTTCTTTCTCAAACAAATCCTAACATGGTATCAGTGCATCTTTATTCTTAACCCTACTTTTTCTTTTTTTCCATAACTTTCTCTTTTCTACCTTAGTTTTGCTCTTTGTAACAAAAAAGCTTCAGAAATATCCTTATTGTGTTCTATAACTTTTTTATTCCTTCATTTTTTCTACTTTTTTGAATTGTTGAAAATCCAAATTTGTGTTAGTGTGAGTACACAAGAAGATAAGTACCTGTGGATGACATCCTGTGTGCCTGAAATATTATTATGATTTGTTGGTTTGGAAATATTTGGTATGGTAGTTTGCTTTTAGGTTTGAAGAACCATGTGGGCCCAAAAAGGAAATATAGTGCATTAACAGCCACTAACTGGTAGTGGCATAATCAGACGCTGAACAACGAGGTAGGCTTGACAACCCTCTAGTAGCATACCTGAAATAAAGCAACAAATTACTGACAGTCTTTTCATCTCTCATATGACCAACACAAGGATCTTTTTCCTTTGCTTCAGATTGTTGGCAGTCCAAAAAGTCTTCCATGCTACTATGTTTGAGTAGCTACCTTTGAGGCCTTTATACACTGAGCTACTTTCCAAAGTGATACTGGAGAACCCCATCCTTTAATCTCTATGGCTCTCCCCATACGCATAGGGCATACAATTCTTCTAGGAATGCTCGACTTACTCCACATCTCTATCCTGTTAGACTGCGGAAATTTATGGTTCACACTACTGCACCTTTCAACAAACTAGTGCTATTTACCTCATTACTTTCTATTCATGATGATTCTGAGCCGATTTACATCTTTTTACTTGATGTTGCTCTTGTACCATCAAGAACTCGGATTAAGTGTGATCCTATAACCCACCACCACGCAAATATGTGTAGGGATTTTCCCTTCTTTTGTTAATGTCTTTCTGGAGGCAAATGCAAACAGGATTCTAACTTCCTCGTATCGAGCCTCATCAATCAATCCCACACATTTCTTATAGAACCAAGTTGCAAAAGTTTATAATTACTTCCCTAACAAAGCCTGACTGAAAGGTACTTGTTAGCAAACCGACCTCATCCACTACCAGTTTTTTACCACATCCTTACTGGAAAGAGAAACAACCAGAGTTTCCTAATTACATAAACATCGTAGGTGAGTTATAAGCTTGAACAAGGTTAGAAATGAGTGTTTGTATCCTTCAAATTTGTTTGAAGCAGTTTAGACTCTAAGCCAGAGATATAGTTTCTTAATTAGCTGACTCTAAAGAGCTGATGATTAATGGATGCAACAAATAATATAAACAAGAATACATTACGAAAATGGCCCCTAAACTACACAACTTGTTACAGTTAAGCCTGTAAAATTCAATTTGTATGAATTGAGCCCTCAATCTTTTGCATGTGATTGAATTTACACCTTTCTTTCCACTAGGAAGCATAGATACTTGCCGGAGGGGTGCGAGTGTGTCTGACACAGTTAGAAGTATCCTGAATAGTAAATTTAGTTTGACACAGTTAGGAGGCGACTAGGATACAATTAAGATTTTTTTTAGTCTCGTGACTATTAATGGTGAAGAGGTGTGTAAGATTTCTTTATTTTGTTTTTTTGTTTTTTGTTATATAGCATATGGACTATGAATGTTAATTTATGTAATGATATTTAATGAAAACGGGGGATTTGTTTTTAATTTATTTCAATTTTGATCAAAAAAATTAATATTATTACTAGGTCTTATAGTTAATATTATTTTAAAATGTTTTTTTTAGCATATTACAATTCTATTATTATCTAAAAAAATATTATATTATTGTAATTAGTTGTATCATTGATGTACTTGTGTTCTATCTTTTCGAACTTGTTGCATTCCCGTGTACCTATCGTATCAGATATGAAACATGTGTCTGTATTCGTGCTCCTTAGCATTCCAATTTCTATCAGACTAACGGTTTAATCCATTGTCACTTACATGATTATTAGAAGGGATATTTTAGTCAAGTAATAACAAATCTAAAATACCTGAACCCAACCATTCTTTGACTTGCTTGACTAGACCCACCGCCCCTCCAATTCTTCCTCTTTTTTTTTATTCTTGCATTCTTTTCATTTTAGTAACATGACCCTAAATGTAAATCCTAGTATTACCCATTAGCCACCACCCATCGGCTGCCCCTTGCCATACCCATGGCACCACCCAACACCACTGTTCACACCCCCACCCTTTCCCTCAAACTCATAGCAAACACAACACTGTTGGTCTTTGCTCTCCATCGTTTTCATCTTTTGTTC